>CAMXCT020001084.1:0-122981 GCA_947184155.2 Cladocopium goreaui
GGGACCCTGATTTTATAGTGCATAAAATGGTGGTACCCAGCCCCCCCCCCTGTGGCACCTCTAAAAAATCAAAAAAACACCCATACCACCATGATTAATGATCTATAAAATCAAAAAATATATAAACCCACCAAAAACACCCAAAAAACACGAGTGTCTATAAAATCAGGGTCACCAACGTACCGTTGGACAGCCTTTTAAGGCAACATAACAGGTCTATAAAATCAAAAGTTCAATGACCCCCACTTTGAGGATTCAATTTCTGGATCCGGAAGATGCAAATGTTGCACTGGAACCTTTTGATTTTATAGTGGTTATTGTTGTCCCTTTACTTTTTGATTTTATAGATCTGTTCCCATATTATAGTCTTATTATGTCTTAGTATGTCTTAGTTCTATGATGTTCTATGATGTTTTATGTAGTTCAAGAGTCTCTCACCAAAGGTATCCCCTTGCATATTGGGGGGGAACCCTGGAGCCGCTGATTTTATAGCTATAATTTGGTGGGGCGCAGCCCCCCGATAACCCTGTCATTTCTATAAAATCAAAGTGTCCAGCCGTACACAGGGATGCACAAAGCTATAAAATCTAACAAGTATAGACTGCCCCCCAATACTGCAAAATGCCTATAAAATCAGGACACAACCTTGAAAAAATTCCCTTTTAAAGAAAAAATATGAATCCCAAAGATCACTATAAAATTCAGGACTGGGTTACCTCATTTTGATGGCAGCTCTCTCAGAGATTGTGAGCCGTATTTTTTGGGGGGGGCTACCAACCATGATTTTATAGCAGAGAGATCCCCTTGTGAATTTCAAGAGTCTCCCAGAGACCGCCATTTTATAGAGGTACCTGGTTTCCACTATAAGGGTACATTCTGGGAATCTTTCTTAAACCAGGATAAAAACAAGATTGCAAGAAATACGACTCTATAAAATCAAAAAACAAAAAATACCACATGAATACACATGCCTGTTTGTAACCACCAAAGTTCCCTATAAAATCTAGATACCGGGTGCAGGTTTTTTCCTTGAAGGTCATCTACCTGGTCCAGTACAAAATCAGGATCTCCAAGATGGTGGCTTTACAAAGTCTGTTGAAACATGTGCACCCTTACTATTGGGGTACCTGGTCTCTGATGTTATAGTTATAGTGGAACTATTTGAAAGAGATGTCAATACAAGCTGGACCCGGGCCTTTGATTTTATAGAAAAGTTTCTTTTGGGATGGTTGTGGCTTGGGATACCATCAATTTCCATAGTTTGCTGAATCAGGTTCAATTAAATGAAAACAAACACCAGAACTTGGAAAACAATTGCCATTTTGGGAAACTTTTTGGCACCGGGATTGTTGAAGCAAAATTTCCAGATGAAATCGAAAACTTAGTCACTGGTCCCTATGAGTTATCAGTTATCCATTTCGGAGTGCTGTTGTGCCTCACTATATGGAAAGCTTTATATAAAGATGTTGGAAGCGAGTAATGACCCAATTTTGGAATTTAGCGCGGCGGGAGGTTACACTTTTAATTTTAAAGAGAGAGAGAGAGAGATTTGGCCCATATTGACGCCGATCACACGCACTACGTACCCCCAATGATTTCTGAACTATCTGTGGAAAGGGAACGTGAACACGCGCAGTGCTCAAGCAAAAACTCTCTATAAAATCGACAAATTAGTCTCTACTTGGGTGTCCTTCAAACCTGAACTGTCCATTTTGGAGTCCTGCGGTCCGCGGCGCCTTGCGGTA
The DNA here is from genome assembly GCA_947184155.2 of Cladocopium goreaui. Lineage (NCBI taxonomy): Eukaryota > Dinophyceae > Suessiales > Symbiodiniaceae > Cladocopium > Cladocopium goreaui. Next base: position 1,746 of record CAMXCT020001084.1, read on the forward strand.
TAGAAAGTGGCAAGGATGTTTGGGGCATGTATTGACCAAATTTTGGAGTTTAGAGGGCCAGGAGGTGGGAAACATATGTAAAGAGTCCATTTTCTGGAACTTTTTGAATCTTTTTGATTTTATAGAGGCAATGAGTCCATATTGAAGCCGAGTACATGCACCAAGTACCCCTACTGATTTCCGAATGATCCCCAATCCGTCCCAATTTCAAGCTGCTGAAAGGCAACGTCAACACGCGCAGTTCTCAAGCACAACCTCTCTATAAAATCGACAAGTTAGTCGCTACCGGGGGGCCTTTCAAACCTGAACTGTCCATTTTGGAGTCCTGCTGTGCCTCACGATATGGAAAGGGGCAAGGATGTTTACTGACCAAATTTTGGAGTTTAGAGTCTAGAGCTCAAGGAGGCGGGAAACATATAAACAGAGTCCAGTTTCTGGAACTTTTTGAACCTTTTTGATTTTATAAAGACAATGGGTCCACATTGAAGCCCAGTACATGCACGTACCCCCACTGATTCCGAATCATCCCCAATCCGTCCCAATTTCAAGCTATGGGAATGGAAAAGCAACGTCAACACGCACAGTGCTCAAGCAAAACCTCTCTATAAAATCAAAAAAATCTTTGTTTGGGGGTCCTTCAAGCCTGAACTGTCCATTTTGGAGTCCTGCTGTGCCTAACGATATGGACAGTGGCAAAGATGTTTGAGGCGTGTATTGACCAAATTTTGGAGTTAGAGGGCAAGGAGGCGGGAAACATATGAACAGAGTCCAATTTCTGGAACTTTTTGATTTTATAGCGGCCGCATTCTCAAAGGCACAACCTTAAAAAAAGAACCAACAAAAAAATAATGTTTTTTTTTTGGGAAGGGCTCCCAAGAGGTACCTGAAACCATCTAGAACTAGTTTGAAACCATCTCTATCTATCCATCTGTCTGTTTCTCTTTCTCTCCCTCGCTCTCTCTATCATATCTATCTATCGATTATATTCTCATTATCTCTAAGATGTGGATCACCTCAATAACTATCGCATTAGTCAGCTGCTGTATTGGCAGCTTGTTAGACGCATTCCCCGTCGGTCTTGATAAAGATGTTAGCGGGATGCGGAGATCGGTTACACAACAAATTTATCTCAAAAACCTTCCCTCTATTACGTCAGGATCAGTGGGCCAACAAATCAGAACCATGCCAAAATAAAAAACATCTCTATAAAGGTCAGGTGCCTGGGCCCCCCTGAATTGGTCATAAGCCACATGTTGGCCTACAAATGGTTTACAAAAGGCCTTCTATGAAATCAGATCTTTATTTTTGTATTCTTTTTGGACGCTTTGTGCACAGACCTCATCTGACTAAAATTTCCATTTCAAACAATACATGGGTACTACCATTAAATATATATATTTATATGTGATTATATATGTATATAGGAAATAGAAAGGGGTATGCAGAGAACATAAACACCATACGCCAAACAACAAAGAGGGTAGGCATTTTGATTTTATAGATAGTGGGCCATGATTTGATGTGATTTGCATTGCTTGCCTTGCTAACCAGCACCCCCTGGTCAACTTGCAGGCTTTAATTTGAGCCAACCAACCAACACCGTATCTATAATATTAAAAACATTTGAAGACTATCAAATACTATCAAACAACACCAGAGGAAACCTATAAAATTAAAACAAAAAACAAGATCATCCATTTGTTAGTCCAAAATAAACCCACTATAAAATCATAACGCACAGCCTCCTCCAATCTGTTGCCCCCCAAAAAAGTCCCACTATAAAATCAAAACACACAGCCTCCTCCAATCTGTTACTTCAAAAATAGATCCACTATAAAATCAAAATTTATGCCTTTGCATTCCTTGTTCACAATCAATCATTCTATTCTATGAAATCAAAGTGTACAGTCCCCACGAAAAACATGAGATGTTGAATACTTGTTTTGTGACCACTTTTTGGACCAGGTGATTGCAATACTCTTATGATTATGGGGAACGCTTGCGCGCCTGATTTATAGCTGAAATACCCGAGGGGATATCAAAACAATCAGGCAATTATTGTTCTGACGTGTTAGTGTCAGCCAGGATGTTACATGAACCCCCAGGATATTTATCTAATGTATTCCAAGGATGTGTGCATGATTCATTGAAGCATCATTGACCGTGATTTGATGGGATTTGCATAGATTTACATTGTTTGCCTTGCTAACCAGCACCCCCTGGTCAGCTTGCAGGCTTTAATTTGACCACAGTGTCACACGGAGTCTACAATATCAAAAACATTTGAACACGATCAAACAACACCAATGACAACCTATAAAATCAAAAAACCACAACACAATCATCCATTGTTACTCCACAAACCAAAACACTATAAAATCAAAAACACAGCCTCCTCCAATCTGTTGCGTCAAGAATAGATCAACTATAAAATCAAAACTTCTTCCATTGCATTCCTTGTTCACAACCAATCACTTTATTCTATAGTCAAAGTGCACAACCCCCCCCAAAAAAATAAAACATGAAATTTCGGAATTTTGTTTTGTGACCACTTTTTGGACCAGGTGACCGCTATAATTTTCTGATTATGGGGGACGCTTGCGTGCCTGATTTATTCGATGGGGACACGGCAGGGTGTTTGATAGTCACCTGACCCTACCCCTGGGCCAAGCTAGTTTTTGAGCAAAATGGAAATGGTGTGCGATTGACAATTAGTCATATAAACTTATATATATATATATAAATATAATTGTATATATATATATAAATCAGACAAACAATGACACACATATATTATATAGCAAACATATGCAAACATCAGCAAACCATCACAAACCAACCTGCTTGTCAGATACTATCACTATAAAATCAAAAAGCTCAAGCACAACTTTTATATCTATAAAATCAAAAAGTCAACCTCCAGTGAAACGTGTCCACTTCAGTCCACTTTCAACATAGTAATCACTATAAAATCAAAAGGGAGGGGGGGTACCCTGTACTTGCACCAGTCTATAAAATCAAAAAGCCGGGACCCCAATGTTTTCTGACAACAAAATGTTTACATAAAAAATCAGTTTATACGGACCCTGGCGTCCTTGATTTTATAGAGGATTCCCGGAGGAGGATTGTGATATTGTAATTATATTGAATAGTGTAGTTGCTCACTGTAGTTCAGCACTGAAATTTACTGATGGTCCATTCCTGGACAACTGCACCATCTGGGATTGGTGAAATGTGGAAGTAACATGCAAATCGCTGTTCCGACCTGCTTGGAAGATCCGCAAAATTGAATCCCAAACAAAGAAGCATGTTCTCTTATCTGTAAGTATCTATCGGCCACCAACCACATTTTTGTGCGTATCATGAACCTCGCTGTCACGACAGTGGAATCAGTCTTCCCCCAATCCGTCTCTCACAAAGGGAAATTGATTCGCAGATCGACAGGTTGCAAGAAGGCCATGGGTCCAAAATGTCAATTCTGTGCTTGCAACTAAAAGTTTCAAATTCAATCCACGAACTGACTATTAGTTTGGTGGCCGAGTATCAAAATCACGTCTATCCGCGTTTAAGTTTATGTATATGACGTTTATCCGCCGACCCCGCCGACGGCAAGGGGGAGCGCGTCAGAGAAGACATGAGAAGACATTACAATCAGCCAGGGGCAAGAAATGATGAGAGCAACCTGCAAGAGCCAGTTTCTTGCCCGTTCAGAAAGCAACGTTAGGCAGAGGCAGCCGCGGGCCGAATGCCTGGTCCGTCCTTCAGTGCCATGGCGCGTCGCTGTGGCGAGGCCAAGGTTTTGGAGGCTTGAAGGCTGCAATTTGGAGCTAGTTCTTTGTTAGGCACTACAGGCCGTTGTGCGGAGGCCCGTTCCGTCCTTCACTGCCATGCTGTTTGAATGTGGCAAAGCCGCTCTTTTCGAGCTTTGGCAGCTGGACGTTTCGAGGCTTGGCGGATCAGGCAGTCAGGCAACAAGAGCAAAAAGGGAGAGAAACAAAAGCAAGAAGGCAGGAGAAAGCGGAGAGCAAAAAGACCGCTACTTTCTTGTAGGGGCAGAAAGCGACGTTAGGCACTACAGGCCGTTGCCTGGAGGCCCGTTCCGTCCTTCACTGCCATGCTGTTTGAGTGTGGCGAACCGCTCTTTTCGAGCCTTGGCAGCTGGACGTTTCGAGGCTTGGCGGATCAGGCAGTCAGGCAGCAAGAAAGCCAGTGCCAGGGCATTTGGGTATTTCATGTGTACTTGGGGTTTTCATTTTGGATGATGGCAATGTGGCAAGCTCTACGCAAGGACTCTGCAAAAGATTTCTACCATGGACTTACCCTATTATGCAAGGACCCTGGTAACAAAAAACCTACCATGGATTGAATGGTAGGATGGCAAGCTTTGTGCAAGGACCATGCGAAAGATTTCTACCATGGATGGTAAGCTCTATGCAAGGATTCTGCAAAAGACCTCTACAATGGATTTGCTCTATGCAAGGACTCTGATAAAACAAATCGCCACCATGGATTGGATGGTAAGATGGCAAGCTTTGTGCAAGGGCCATGTAAAGATTTCTATCATGGATGGTAAGCTCTACGCAAGGACTCTGCAAAAGATCTCTACAATGGATTTGCTCTATGCAAGGACTCTGGTAAAAAAAAAACTCTACCATGAATTGGATGGTTAGATGGCAAGCTTTGTGCAAGGACCATTTCTACCATGGATGGTAAGCTCTATGCAAGGACTTTGCAAAAGATCTCTACAATGGATTTGCTCTATGCAAGGACTCTGGTAAAAAAACTCTACCATGGATTGGATGGTAAGATGGCAAGCTTTGTGCAAGGACCATGTAAAGATTTCTACCATGGATGGTAAGCTCTACACAAGGACTATATATGCAAAAGATATCTACAATATAGAAGCTTTTGAATGTACTTACTACCTAAATGTGTATGGCAACGTAAATAGTTCTGGCATTCCCCACGCACAAGTATTATACCAAGTCACCTACCACCTATTGTTTCCCTGTCAGTACACACAATATATAATTATACGTATAAATAAGTAAATATATATAAATAAATATATATATATATAATATTTGGAAAACTAGTTGTATTTATGTAAATATAATAATATATATATGTATAATATATATGTATATACATGATATAAAATAAATAAATATATATATATATATACTTATTTTTAATAAATTATATCATGTATATATATATATATATGTAAATATATATATATATATACATGATATAATTTATTATATATAAGTATATATATATATGATATATTATATTTATATGAACATATAAATAAATAAATAAATATATATATCAATGCTGAATATGCAAATATATATTTATATGTGTATGTTTTTAAGTCTCCATACCCCAAAATAGCCACAAGAAGAAGTAGGAAGTGACATGAAGGTATTGAATTTGATTTCCGGTACAATGGACATGTATGCGCAACCTAGCAAACTCACACTTGCATTCACACATGCTTCTGTTTTTGCCCACACATCTTCCTCCCTTTTTTAACATCAGACTTTCAACATGTGGCATGAACTTCACAAACTCAAAGTCAAGCACGTGGTTTACCTGTCAGCTTGTCATATTTTATATTGGCCAGAAGGCAAATGATGCATTAAGATAGTTTGTTGTGAAATTCAACAAGTCTCTTGATAGTTCTTTTTGATGCAGCATTTGAAACAAATACAATGGTTTCAGGAAAATTTTAATCATGGAAAGTCACTTCAAGCTGTTCCAATGATCACCTGTAATTGCTTCACCTGCTACCTTTTGCACCTACTACTTCTTAATGGCAAACCATCAATCAATGTTAGTCCACATGATACTAATGGAAAGTCGCCTGTCACTTACTGCCACAACTTGTTACATTAGAAACTCACCTGTCACCTGTCATCCACTAGTGCGTCCCACTGACAGCCAACCTATATTCTATGTCAGTGGAAAGCCACTCACTGTAACCTAAAATGTTTAAAAGGAAAGCCATCTCCTGACTCCTGCTTTTTGGCCTGCTATGTTGGCCCTGCCATTGGTGATGCAGACTTCTTTGGGCAAGGCCAGCGCCCAAGAGCACCATTTGGAAAAAGGAAGTGATTGTCATTTCAGTCTGAGGGGATGCAGCTGTGGGCATTTACAATAAGAAACAAAACGATACCACAGAATGTTACTTCAGCAAAGCATTTGTTTTTATGAATTCATGTCACCATGCCACAAAAAATGATAGACAGTGATGCCATCACTTCACCATATTTGTTGGCCAAGCCACTGCTAGGATGGCTTCACAGGAGAATCAGCCATCCTCATGCGACGTAGCTGGCTCAGCAATGCCCAGAGAGGATGCCCTTTTAAATTTAACATCCCCCTCATGGGAAAAAAGGGCCATCCCCCCCAAGAAGAAATTTACAAGTCAAATTCATGCAGTTTCAACCTTCCCGTGACCATTCTGAATCTGTTTTGTGTCAGTGGCCTGCTCTGAACTTAGGTTAATGCATTATGGTCACGTGACCCAGCAGCTTTGATTCCGATGCCAAGTTCAAGTTTGTCACTTTCAGTTTCAACCTTTGTTTTGATGCTTTGGATGTTGCATTTGAATTTGCCACGCAGCCATTATAAGATCTATATAGGGATTTCACCTGTCATCTGTCACCTGTCATTTGTCCTAATGTCGCACCCAATGTCGCGGTCACAGAAGCCATTCAGGAAGATTTGGAAAAGTCCATTGATGAGCAGTGATGAGATGAACCTATGGTTTCCTGCCTTTAAACCTGAGGATGTGAAGTTGGAGACGAGCCTGAATTGAAATTAATTTCAAACTTTGTAGCTGTTTGAGTCTAAGCTCCATCAAAGAAATGATGCACTTTGAGTCTTGCTTCAGGATCACACCACTGAGTTCGGATGCTGCTTTGGCGGAAAGGATGCGATTGGCATTGGGAACAGGGGCTTTCGAAGACCAGATCATCACCCCGTTGTTCCCAGACGAGTTCAAGTTCGGAGTGATCATGAAAGACAACCAGACAATGAAGTTGCAGGTAGTTATGTTTGACAATTGACATTTGCATTTGCCGGGGCTTTGAAAACAAGAAAAAGTGATTCAAATGATTGACATGTACTTGGACATAGTCAGCTTATCATACTAAGATGCAAGATTTTCCAGATTTGGATTGATTTTTTTCCAGGTACAAGCATCACTGGCAAGGCTCGGCTTGAATCCCAGAGTTTGTTCCACAAGCTGTCATCAGTCACCTGTCCATCAAAGGTCACCTGTCTATCAAAGAGTCTATGCAGCTGATTTCAATTTCCATGTATGATCATTTTTTTTTGCAGGTGATCCTGAGGAGTGCTTGTCTCAGTGAAGACGTTTTTCATGTCCCTTGGACTTGTCACTTGGTGTTTGGGGAAGAGTTTCAAGTCAGGATGTGGCCAAGATGGGAGCAGACAAGGACTTCCGTAAGCAAGCAATGCAGTTTACTTCATCACCATTGACTGCAACTTGCCAGCTGTGTGCAGTTTCCCTTGGTGAGTTTCAGTGGCAGGATTCCGAACATCAACGTCATGATTCATCATGGATTGGTGTGGGGCTTGGGTTTTGGGAATCATTTCACTGTTGCAACATCAAAGCTGTAATGTATTTATTTTGGAAAGATTTTCAGGCAAGTATTCTGCAGTGTTGCATTTTGTGAAGGGTTGATTCATTTGGATCCTGCATGCAGGTGCTGAACTACCCAGTCTGCAGCTTGATTGACTTCAGTGACCTGTCTTTTAGCTTTCTTTCTTGTCATTCCGGTCACCTTGCAAGATCTAAGATTTTGTCATGCAATTTATGTTGGAAATTTTTGCCAGGTGCAAACATCACAGGCTCGGCTTGAATCTCAGAGTTTGTTCCACAAGCTGTCATCAGTCACCTGTCCATCAAAGTCACCAGTCACCTGTCTATCAAAGAGTCTGCGCAGCTGATTTCAATTTCCATGTATGATCATTTTTTTTTGCAGGTGATCCTGAGGAGTGCTTGTCTCAGTGAAGACGTTTTTCATGTCCCTTGGACTTGTCACTTGGTGTTTGGGGAAGAGTTTCAAGTCAGGATGTGGCCAAGATGGGAGCAGACAAGGACTTCCGTAAGCAAGCAATGCAGTTTACTTCATCACCATTGACTGCAACTTGCCAGCTGTGTGCAGTTTCCCTTGGTGACTTTCAGTGGCAGGATTCCGAACATCAACGTCATGATTCATCATGGATTGGTGTGGGGCTTGGGTTTTGGGAATCATTTCACTGTTGCAACATCAAAGCTGTAATGTATTTATTTTGGAAAGATTTGCAGGCAAGTATTCTGCAGTGTTGCATTTTGTGAAGGGTTGATGCATTTGGATTTTGCATGCAGGTGCTGAACTGCCAAGCCTCGTCAGATCCACAGCATTGTCAAGAGTCCGTCGTGGAGTGAAGTGCTGAATGTTTGTTTTGGCTGATGCATTGCAAGTGTCCCTCATGCGTTTTTGGCTGGCATTTGGCCCCAGTCTTCTGTCATTTCAGACTCGTCGCCTGTCACTAGCCAATTTGGCATCCGCTGTCCAATGGCCAAGCGCAGCCTGTCCCAGGAGACCTTAGATCTGGCATTTCTGTTCACAAAGGTTTTCCCAGAACTCACAGTGCAGGACTCATGGTCCACAACGGCATCGAGCCATTCTGAGGCAGGATTTCTGCAGTGACTGTGCTGTAGTGTTTGATGGATGTAAGACACTTTTTTCTTTGATCCCAGGGAGATCACAAGCGGTGCCGGGTCGATGTCCAGATCTCATCCAAGCTCATGTGTGGTGCAGTGTTTGGTACATTTACCTTTAGGAAGTTTGAATCCAATTAGCATGCGGTTTGAATACATTAGCACGGAATACTACATCGTTGCAAGTTGTCATTTGCTTGGCCCAGGTGCCACCACCACCTCCCTTCTTCATCGAAAAGGTCTTTTGTGTTCAGATCTCAGATCATGATTTCAATGATTTCATTTGAGATCATGATTTTCAGTCCTTCTTAATAAGATGTGGTAAATTTCCTGTTGGTTTCGGCCGGGGCCAGGAACCCCAAAAGAACCGAGATGTTGTAAAACTCGGTCTTTTTCAAGTTTGAATTTTCCCCTGGGTTTTGGTGACCCAACCCCAGCAGGAAATTTAGAAATAAGATGTTTTCAGGCCAGACCAAAATCGAAGGCCCAGAAGAAGCCAATGGAGGCATGGGGGTTTCGCTCAAAACTGAGCGGTTTCGATTTGTCTAGTTGGTTGAGGAAAGTGTGAGGTCGGTTATTTTGTATTTTATTGTTTTGCTTGGGAACTTGATTTACATTAGATGGGTGTTGAGAGTTAGCTTGATGAAAGAAAGGAGGTTACAGTTTGTTTAGGGAGTGTTGTTGAACTGTGTCGACAGGTGATTGAGGTCATCTGATGGTGTGAGTGACAGGTGATCGAGAGGTCATTGGACCTGAAATTCACGGTCTATATGTTGAAGGCACCTGGAAACTGAAGTTGATGCACGTGAAACTTGAAGCTTGTTGGTGTCATTAGCTTGAACTTGATGCCAGATTTTGACGAGCAACTCAGAGGCGCGCAGTCATCATATGTCATCTGTCCATGTTGAGGTCATTGGCAACATTATTTTCAATGTTCAAGCCATTGGCATGCATCAACATTATTTTGTTTTCTTGGGCAGGACATCATGGCAAAGCGATGGCAAGCATTGCTTGAGGGCCCCTAAAGAAGTGGCCTCTTTTAGATCCGCCTTTTTCCCACAGGCACTTTAAAACTCTGTTAACTCTTTGCTGTGAGCAGAGAAAAAGTTTGATAAAGCAGCATCAGCATGTTGACAGACAATTTTTCCAATGACAAGTTAACCATGTTTTCTGTCATCTGTCTTCTGTCACCTGTCAGTTTCTTGTTGCCCAGGTTGACCATTGAACTTTTGCCAGCACCTCATTGCTTGCAGTGTGAATGTTTCTTTTTTGCATGTCATGCAAGTTGTTCTTGGGATGATGATGATGATGCTGATGATGATGAGGAGGACGATGATGATGATGATGATGATGTTGATGATGATGATGATGATAGTGTGATGTCATGTTCATTGTGTCGGGGTCTGCCCGGCAAATCTGCTTAGGCTGAAGCCTTCGCCTTTACTTGCCTTTGATGCCAGGCACTTTCTGTGAGAATTTCATGTGGTTTCGAATGGTGAATGATTGCAGCAAATGCCACCACATGCACAATGATATGTTTTTGTTTGTGCAGCAATTTTGTTTCAAAGCCCGCTGTTGTTTTTGACTTGCGCACTTGCAACCCAAGCTTTGTTTGTTGCAAAGATGGGTGAATGGGCCGAATGCTTGGAGGTTGGGAACCCAGAGCCAACCGATGAGGCACCAGCTTTGACATTAGTCAACCACTTGTGGTGGCAACTCCTCAGCCCCCATCTGAAAACGGCTGGCAACATCATCAGCACCTACTACGCGGAAGATCCTGAGGTGTATTTCAAGAAACAAAGGAACGATAGGCACTTGGACTTCCATGAGTTGGGATACCCTCAGAACTGGGGGACGGCCTCACCCGCATTTGCCATGGCCCTTGTGTGCCCACAGCTTCGCTACCTGTCTCACGATGTGAGGCATCGGGTTCTCGAAGTTTGGCTGTGGCGTGCCACAACATCTCAGTGTTGGCTCGAGTCAAAGACCTTTGTGGAGTCATTGACACAGACGATTTGCAAGTTGATCCATACAGGATGGTTCTTGCAGCTCCCAACGGGCTTGAAAACGCTCGAGAGTTTGGAAGAGTTGCTGAAGATCCGTGAAGCATTCGTGCATAGATTGAGGAGTTCACGACTGGCTCCAGGGGTCCAAGGGATTGAGGATTTGCTCACCTGTCACCTGTCCACAGTCAACCAGTTGGTCCTGACTTCGAGGCCTTGGTCTCAAAGGTATCAGGAAGAGGTGACTAGGACCGGATCGACATCGTACCCATGGACTACGACCAATGGATCTACTTGGGAGCCTTGGCATCAGGAAGAGGTGACTACGATGGGATCGACATCGAACCGATGGACTTCGAGAGGTGGCCGGACCGACGTCGAACCCATGGACTTCGGATCTACTTGGGGCCCATGGCAATAACTTCGGAGCCTTGGGATGGATGGAATGCGACTTCTGAACGTTGAAGTTGGTGACAGGTGACTTCGAAATCCCATGACAGGTGACTTCGACAAGTAATTAATAATCTTTTTCAGCCTAAGGCTAGTCTTGTCTTCTTGAGCTTGAAGACCGGCATTGAAAATGCCATCGAAATCCCATGTGGCTCAAAAAAATCCACTTCATTCTGCAGTTCTGCAGGGCATTCACGAGTGGGAGCGGGCAAGCGGATGTTGAGTTCCAAGCACGTTCACTGTCTCATTTAAATTCATATCAGCCCATGTGCCATCTACATGTCAGCAGCAGCTGAAGAACCATGACATCATGAAACGGCATGTTGATGTACAAAATAAGTCAACTATATAAAGCTATGCCAATCGATGAAAGCTTCCATGCTTATTTTCACAGTTGAGACAGTACTTGAGACAGTTAATAATTGACTGCAAAGCTTGAAGTAAAAAATATATCAACCATATCAACTGAAAACTTATGGTCACATGTTTGGCTGCAGTAAAATAAAGCATGTGAAACCCTCACCTGTCACCTATCATTTGTCATCTGTCACCTGTCTCATTTTGCAGCCATGGCTGGGACTGGGCAAATGGTTTTTATGGCAATGGGTGCTGAAGAGGAGTACATGTGGCGCCGACAGAAACGTCATAGCCTGATTGGTATTTTTGCTGATGTTTTCCACTGACTTCTTTTCACTACAGCGCTGATACTTTTTGTCACCTTCCATCTGATTCATTGAGGTCTGGGACGAGAGATCATGGGCGACGTTTTGAACAGCAAGTTCAGGGGCTATGTGCATCAGTCACTTGATGTGACTTGGCATTGCCTTACATGTTCATTGTCACAGATTGTTCATTTGATGTGCATTGATGTGCATTCATTGTCACAGACTGTTCCCTGATTCCTCTAAGGTCCGTGGATTCGCAAAGAGCAACCCAGCCAAGTCTGTGAAGCGAGGGGGGCAGATCTTGGATTGTGAGGTGCAGATTTTTTTTTTTATCTGACATGTGTGGCATGAAGTTCATTTTGTGTGACATGAAGTTCATTTTGTTATTCAAACTATTCCTGCAGGTTCAAGACATGCTGATTGAGCAGAAGGAGATCATTGCGTGCGCGCTCTATGTGGTGGAGTGCGCGAAGATCCTGAAGTACCACCACAAGATAACGTGGGTGGTCTTCCTCCTGACATGTCACTTTGCCTGCATGGGAACTGCATGTGTTTGTGTAAAACAATGGTTTCAAAATCAAACATGATGATGTGACTGGATTGTATGGGATACTGATCCAATAAGATGTCCTTAGGTAATTTCCTTCACATGTCACCTGTCACATGTCAGCCTTATGCATTTTCACACTTAGGTTCAGCTGGCAAGCATCGGTCTGCTATGGTGGCAGTGCTGGCAGCCTTCATGTTGGATGAGCTTGTCTTCTTGCCATCTTACCACACGTTTCTTGGCAGGGCATTTTTTGGTTGAGACATGACTGAGACAGTTGACATGAGGTTTCACATGTTGACATGTTTCAATTGTTGGGTTGAGACAGTTGACATTGACTGAGACATGTGGTTTCACATGTTTTGGTCCGAGGCTGTCATCAGAGCCATGGGAAGTGAAAGAGGATACTTTGAGCCCGAAATGCATTCAGATCCTCAAGGCAACTTGGCTGAAATAGGAACTTTACACATTCATTGCTTGTGTCCCTGATCACTATATGTGGCTTCTATATATATAATGTCTTTGACACCCCAACTTCCGATTACTCTTTATTCTTTGAAGGCCAGCACATGTTCCATTCAATCACGTTATTATCTGCTGTCTTCTGTCATTACTTGCTCCAAGCTTTCTTGGATGATGGAGGTGATGATGATTTTAGAGCAAAGACTACGATCTTCAACCCAAGCTACAGCATAGTTTTCATGATAATGATATAGCTACTATGATCTTCGACCAAAGTAGTTTGAAATTTGCTCAGAAGCTGAGGACGCCCAGGCAGCAGCAGGAGCACTTGATGCAGCAGCAGCAGCAGCAGATGGAGCAAATCGATCATCAGCTGCACAGCCAGCAGATGCCAAGCCTGCAATCCCAGGCAAGTTTGTTTGGTTTGTTAGTTTGGTTTCTTCTGGAGATCTGTTTGTTTGGTTTGTTTGGCCCCCTGGCGCAGATGATCTGCAGCAACAGTTGCAAGCAGCTTGCGCGCCGGTGTACTTTGCCCTGAAGAATCTGCCGGTGCAAGAGGCATCATACGTGGCTCCTTGGAAGAACAACATACTTGAAAAACATATTGAAAAACTTATTGAAGCTTGTCTATTTGTTTCTTGGTTGTACTCTTACAATGTGACAGGTGCTTTCCACAAGACATATCATTCATGTTCAGCCCAAGTTCTTAGGCTTTGTTGGGCCTGGCAACTTTCTCCGATGATGGCCGCAAGTTCGCGCTGGCAATCCTGCATGCCCTCCAACGCCACCCGTCTGCAATTTGACAGGTGATGTGGAGTGTAACAGGTGACATTGCATGACAAGTTTTCAACACTTGACAGGTGACAGGTGGTGTTGCATGACAAGTTTTCAACACTTGACAGGTGACAGGTGGTGTTGCATGACAAGTTTTGAACATGTGACAGGTGACAGGTGGTGTTGCATGACAAGTTTTGAACATGTGACAGGTGAGGCTGATCCGGATAAAAAGAGGTGCAGCTGCTGCCAAAGCCATAATGTCAGAGTAATGGTGTCTACTGTCAACTGTTTGCTGTCTCCTGTCACTGCCAATGTCTCCTGTCAGGTGGGGTTCGCCCGACGCTGCCATCACTGGCCATTGCCGTGAGAAGATGAAGCTGTTGACTGCCCGTCATTGGACAACATCAACGGGGCAAGAGCACCCAAAGCGTAGGCGTTGAGGAAGAAGTTGAGGAAGAAAAATTGTGGGTGTTGTGTGCTGCTCTACTTTGTGCTTCTGTAGATTGCACTCTTTGCCAGTCTTCGGTAGATTGCATGTGGATGTCATGTCGTTTTTTGGCGATTCCTGTGGGAGGCATTTTATTCCAGATGAGCATGTCCTGCTCTCAAATCCACTGTCGAAGTGATGCAGTTGTCTCCAAGACATCTTCTCTTTACATCAGCTGTCTGCTTTCTAATGGGTTGACTTGACTTGAACTTGAGCTTGATTCTCTTGTTTTTGTTTTTTGTTTTTATTCAGAGATCTCATGACAATGAGCCTCATGTGCTACCGAGTCATGTGCTACCTTCAACCGAACCTCCACTAATTCACTGCCCGAAACTCAGATTCAGTATCAGGTGTTGCATGGTTTTGCACACTGAAAAAGTTTCTTGTGCAAATGCCATCAGTTCAGATTCAATGATGTGCACAGTGCGTATATATATATATATATATATATCTTTATATATATATATACATACAATATATATATATATAAACATACATATATATATATTATATATAATATAAATAAACATTTAAAACATCTATTGAAAATAGATAGGTAGATAGATAGGTAGATAGGTAGATAGGTACATAGGTAGATAGGTAGATAGGTAGATAGGTAGATAGGTAGGTAAATAGATAGATAGATAGATTAGTCAGGTAGGTAGGTACATGGATAGATAGATAAATAGGTAGCAAGACAAATAGGTAGACAGATGAATAGACAGATAGATAGACAGATAAGTAAACAGATAAGTAGATACACAGATGAGTAGATAGACAAACATGTAGAAAGAATAGAAATATATTAGATAAATTGGTAGATGGATAGATAGGTAGATAGATAAGTAGAAAACCAGGTAGCAAGAAAACAAGTTTGTAGATAAAAAAAGGTCTCAGCTGCACTGGGGACCTTGGGTGGTAGTCCAAAAACTGCTGGGTAATTCCTGGGAGTGAGAAAGACAAACCATACAAACGGAAGTCAAACCATAGAAACATTGCGGACCTATTGCTGCCATACAAAAATATATAGATTTCAACTGCAAAGAGTTGTCCAAATTGCCTTGGGAGTGCCAAAGTTGGAAGCCCAAACACAAGAAAGAAATCGGTTCTCACAGACTTGAGTTTTTTTTTGCAAAACCCAAACCAAGAGGAAATTTACAACGATAGATAGATAGACAGCAAGAAAGAAGAAAATAAAGCAAGGAAGAATGAAAGGAAGGAAGAAAGCACGATATTAGATAAATAGATTGAAAGATAGATCAATAGAAAGAAAGAAAGGTATTACATTGATAGAGAGACAGATAGGTAGATAGATAGACAGATAGGTAGATAGATAGATTGGCATTGAAAATGCCCAGATTTGATGTAACTTTTAGATTAAAAAAACTAGATAGATAGATAGATAGATAGATGGATAGATAGATAGATAGCCAAACAGATAGATAGATAGATAGATAGATAGAAAGACAAATCCACAGATTAGTTAGGTAGGTAGAAAGATAGATAAATAGAAAGATAATGCGAGATAGATAGATAGATAGATAGATAGATAGATAGATAGATAGAAAGATACTGCGAGAGAGATAGATAGATAGATAGATAGATAGATAGATAGATAGATAGATAGAGAGATAGAGAGATAGAGAGATAGAGAGATAGAGAGATAGATAGTGAAATGGGATTCTTACAAAGCGCGTTGCAGAAGGGGTTGGATGATTATACAAGATGTCCAGACGCATGAGTCCCAAGTCATCCTTGGGAAGCCCCACGTCATTGAATCTAGATATTGTATACATACATGTATTTACATACACAACTTTACTCTGTGTCGAGACCTTCAGTGATGGGTGTTGAAAAACCATCCAGTCCTATGATTTTGTGTCTTTTACTACCAATTGAAAGATGGGTTAGTAACAGCTTCACTTTTAAACTATTACCCCAATTTTCTGGCACTGACTTCTGAGGGAATCACTTAGCTTGTTCAGTACTGCCTGTTCCTGAACCTGGCTGCTGATTATTGAGAAAGTTCTTGGCATGACAGGTGTCAAACTTTGAAAGTTTAAGTTACTTGTCGTTTAAGTCACTTGTCGTGTAACTGACTGGGAAGTAATGTTCTGCAGCACTAGTTCTCAAACAACATAAATGCCAATATTTGAAAAACTAGAGATCTTGGAGACAAAGTGTTGCAGAACATTAATTCCTCAAGAGATCTTTGACAACTACGGTTGCTCCCAAATCCCAGATCCTCGGTTGCCCCAAAACCCAGATCCTCGGTTAGCCCAAATCCCAGATCCTCGGTTACCCCAAATCCCAGATCCTCGGTTACCCCAAATCCCAGATCCTCGGTTACTCTTCGGTTTTCCCAAATCCCAGATCCTCGGTTACTCCTTGGTTTTCCCAAATCCCAGATCCTCGGTAACTATGGGCATGTTTTGTGTCCCAGATCCTCGGTTACTCCTCGGTTTTCCCAAATCCCAGATCCTCGGTTACTCCAAATCCCAGATCCTCGGTAACTATGGGCATGTTTTGTGTCCCAGATCCTCGGTTACTCTTCGGTTTTCCCAAATCCCAGATCCTCGGTTACTCCTTGGTTTTCCCAAATCCCAGATCCTCGGTAACTATGGGCATGTTTTGTGTCCCAGATCCTCGGTTACTCCTTGGTTTTCTCAAATCCCAGATCCTCGGTTACTCCAAATCCCAGATCCTCGGTAACTATGGGCATGTTTTATGTCCCAGATCCTCGGTTACTCCTCGGTTTTCCCAAATCCCAGATCCTCGGTTACTCCAAATCCCAGATCCTCGGTAACTATGGGCATGTTTTGTGTCCCAGATCCTCGGTAACTGGGAGTTGCCTAAGATATGGGCATGTTTTGTGTCCCAGATCCCCTCAAATCCCAGATCCTCGGTTACCCCAAATCCCAGATCCTCGGTTACTCCTTGGTTTTCCCAAATCCCAGATCCTCGGTAACTGGGAGTTGCCTAAGATATGGGCAGGTTTTGTGTCCCAGATCCTCGGTAACTGGGAGTTGCCTAAGATATGGGCAGGTTTTGTGTCCCAGATCCCCTCAAATCCCAGATCCTCGGTTACCCCAAATCCCAGATCCTCGGTTACTCCAAATCCCAGATCCTCGGTAACTATGGGCATGTTTTGTGTCCCAGATCCTCGGTAACTGGGAGTTGCCTAAGATATGGGCATGTTTTGTGTCCCAGAGCCCCTCAAATCCCAGATCCTCGGTTACCCCAAATCCCAGATCCTCGGTTACTCCTTGGTTTTCCCAAATCCCAGATCCTCGGTAACTGGGAGTTGCCTAAGATATGGGCAGGTTTTGTGTCCCAGATCCTCGGTAACTGGGAGTTGCCTCAGAAATGGGCAGGTTTTGTGTCCCAGATCCTCGGTAACTGGGAGTTGCCTAAGATATGGGCAGGTTTTGTGTCCCAGATCCTCGGTAACTGGGAGTTGCCTCAGAAATGGGCATGTTTTGTGTCCCAGATCCTCGGTAACTGGGAGTTGCCTAAGATATGGGCATGTTTTGTGTCCCAGATCCCCGGCAACTGGGAGTTGCCTCAGACATGTAGTATATATTTGGGCAAGGTCCAGGCAACCTGTCTATTTTTGGGGTTGGGCTGTCATACAAAGATTTAGACAGGCAACTCAGAGTTGCCTGGTGTCATGGGGGGTCAAGTCAATATATTTTTGAGCTAACATGCCTGAAAATGAATTGATGTAACCCTCCATGACCACCGGCAACTCAGAGTTGCCTGTCTATTTTTCAGGTTAACTTCAGATTCCCAGAAATAGACAGGTTGCAGCAGCCTTGTGAACTCAGGTTGGGGGTAAAGTCAATATATTTTTGGAGATAACATGCCTGAAAATGAATTGATGTAACCCTCCAGACCACCGGCAACTCAGAGTTACCTGTCTATTTTTCAGGTTAACTTCAGATTCCCAGAAATAGACAGGTTGCAACTAGTTGCAACAGCCTTGTGAACTCAGGTTGGGGGTCAAGTCAATATATTTTTGAGATAACATGCCTGAAAATGAATTGATGTAACCCTCCAGACCACCGGCAACTCAGAGTTACCTGTCTATTTTTCAGGTTAACTTCAGATTCCCAGAAATAGACAGGTTGCAACTAGTTGCAACAGCCTTGTGAACTCAGGTCGAACGAGCAAGCCTGCAGTGGGTGCCCTCAGTGGTATGAAGTATCAACTGTCATTTGTCAAGATCTGACATGTCATGTCACTAATTGCCATTGCCACCACCTCTCAAGACGGTCACCTGTCAGTGTCATTGTCACTGAAAATTTCACACTTGATTTGTTAATCGCCATGTCGGCCATCACGAATGAGTTTGTGGTGGCCCCTGAATTGTGGCAAGTCTCCTTGCACAACCATGTGAAAGTCTTGTACCAGGAGTGCTGCCCTACCATGTTTCAAGTTTATTTCAACTTCAATTTCACTTTCAAGTGCTTCCCTGCACAGGAGTGCACGACCACCAGGGAGCTCTTGGCTACGAAGATCGCAGGCTTGACTTTGCCAAGTGCGGTTGAGGACGTGAAGGCAGAGATTGCCAGCATGTTCAAGGCTTTGAGTGGGGAAGATTCTTGGAGACATGTAGGCTTTCATGCGCCTTAAAGTCAGTCAGTCAGTGTGAGTTTTGGTGTGAATTATTCGCACATCTCAGGATGATGAAGCAGCATCTCAGTTTGCAAGCGAGTCAGTGGACCACACTTTGAAAAGCTGTTCGGAGGGCATGGTGTCTAGTTCCATGCCGCACATGTTTCGATGGGACGCATCATCCTTATGGCTTCCCAGCTGCAGATAATCTTCAGACAGTCATGGACAGATGACAATATGTCAGTGTGAAGTTTTGACAATATGACAGATGACAATATGACAGTCATGTGTGCATCTAGCAATCAGGAGTGGCTCAAGCTGTGAAGCAGCCAACATCATCGGCACCGCCAACTCAATCATCACTTCAGGGTTCAGGGCAGAAGAAACCATTGTCTCAAGGGATTTGCCATCCAGCCTTGGAGAATTGGGATCTTGTCGGCTTGGTGATGGAGTCAAACGAGCATTGGCTTGCAAACTTGTGCCACTAGGCTTCATGTATGTTTTGATTTGATATGTTTGAACTTCACAATGTGTTGTTGTAATGTCACTTTGACCTGAGGTGGTGTCTGATGAGATCTGAAATTGAGCAGGGAAAGCTGGGCACGGATCACACAGCCTTGCAGATTTTCAAGACCCTCTTGAAGGTTCCCACCCTATGGGAAGGCACGGCATCCACCAATGACTCTTTGATTCAGCAGGCATTCCGCCAGAATGTCAAAGGCAGTATGATCAAACCTCTGAGCTGCATTCAATGGTGTGACTTGGTTCTTGTCGCTGCATACCCTGATGGGGATGTCCAGCAGCTGCTGAGTTTTGAGAACCGTTTGGCCAGAAAGGAGGTTGGCAAGCGGTTGGTAAAAACTTTCGAGAGCTTGCTGTGTGGCTTCGACAGCAAGGTGAATGCTGAGGGCATTGTAGTTGGACAGAAACAGGTGCCTTGAAGAGCATTCAGCTGCTTTACTTCCTTCTTGTTTTTCAGAAAAGTCATCTCAGTTTTTTGTAATTTGTAATTTGTAAAGGGCGACTTTTTTGTGCCCAAAAAGGGTTCCAAAAACAGGACAAAAAGTCGCCAGTAAAAATCCCAAACCAAAAGGAAAATTACTTTCAGTCTTCAAGTTTTCAGCTTCAAGTTTTCAAAGGCCGTGAAGAGACGACGTGTCAAGAGGACACAGGACAGTGGAAAGCAAGACTCAAACGCAGAGTTGGCTGTGAAGGATCGTGAGATCAAGATCGGCACCACAAAGCAGACGGCAATCAAGAATGTGTTGAATTACTGCACGTTCGAAAGCTATCGTGCTTTGCAGTGTCATCTGTCATTCTTCTCGGAGTCATCTGTCAATGAGTCTGTATTGTCCTGGAAACATTTGTGGCCAACATCAATGCCTGCTGATGGAATGTTCCCATCCGAAGCCGAAGAGTATGCTCGCAGAGCAGGCGCCGCTGCTGCCGCCAAGTTGGTGCCCCCCCGGCTGATGTGCTTTTGCTCAAAAAATAGTTTTATATATGTATATCTAAGTGTATATATACATATGTATATATATATATATATATATGTATATATATGTGTGTATATACATGTGTTTATATATATATATACATTTTTAATATTTATATTTAATATATATATAGTGTTTATTTATTCATTTGTTGGTACTGATTATTCACTTTCATATATTGTTGTTCATTCCAAAATCATCCAAGGTCAAAGCAGTTGGAGTTTGGTGGAGAATTATCACCAGAAGATCACAACCTGATCATGGACAAGATCATTAGCATCCAGGAGGACACCCTTTCCAACCACGATGGATCTTCCAAGGTCACTGTTGATCAGTTGTGGACCTACCGCTTTGTTGTTACATCATGGACCCGTGGCATTGCAGACTGCTGCTCCGCTGACCTGAAGTCCACTGACTTTGAGAATGTCAAGGATGCAGTGCTCAAAGGTGATGCCACTTGCTCGCATCAAGGTTTGTTCTTTGTATCCATTGGACTTGTAGAATCTCTGAGTTATTTGAATCTAGGCCCTTGACGGACAGATCAAGATGTGCATCAAGCAATGGCCCATGGCTTGGAATGTCACCATGCTTCCAGACGTGGCTGCGTTGGCGACTGATCAAGCAGCAGCCCACGAAGACAAAGAGAATCTCATTGAAACAGCTGAGCGAGAAGAGTGGATCTTCGGCCAAGTTTATGGATCTTCGACCAAGTTGTTTTGATAGCTTTTGGTGCATCCAGCTGTGGTTTAAGGACAGCAAAGCTTCGTTCAATGGAGGCCAAGCTTGCAGTTGACCAACGGCTTCTGTCGTCCATGAGCACAGGACGTCAGACTCAGAGTTACTTACTCTGTCAAGCAAGTCATCAACTGTTGATATTGAAATTGATGATGTAAATATATTAAACATAATATGTGAATAAACATATTTAATAAACATATTTAATAAACATATTTAATAAACATATTTAATAAATAGTGCTCTTGGTTTCGTGATGCTGTCGTCTTCTGTTCACCTGCAGGATTTGAGACTTTGCAAGACTGCCTCGACTGGCTGTCATGCAAGAAGAAGCTGGCTCTTGCAAAGACAGCTCAGGAGTTGGTGCAGAAGTACCAGGAGATGCAGAGCCCAGTGTGTGAACTGAATGACATGGCCGAACTGCCAGGGCAATATGCCACAGTATCTTCAAAGGTTACTGCCCATATCAAGGGCAAGAAGCTGGTGGTGGCAATCTGCGACTTCAATGTGCCTGGCGTTCCTTGATTTGAATCATTCTGGACCTGCATTGTTCTTTGTGATCTTTTTCACCCTAAGGCGCGGAATTCCTTGATCCAGCCAAAGTTGATCACGGGCTTGGCCAACTTGTGCCGAACACAAGGCTTCAATTACTGTGGACACTGTGACAGTGTCAAGTTAAATTCATGTTTTGATTCTTGGCTTCACCATGTTTAACCAGAAATCTGCAGGCGTGGAGCAAACTGTGGTTCTTGCGACTATGGCAAGTCGGTCAAAGGAAGAGAGTCAGGCAGATCCACTTGAGGATTTTGTTGAATTTTGCAGGGGCATGAAAAGTATTGGATTCGGAGCACAGATTCCTTGGAACCAATGTCTAAGTGTCCCCGGTGAAGAGCATCTCGGCTTTGATCAAGTTACAGGTGACAGGTAACAGGAGATAGTAGTTGACTTGGAAGTGTCAGCCAGTGTGACAGTGTGACAGGTGACTCAGACTCAGTCAGTGTGATTTGCAAACTCGCGACAGGTGACTTTGAAATGTATCTGTGAACTCAGGTCATACACGCAGCAGCAATGGGATTTCACTGCCAGTGGCAGGCTCTTTTTCCTCTACAATGACCTGGAGAGCGCAACTGCTGATAATCACTTTGCTTCGTTGAGTGAGTTGGCAAGGACGGGACGGGTTCCCAATGCCACGCTGATCTCCTCTCAAGACATGGTCCAAATTGGGACGCCGGGGGGCTCTGAGCGCACAACTGTTCGGTACATGCCATCAACAAGGTCGGCTCAAAAGGGTAGTGATGCCAGCTTCCAGCTGTACAAGACACTGTTGAGCACAAGCAAACTTCGGAAGCCACACCTCACAGGGCTGTTGAAGCCAAATGACGAGGTTCATCTGGTGGACATTCACCCCTATGTCGGGGACCACTGTTTGGCCACCATGCTGATGAAAGACGAACTGCCAAGTGGAGTTGCTATCAAGCACTTCCTAGTGCAGTTAAACAACTTGAAGGCGTCCGTCCAGGCAGCTGAATGGTGTGTCAAGCGATTGGGTCATTGGCTGGCACAGCGCTGGATGAAACACGAACTGAAGTTGGAGCTCGATGGCAAGACAGTCAGCCCAGACATTGATTGCCAAGTTCTTTGCTTGCATGTGTTTTTCTTCAAAGGTTCATTGTTCATGTACTTTATGTGAAGGATTTCTGATTTTTTGAGGGTTTCGATTTTCTGTTTCTGAGGCTTTGTCGGAAGAGGATGTGAAGCACCTCAAGTCCTTGAATGGGGTGTGGGATGCTTATGAAGGAGTCCGTGCTCTTGGCGCCAAGTTGAAGGTTTGCCAGATCTCTGGATCTGCTGTTGTCATCATGTCACCTGTCAAAGCTGAATTTCAGCAAGCTCCTCACTTCATTCGTGAAAGGTTTGAAGCTGTGGAGAAAGAGCACTTTGAGATGTATGGAGAGCTTTTGAAGTCCAAGTTGACACCAGAGGCAGGCTCAACACCCTCTTCAGGGACCTTGGATCCACGTCCCATTGCAAATGGGGCAGAGGCAGACATACCGGCTGAGACCATGCCAGCCTTTGAAAGCGAAGCCAAGGTCCGAGAAAAGTACAACATCAAAGTAGAGTGCAAAGCATTTGACCCCAAGAATGTGATCCTTTTGGTTTCTGAGACAGGTGTGGCATTCATCTACAGCAAGGAGGCTGTGACTTTGAAGCGTGGGATGCGACTTGGGGGTTCTGGCAGTGGCAAGTTGGTTCAGGGAGATGAGTGTGGCATCAAGTTCGAACTTGGCTCTGACAGAGATCTTCTCGAGGCGATTTTTTCATGTTACTTTTCCATGATTTTTGTAATGGTTTTTGACATGTAAGGACATGACTCAGACGGACAGGTGACATGCAAACGGATTGTAATTGACAGGTGAATCTTGGCTCCAACGCCGATGATGAGGACGAGGACAGCAGCAAGTGCAAGAGAGGATCTTTCTACATGTTGGCCAAAGACTTGATGAAGAATTCTCCAGCAACGGAGATCAGCCTCACAGGATACAAGGTTGTTTCCAAAGGAGATGCAGCACTGGGCGATCATGGCTACGACCTGACAGCAGAGGAGGGCACTTCTTGGGGCTTTGTGGCCAAGGACAAGGATCCTAAGAGCTTCTCTTCGGGCAATGCATTCCGACCTTTGGCTCAGCAGCCCAAGCCATTGCACCCCAATTTCACATGGATGTGGAGGTGCAACTGGCATGCGGTCCATGCCAAATTGAGCATCAAGAAACCCTTTCTCACTGTGAACCGGGACGTGAAACTCGAAGCCAATAAGCCAGTCAAGGTTGTCAAGGAAGATTGAGAGAGATCAAGTGATCGTCATGAGCGGCATGCAGTCTTTGCCTGTTTGTGAGTGTATAGCTTGGTTGGCTAGTTTTTCACTCTAATTTCCATGGCAAAGCCACTGCTTTTCAGCATTGTCCAGCTGAACCTCAAACAAACCTGGGGGAAAAAGATCAGAACAAAACACTGTCAGCCAACTTTCAACTGTGAAATTCCTTGTGTTCTGGCATTCTTCATAGGCATGGCCTCATCTCATTCCTTTTTCATTTGCCGCAGCCACCAGTCAGCAGTCTCAGTCGCCACCTGTCAGTATTAGGTCTTGTCCAATGGCGGGCCAGGCAGCGTTTGACTTTGTTTTCAAGGAGATGATCCCTGAAGGGGCGAAGAAGGATGCCAAACCTTCAACTTCACAGGAAGAGTCACCTGTTTCCGCAAAGAAGGTTTCTTTGAAGTGGCGCCCTGCAGTCAGCGATCTTGCTTCCGAGGATGAGAAGGATCCATGCGTTGATGGGCAGCCCAGTTGTTCATGGGGGAGTCTCGCCAAGGCTTCTTCCAAGACTTCTCTCTCATTGCAAGTTGAAGATGAGAAGTTTCAAGTCCAGCTGGCATTGGAAGATGGCAAGCTCGCATTGGAAGATGAAGTGAACAAGAAGCATGATGATGACACTGCCCCTTCTGGCAGCAGCAAGCAGCCTGCCTGCAAAAAGAAGCTTGCCACTGCCTGTCAAAAAAAACCTGCCAGCAAGAAGACAGATAAGCCTAAGGGTGAGGAGTGCAAAAAGAAAGTCAAAGCAAGTCCCTGCACAAAGAAAAGCTATAAAGTCCAGACAGATGAGCGCAAGACCTTCGCCAATCGAACCTGTCCTCCCGGGCCTGAAGGCTCTACGAGATTCGAGGCAATCAAGAAGGCTTACAATGAAGTGATCAAGGAGAGGATCTCCAGGAACCAAGAGGTGGGCTTCTGTTTGTTAGCATTGACAGTCAAGGTTTTCCACAGTCACAATCATATGATTTTTGTTTTGAAACCCATCACTGGCAGGCTTTGTTCTGGACCTTTTGTCGCAAGACATGGGAGGGGAAGGAGTTGGCCTTGCACGAGTACGAGACGGTCGCAAAGGAGGCTGCTGAGACGTGGCTTGAAACAGATGGCCAAGAATGGCTTTTGGATAACGTGGGTTGAAAGGCCTTTGGGGCCTGGGGTATTGCACATTGGATTCTTCAATCCTTTTTGTGCCTTTAAATCTCTGCGTCACCTGTCGGTGTCACCTGTCACACTGTCGGTGTCACCGGTCGGTGTGACCAACTTCTTGGCTTCTTGATGGAAAAAGTTTAGGGCATCCAGTGCACCCGGCATTGATTTCAAGAAGATTGTGATTTTCCAACGTTTGCCATTTGATATTTTCCACCCTGATCGATCCAGTGATTCCGGGTCAAGGCGACTCCAGTGGCATCCTTCAACTTCAAGGCAGCTGCAGTTTGTGGCTTGAATTGAAGTTTCGGTTTCCAAATGGTCATAGAATGATGTCAGTTCAGTTGTTACTGTTGTGTTTTCAGTTTTGGCTCAAGCCATGTATAGTCATTTGTCATCTGTCATTAGTCACCTGTCATGAGCTCCACAGAGACCGAGAAGTCTGAGCCCGAAAGGCCAGTCTCAGTGCCAGGACGAGCACGTGGGAAGGGACGTGGCCGGGGCAAAAGGCCAGCACCTGCAAGTGCTAACAGCCGACCATCGACCCAGGCCAAGGTTGAAGACCATCATGGTAGTGACAATGAAATTTCTACCTCCAGTTCAGATCAGTCTGAAGAATCCAAGCGCATTGCAGCTGCTGCTTCTTCTTGGGAAGAGCATGGGAAAACTGGAAGACGGAAGGCTCCATCATGCCCACAGGAGATGGTTGAAACATGTTGAATGGTTTCATTTGTTTAAAGGAGGTGGCTGAAATGTGTTGAAGTTGAAATGTTTTCTGTTGATTTTTCTTGCATGTTTTACACAGCATGTATCCTCCCAGGAGCCTGATTCTGAAGACGACGGTCCTACTTCTGAAACCAGCCTCAACATGATGAACTTTCTGCGCGCTGCTGCCAAATGTCTTCAACCTGATTGTGTGGAACTTGTGAGAAGAACTTTTTCTGAGAAAGAGTTGTCCCTTGGTGAGTTTTGCGCTGGAATGGCCACAGGGACCATTTGTGCTGCTGCCATCTCCCGAGTTCTAGAAGAAGAACATGGCCTTTCAGTTCGAATTCGCACAGCTTTCTACACAGAATGTGTCCCATGGAAGCAGCAGATCATCCAGAGGGTCCATGAGGCAGTGGATGGCAAGACCAAGTTCAATTTGATTTCCAGGACAGGTGACCTGGTTTCAAAACCAGAACAGATGACTTGCGATATTGCCGTCAAGGCCATTGAATGTGACGATATTTCAACATTGAGCTCGACTCCACGTGGTGTCATGGATTGCAAGGGCAAGAGCGGATCCAGCTTTGTGCCTTTGATTAAATGATCCAATATGATCCAATCTATTTGTTGAAACATCTGAATGAGCGACTTGATATTTACCCATCTCAGGTTGAGTTTCTCGGCTGGCTGAAAAGCCTTGAGTGGAGTTCTCGGCCAAGATTTATTGTCATCGAGTGCGTCGCAGCATTAGCCAAGCTTCGCAAGGTGGTGCGAGAGCGTGGGACCACAGTTGTGAAAGAGCAGCTTTCTGAACTGGGCTTTTGCGGTATCTTCAAGGCTACTTGTCACTGATTGAATTTGGTTGTTATGTTCAACATTTGCATTTTGTATGCGCTGAATAGTTTGCACCCTGCAGGTTATAAACAGCAAGAATTTCGGGGTTCCACAGTCACGATCCCGTTCCTGGGGTGTCTTTGTGAGATTGGATGCTGGCTTGGGCTACTTGGCTTCAATTTCGCGGGGTTGTTTTTTCAGTGGCAGGCATTCTGCGCATGCAATACGCAGTTGAGGCACTGTGGGGATAGCATTGCACATGTCCCAGCTGGAGAAGATCTGGCGCATGATCCATGGGTGTGAAAAGCCTCCGGAATCTTTGGAGCGGATTTTGAGCAAGGGCTTGAATGCAGGCATAGAGGACCTGCACAGCACCAGTTGCAACCTGAAGGAGCCAAGCAAAAACACACAGAAGAAAGAGAGTCTTAAACATCAAAATTTGGTGACCTTTTCTAAGGTTTTGATTGGTGGTGTCTGCTGTCAAGGGGTGATGTAGTGATGCAGTGATGCGTCAAGGGGTTCTAGGTTTAACAGTTTCCAAGGAAATGGAGAGCCTATCACTCCAACTTTGTCAAGCAGCATGACCTGAGCCCGTCCGACTTGCAGCATCCATTCTCCAGTGTCATCAAGGAACAAGGCAGTGGCATTGGATTGACAGAGCGTGAAATTGATGCCAGTGTTTTGGCTCTTGCACTGATGGGAAAGAAGAACTCCCTTGGGAAGCTGCTGGTCGCCCCAGTTGGCGACAGCTTACAATTTATGAAATTTCGTTCACAAGTGCACCCCTGCGTTTTGCCAAGCAAAAAATATTTATACTTGAAGGGGAACATGGCGACTGTGAACAAGTCTCCTGTCTTGCCGTTCCTGCTGCAGGGGCTCTCAATAGAAGAGCTTAAGATGTGCGGTCTGGACGATGGTGTTCCATTCAAGCATGCCCAGGATTTAGCTGGCAATGCGTTCACCGCAAATGTATTTGCGAGCATTTTGCTCAGCATCCTGTTGCATTACTCACATAACAGCTAGACCTGAGGGCTGTGGGGAAAAATGATGGACACAAACTTTTTTGTCACCTCTTTCACAATGCTTCGATTGGAGAACAGTGGGCCAACTGTTGTTCATTGATGTTTTTCCTGGGAGCTTTTACGGCTTAGATAACACCATGAAGAGTTCTTTGTGACAGGTTGTGACAGGTGGTAGGGACAGCAAGGTATTGACAGGCGACAGTCAGAGGACACATGTTGAACTAGGAAGTTTGGAATCTAAAAAGGACAATAGATTTGGTAAGCCTGCAACCTGCCATGACATGGTCAGTAGCTCGACTTCAACTGAGAACAGTGATGCTGGAGGCAACATTCAGCAGATTCTAGATGTTGAAGCAAAGCCAAGGGCAAAGGCAAAACCCAGAACAAAACCTGTGCGCCTTGTCCAGCACAGCCTAGCGGACAAGGCAGCCAGTTCCCAGCAGAGTTTCCTGTTGACATTTCACCAGAAATTGGAAAAGGCAATCGAGCTTGGCAAAGGCTGCCTGTCATGTGGCCAGGACTGTTTGGAAAGGGTCAAATCATTTCGTTTGAAGTTATGTGATTGGCGACGAGAATTTCAAAGTCTCAGCTCTGATGTCCAAGATCGTGAGCTGCTGTGGATTTTTGGTCGGGGCCGCCCAGATCAAAAAGCAGTGGAACCAGTGCTGAGATCCAGGCAGCCATCTGACAGTGCATCAGCATCTACAGAGCAATCTCCAAATGAGCTGCAGCAAGTGATCAGCACGTCTACTTCTGGGAGCGACCAGGAAGTTTTGAATTTGACATGCGATGATACAGATGTTCCGAATTCTCTGAGCCAATCAGGCCCTGCTTGTGCATCTGGAAATAAGCGGAAGTACACTGCACGCAAGACAAAAAGCAAGACCTTGTCAGTCCAACTTCAGGGAATCTTGTGCGAGGAGAGCTGTTTTGTTTGCGTGGGCACTGCAAAATTCTTGCTGGGAATCGGTTCCGGCCGCTATGCTAGAGTTTCTCTGGTTTGTTTGCTTATGTTTTGTTTTTTTGCTTTGGATGTGACTGTGGTGGTTTGTTGAGAACTACCATTGGGGAGCAACTTGACACTGAGGTTCTTGGAGGCCATGCGGATCAAAGATTGAAAGGAAACAGGCTTCCTCAAGCACCTCACCACGAGCAGCTGGATACATGTATGCGATTTCTTCAGCTGCGATATCACCATGATGGTGAGAGCTTGCCAGACAGATTCCATTTTGAGGAGGTGCCATCATTGCAAAGAGGACCATTTCTTCTCACATCAGTGACGGACAACAAACCTGCACCTGCAGAAAGTAGTTCCGATTCAGCTTCAAGCATGTCACAGGCTCAATGGGATGAGCAGGATGCACGGAAGCTGGCAACTTTGTCTCTCAGGCAGCTACTCACAGACACCCCTTTCAACAATTCACTGACAGGCCCAGGAGCTGGAGCAGCCCCGCGCAGATGGCTTGGCGTGGTGAAGCCCCAGATCTTGTTTGAGATGATGTTACGGTGGCACAAGGAGAATTATGCCGGAAAGAAAGCACCATCTTTTACCACTTTCCGACGTGCGCTTCAAGGATCCAAACAATTTTTGGCTTTTCGAAAATCTTCAGGGCAACATGCAGTTTGTGACCAATGCACTTGGTTCAAACGTGAGCTGAAAAGGGTGAAGGCCCTTCATTTGCGGAACAGACTCATCCAGGAATACGCGGAGCACCTCTTGCAGAACTGGCGTGACAGAGCTGCTGACAGTGCATGGACAGCATTGGCTTTTGAAACAAGAGCATTGAGTGTCTCATCCAATGTTCGAAGTCATCCGTCATCTGTCCTTGTCATCAGGTCAGACGGCTTGGACCAAGCCAAACATAAAGTTCCCAGGGCTCATGTCAAGTCCAAAACGTTTGATGAAGTTATTCGCCCAGCTTGCCATGTACAACTTATTTGGGTTCATGGTCATGGCTTCAGCCTGTCAGTGGGAGACCCCGATGTTTGCAAAGACACCTGCAACCATGTGGATGCACTGGCGAGGTGTTTGTCTTGGGTGCATGACATCACAGGGATACCCCGACAGGTATTTCTGTTGTTAGACAACACCGCTCGGGACAACAAAAACTCAAAGATGCTTCGCTTCTGGTTGAAATTGACTGCACTGGGTGTCATTGACACTTGCAATATCGGTTTCCCGATAAAAGGCCACACCCACACATGCTTGGACGCAGTGGGTGGCCAGGCAGTGACAAGATGCAGTCATGAAACTTTTGAGACGGCCCAGGAATTGGTCGAGGTTTATCAACGTTTTTTGGATGATGCTTCATTGGAAACATCTTGCTACTTCCGGAAAGCATGGAAGCACGATTCAGGCCCAGAGTGGGACAAGTGGCTGGAAGAGATACCAGTCACCCTGACTGGCCTGACAGGCCCCAAGGCTCCACACCTCTTCAGGATCTTGAAGCGAAAAATGCTGTCAATGAAAGACTTAGACAGCCTTCAATATGAATTTGCCCCAGGCCATCCAGAAGACATTCTGCTGTTATGTCATATGTTTGAGTCTTCACCAAAGCCCTTTCAAGCAGAGGTGGCAATCCG
This sequence comes from Cladocopium goreaui, assembly GCA_947184155.2. Taxonomy (NCBI): domain Eukaryota; class Dinophyceae; order Suessiales; family Symbiodiniaceae; genus Cladocopium; species Cladocopium goreaui. The sequence continues at coordinate 31,884 of CAMXCT020001084.1, forward strand.
AGCAGAGTCCTTGCCAGGGCTTATTTCACGGCTCACATGGCAGCCTTCTGGAGAGCACCCTCGGAGGCATGTAGCTTGGAAGATTCGCAATGAAGTGAAAGTGAAGGCAGATGCTGCATTTGCAAAGCATCTTGAACTTGTTTTGTCCAGTTTTTTTTCTTTGTCACAAAAAGAATAACTGACAGTTGACAGTTGACAGTTGACAGATTTTTTTAGAGAGAACTGACAGTTGACTGAGGCAAGCTATCAGCCAGAAGGCCCACGCCTTCTTGACTGGATGGATCACTGGGACATTGAGACGAGAACCGCATCCTGCGCAGTATTCATTTTTGCAGCAAAGTGCATATCAGTCACAGTCACCTGTCCCTGTCACCCTGAACCCTTTTCGGCAGACCGCTCCGCGACCAATCCGCATTGTTCAAACAGATGGTTCACATCATGATGCAGCAGATGTCGAAGATGATGCAGAATGTGTCGTCATGCGAGAGAATGGCATTGAAGTGGAGCAAGACTTGCAGTGAGTTGCTGGAAACAAAGTGTAAAGCTGCAGCAGCATTTTCTTGGAGCTCCTAGTTGGAAATAAAGTTGCTGTAAACCTCACAGCTCCTAGTGTCATGTTGTTTTTTGTTTCTTCGATGATGAACCATTTTCTTGCGCAGGTTTCGGGCTACATCTGACAGTCTTCTTCTCAGCTAACTGTCTCCTGTCTAGTGGATTTTTTTGCGCCTTGCTTGTTCTCAGGTGCAAACCTTGGGTGTCACAGTCTTCTGTCACAGTCTTCTGCGAAAACGAAAAAAATCGTCTACGGGAAATTGACAGCTCAGGGGACAGGGAACGGATACTTGACAGGTGACAGAGATTGAAATCACGAGGCTATATGACAGGTGACAGGTGACAGAAATCATGAGGCAGAACTAATATATAATATATAATATATAATATATAATATATAATTATATAATAATATATAATTATATATAATATATAATGTTCCTATAGGCTCAAGATATTTAATGTCTAAATGGTAGTAGTCAACCTTAGTAAAAAAAAATGATAACTGCACCTTGATGGCAAGTCAAGGGCATCTTGGCTAGGACTTTCCATACGGCTGATAACCTCTGATGGCATTACGCGGAGCACCTCTTGCAGAACTGGCGTGACTTGCATAGAGCAAATCCATTGTAGAGATCTTTTGCAGAGTCCTTGCATAGAGCTTACCATCCATGGTAGAAATGGTCCTTGCACAAAGCTTGCCATCTAACCATCCAATCCATGGTAGAGGTTTTTTTTAACCAGAGTCCTTGCATAGAGCAAATCCATTGTAGAGATCTTTTGCAGAATCCTTGCATAGAGCTTTCCATACGTCACTTTAACCTCTGATGGCATTAAATACTTGCACCACTTGAAATGAAGACCCTGTCTGGTATTTGCAAGGGCATCTCGGCTGGAACTTTCCATATGGCTGATAACTTCCTGATGGCCTTAAGTAGCACCGTAATAATAGGAGCTTTTGGCATGCCAGGGCCATAGTGAAAGCACCAAATGCAAATGAAATACCCAAATGCCCTGGCACTGGCTTAAGAGCAAGAAGGCGAGAAACAAAAGCAAGAAGGCAGGAGAAAGCGGAGAGCAAAAAGACTGCTACTTTCTTGTAGGGGCAGAAAGCGACGTTAGGCACTACAGGCCGTTGCCTGGAGGCCCGTTCCATCCTTCACTGCCATGCTGTTTGAGTGTGGCGAACCGCTCTTTTCGAGCCTTGGCAGCTGGACGTTTCGAGGCTTGGCGGATCAGGCAGTCAGGCAGCAAGAGCAAGAAGGCGAGAAACAAAAGCAAGAAGGCAGGAGAAAGCGGCAGCAAGAGCAAAAAGACCGCTACTTTCTTGTAGGGGCAGAAAGCGACGTTAGGCACTACAGGCCGTTGCCCGGAGGCCTTCACTGCCATGCTGTTTGAGTGTGGCGAACCGCTCTTTCGTGCTTTGGCAGCTGGACGTTTCGAGGCTTGGCGGATCAGGCAGTCAGGCAGCAAGAGCAAGAAGGCGAGAAACAAAAGCAAGAAGGCAGGAGAAAGCGGCGGCAAGAGCAAAAAGACAGCTAGTTTCTTGTAGCTGCAGAAAGCGACGTTAGGCACTACAGGCCGTTGCCCGGAGGCCCGTTCCATCCTTTACTGCCACGCCGTTTGAGAGTGGCGAAGCTGCTCTTTTCGAGCCTTGGCAGCTGGACGATTTGGATTCGTTGTTCAGGAAAGGCCTCCGACCGGGCCTGTCGGCAGGGTTCTGCTTAGTTGAGACGTACCCCCGCTGTTTGAGTGTAGCGAATCCGCTCTTTTCGACCCTTGGCACCTGGCATTTCGAGGCTTGGCGGCGGGTTGTCCAGCACCGGGCAGCAAGAGCAAGAAGGCAAGACAAAAGCAAGAAGGCAGGAGAAAGCGGCAGCAAGAGCAAAAAGACAGCTAGTTTCTTGTAGCTGCAGAAAGCGACGTTAGGCACTACAGGCCGTTGCCAGGAGGCCTGTTCCTTCCTTCACTGCCACGCTGTTTGAGTGTCTCATTGGTTCCAGGCGGAGCCCCTTTATTTAAAATTTGAATCTCCCACCCATCAGCCTGGGTCTCCACAAATCTCTCCAGAGCCAGGCTCCCAGGGCCGCGGCAAACGGCGCATGCCTCTGTTGGTGATGAGCTGATCTTCCAAGCATCCCGTGGGTCGTTCGCTTTCAACATCCAACTTGAATTTTGCCACCAAATTTTGAAGGCCAGGGCTAGTTGTGGGTACTTTGATCCAGGTTTGCTCATCAGAAAATGGAGCAGGTCACAAATTCTTCCGAGCGTCCCAAACGATCCCTTTTGTCTCTGGGCCCACCTGGGGGCCAAAGCCCAAGTCCTTGTGGCAAAATCCCAACCTCGGAAGACATCAATAAAGCCGCAAGAAGGGCTGATACTACGGTGAATACTGTGAACTCCAAAACCAGCCCCGACTGCTTCGTGTCACCGTAGTCTTTTTCTTCTTCTTCTTCTTCTTTCTTCTTCTTCTTTTTCTTCTTCTTGTTTGTCTTCTTCTTCCTCTTCCTTCTTCTTCTTCTTTCATATTATTTTTATTCTTCTTATTTTTTCTTCTTCTTCTTCTTCTTCTTATTGTTCTTCCTTCTTCTTCTTCTGCTTCTTCTTCTTCTTCTTATTCTTCTTATTCTTCCTTCTTCTTCTTCTTCTTCTTCTTCTTCATGTTCTTCTTCTTCCTTCTTCTTCTTCTTTCTTCTTCTTCTTCTTCCTTCTTCTTCTTCTTCATTCTTCTTGTTCTTCTTCCTTCTTCTTCTTCCTTCTTCTTCTTCCTTCTTCTTCTTCTTCTTTCTTATGTTTCTTCTTCTTCTTTTTTCTTCTTATTCTTCTTCTTCTTCTTATTCTTCTTCTTCTTCCTTCTTCTTCTTATTCTTCTTTCTTTTTCTTCTTCTTCTTCTTTTTCTTCTTCTTCTTCTTCTTTTTCTTCTTCCTTCTTCTTCTTCTTCTTCTTCTTCTTCCTTCTTCTTCTTCTTCGTCTTCTTCTTCTTCTTCCTTCTTCTTCTTCTTCATTCTTCTTTTTATTCTTCCTTCTTCTTCTTCTTCCTTATTCTTTTTCTTCTTCTTCTTCTTCTTCTTCGTCTTCTTCTTCGTCTTCTTTTTCTTCTTCTTCCTTCTTCTTCTTCCTTCTTCTTCTTCTCCTTCCTTCTTCTTCTTCTTCTTCCTCCTTCTTCTTCATCATCATCATCATCACGATCACCGCCGTCATCCTGATCATCGCCAACCAGTTCGCAAGTCCCGCAGGTGTTTTTCTTCCCTATTGTCCTCCTCCCGCGTGGATCTGAGGGCATGGACTGCTGCATCTTGTGTATGGCGTCGTGGTGATGATGCCTCGTCCATAGGAGGTCCCAAATCTGATGGCCGGGGAAGCCTGGGGAATGATTGGCAAAGTGCCAAATCAAAAATCGAATTGAAATAAATTAAATAACTGTAAGGTGGTAGATAGACTGCCATACGTCAAGTATTTCTTGGATGGGTCCTTTAGAAGGACTTTGAGATCAACTCCCATCTATTTCAAACATTGGACTCATTAGATTTTATGAATGTATGTACATTTACACGTGTGCCTGGGATTACGGGATATCATATGTGTGCCTGGGTAGGTTTGTGAGGTGCCATATATACCTGCATTATACCATAATATACCTATATGATCCTACACACACGCAGCATCATTCAAGTATAGGAAAGACAGGGTTGGCTTTCGTCAAGCCCTTCCCCAGCTCTGCCTGCTGGGACAGATCTTCGCAGACTGGCAAGAATGGCCTCGATTTACTCCAGCTGGGACTGGGATCAATCCCACGATAATTAATGTGCAACCATCATTCAACTAACGTACATACTGTAGATGTTCGGCAAATATACTGTATAATCTTTGGAAAAATCAAAGCTTGGCTCGATTGTGGAAGTGCTGTACTATTGCTCAACAGCCATGTTTTACCAAAGCAGTTTGAACAGCTTGACAAACAGTTCCAAGCAAACAAAACCGATTTACATTGCAGAAAAACCGATAAAGTCATACAAAAATGCGCTTTTTACTGTCAAAGGAGGAGCAATGAAGTGCCACTCAGATTCTCCATTCAAAACGGGCATGGCGTGCAACCACTGGCATGAGATCTCCAGGATAGCTTCACAACCCCCTGCAGCTTGGAGCGATGCCGAGCTGGATCAATTGGCTCAACTTGCCGAAACACCACCTTGGCAGCTGTGATTGGCACCTGGTCGTCATGACTATTGGCATTGGTGTACGCTGGTTGGAACTGATTCCTTTGAACGTACGCCTGACTGCATCATGGGGTGACATGTGGTAGCATAGATCCCTAACAAAGCTCAAGCTACATTGTAAACCTCTTAAAAATATTAAAAAATTAGTCTGATCAAGTCAAGCTGTATGGCAGTGGAACAACAAGCCAGGCTCTTCATGCTCAGAAGGCCTGCCAAACACTGCCGGAGTCGTTCGAATCAGCAGCCCGTGGCCTGCTCAGATTTGTGTTCCAGAGCGATCACCCGTCCCTCGAGACACTTCAAACGACCCTTTAAGCTTGAGATAAAAAAGACTGAGTAAAAAGTGGGCTGTCTCCATGAAGAGCTAATAAAATCCACTAGATGCATCATAATTAATACATCTAGATACCAGTAGACTGCTATCATCTGTCATCCATGGTGAAAAAAGTTATGGCAAGGTCCCCTACCCCATCATAGCGCGCCGCACAGTCCGTGGCGTCGGTAGCACTGAGATGCTGGTGCCAAAGCGCTCCGTCTGGAGCTTCGTTGGAGCCCTGACATCCAACATGCGGGGAATCATGATAAAATACATCAATAGAATCCAATAGAATCAATATGTACTTCAATAGATCAGGACATCTAAAGTGCATTACGTAGGGTAATGCTTCGATATGATATGACAAACTTGTTTTGACTGCAGGGCAAGATGCCTGGCAATGCGCATGGCTCGACCGGAGGTGTGGCAATGAAGTTCAACAATCACAGACAGTGCGTTTGCCACTGCATGTTGCCATCATCTGTATGTTTTCTGTGGACAAATTCCCACCTGTCGGCCTTGGTTGTCCTAGCTGATGAACTTTGGCTCTGGACTTCCCGGAGAGCGTAACATGCCAAGCGCAGATTGTGCAGAGCATCACAACACCATGATGTGCGATGGAAACGATACCAACTGCTTTCGCTCTGACAAAAAGTTGATGTCATTTTGAGGTCCGAAGTATTGCAAAAAGTTAAGTGGGTCAAGTCAAGTACTGCTGGTTGTACAAAACAGGAAATTAAAAAAGAGATCCCGCACACCATATGCATTAACGGTGCAAAATCACTCCAAATTATCGCGGAAAGTCAATGCTTGCGGGCTGGGGCGCTACACCTTGGCTACGGGATATTTTGCCTGCAAATCAGTACAAGTACGGCGCGAATATTTGCTTGGCCTGCACGCAGAACCTGTTTGGTCAGCTTGGCCCAAGAAGGCAAACTTTTCCACCAGCAGTCAAGGCTGATAAGTCCTTGGTACCTTGTTTTTGCTGACCACTTCGCTTGGTGCTTGATGGCATGCCACGCAACAGAAAAGAAGCGAACAAAGCAACTCATGCTCAATCCTGAGGCGGGGTGAAAATCTTTAAGTGGGCAAGCGAAGGCTTTTATGAACCCTGCGAAGGCAAAACGAAAACACTGGCAGTTTGTTAGTGTGGAGGAGCATGAGTACCCTGCACATTTATTCGCACTGTGTTCAATGTGTTCCCCTTCGACAATTCCCACTCACAATCATGCATAGACCCCATGCCAAATCTGAAGAACTTCTGACAACCGCGCCGCATGGTGTGAAAACTCCAAGATCTCAGGCATCCACACATCGTTTCCAATGTGCATCCACCAGCCAATATCACCCGCTGCTTGTGATATTAGTTGTGTTTTTCTGGCGTGGCTCGGCACGAGCATCTGCACATTTCTTTCCGCGCTCCAGTTCCATTCTGCGCAGATCTGTGTAGGACTTTGCCGTCACTCTGTGGGAACTGGGACTCAACCAAGTCGCTGAGAAACTCAGCGAGAAAGGGTGAAACCTGTGCTCTGTGAGGGCCATGATCACGCCCAATGGGCTGGAGGCTCAAGAACATGTTGCCGAGGTATCAACGATGTCACAGGTTAACAAGTCAAGGTCCACTACCATGAAGTAACATTCATGAGTTGTGCTAACACACGGCCCGGATATGTATATCATATTAATCAATATAAATCATATATGTGATATGTGTATTAAGTGTATTTAATATTATTTAATATTACATAGATGCCATTTGAGTCACCAACAGGGACGGGCACACTAGCATTGGCATCATCTGCTGCCCCATTTTTGAGCTGCGAAAATCTACCTGATGGCCAAGGTACTCACTGCCATTCCTGCAACAGAATCGAACAGTAAAAGTTTGAAAAAAAAAGAGCCGTTCCCTTCAGTCCGAAATGATTTTGCACATGTTCGTGACTGGTTTGATTCCAACATGTTCAAACTGTCATTCTCTTCAGAGGGAAGTCGACGCAGAGCTGGTTGAGGAATCCACCTGAGGAATCCTACACAGCTGTGAGAACCAACAAAACTAGAAATCCATAGAAATCCAACATATTCCAACTAACATCGCATCTCCAGTTCCACAGTCTATTTTGCAACTTCCAACACTGTGTGTCCTTGCTTCACCCTGCGTGCATCCGATCATTTGGATGACTTTGTGATTGAGATTGGGTTAGTCCGGTTAGTCCGGTTAGTCCGGTTAGTCAGTTTCTTCAGCTCCTTCATGCCAAGCTCTTCTAGAAGCTCATCTGCCAAGCTTTTCTTTGGCAAACAACCGATGCCTTGCTTGCCTCGGAACGTGAAACGCCGATTCGGGATATGATTCAGCCACAAGTGCCAGGTCCAGTCACAGCATTTGCCAACGATGGAAGCTTCTGGCCAAACATGGGGAGGTTTTGTCCAAATTTCCCAACACTTGGAGAATACAGGGAAAAGCATGCGTACTATATATCTATATGCTATATACATCAAATGCCTTGAGCACCAAGACCCAGCAAAATTCCTGGGGCCAAACTTGCACAAAAAATGAACCCTCTGTTTGTGACTGGAAACCTGGGGTATTTATCTTGTAAACCAGTACGTAATTTGTACTCAACCCGTACTTTACCAATACCGACCGATACTTTGAAACGGTGTTTCGTAGTTTTCTTGTTTTCTCGAATTTGTTGCAAATCTCGTCAAGAATTGCCTAGGACTATGGAATAGAGTCTTCTGGACCTCCTGGTGCACTTCTATTTTCCGAACAACGTGGGACTCCTTCAACAGGTTGCGGGATTCCTTTCAACAGGTTGTGATTTCATTTTGTGCGTTCCCTTTTAAAGAGCGCAACGTCTCTTTGAGAGGGATGCGTTTACAGAGACCTTCAACATGCGCGAACTTCGTTTGAAAAATGTAGTAGTGCACTTTATTAGAAAGGTACGTTGAAAAAGTAGAACCCGTTTATGCAGTACTCTTTCGAAAGGGTATGGTACTCCTTAAAGCAAAATTTGGTAGAAGTGTGTGTGTGTACTATTTCTTCCGAAAAGGTGAACAATGTGATGGGAAAGAGTGCAACATGCACTTCGGACCATGAACATTGTCAGAAAGTAGAATTCTATGTATGCAGGACTCTTTTTGTTAAGAAAGGTATCGTAGGTAACATGCCCTTCCGGATGAATGCAACATGTGAGTAAAGAATGCGATATCCATGTGTAGAAATTAAGTAGATATTTCCTTCAAGAAGCTATTGCCTTGCAAAAAATGAATAAAGGAATTGACATGATCTTTTCCAAGGAGTACTGCATTTGTGCATTGGTTATTGCATTTGTTTGACAGGAATGCTATGGGTTAAAACCAAACACACCGCATACTGTGCAGGATTTTCGCCTTTTAAAGGGATACCCATTGAAGGAAGACTGGATTTGTTGACAGAAAGACTCCACTTCGAACATTTCACCGTTTTGGGGGAATGCTCCATATATCTCCCTATTTTCCAGGCATACTGCTTCTTGAAGGAAGGCCTGTCTCAAAGGAAGACCACCGCTCGTGAAGGAAAAATCGCTGTCTCTGAATTTAAAATGTTCCTTTAAAAAAAGTGGAATATTTCATGTGTGTGTGTATGTTTATTGAATACTGCGATTTTTCAACAGGAAGTCTGTATGCACAAGAAAGGCAGAATAGTTTGAAAGGAAGACTGCACTTCCTCAAAATAAAACACTGCACCTTTTGAGGGCATGCCTCATGTTTTCATAGATGCTGGCCCGGAAGACTGCTTTCTCATAGCTACTTTACGAATCTTTAAGATAAATTGCGTTATGTGGTGAAACAATTTCTCAATCCTTTTGGTTCCTTCAAAATCCATCGTAAAGAAGCCACAACTACCTGCTCTCCCTCTTTCAATCTCACTTCTGCAATCTTTCACAACCACTGGGCCACTGGGTGCCAAGCATTTGTGCGCATACCACACGACGGGCTGCCCATTTGACATTTTCACTTTGAAGTCACCTTGAGAAGTTGTGACTGAGCTTTGCAACGTTCACAGGATACATGAAACTGCATGTTACATTGAAAGTTAGGTAGCCATAGGTAGCCCGGGAAGAGACATGCTCCCTGGGGGCTCGCTATGATGCTGATTTCACACATGCAACATTTCAGTCGCTGTCTAAATCGTATGAATTTGGACAAGTTGCCATCTTCATCAAAGCCCTCCACAGTTCCCATGGTCTCGCATAAGTGCACTCGGTCACCAATGGATGTGAGACGTTCGATCACACCTCGCTCATGCGGGAAAACCACTGGGAACTTGGGAAAGTTCATACAGATTCTACGGATTTCATGAGGGCAGCCGGGCTTGCCGGGCTTGCCGGGCTTGCCGGGCTTGCCGGGCTTGCCGGGCTTGCCACTGCCATCATGCAATCGATATCAAAGGCGTTCTTGGCCTTTCAAATCATCTAACCACCCAACAGACTGTTTCCACAGAGCGTCTAATGTGTCTATGAAGTTCAAGGGGCGAAAGGTTCCCAAGATTTCCATAGACCATCTGACCAAGGGTTTGGAGATGCTGTCACAACATGTCACAACTTGATTTCACCCTATGGAGACGGTGCACAAACTTCGAAAGGTTTTGAACCTCCCAAAACTATCCACTGATGTCCAGAAATCTATCCACGGCATCCGATGGCAGCAAGCACCAAACCCACCCAAACCCCAAGTCATCAGTTCATGCAACGACGAGCAGCATCGGGGCCAAGCGCTTCGGAGTTGGTTAGGCTTCACCACCACCGGGTCATCTGCCAGGACGCTTCGAAGAAAATGCATATCTTGGAGGTAACAGAAGACTGGTGGCACATCTTGGCTCTATGTTTCAAGTATCATATAGGGACATAGATACGTTATGCATATTGGATCATATTGGCATATTTATGTACTGGTATGTACTTTATACATCTTTATACTACCACATCCATAAATGTGGCAAACATGTGGGACTAGGACACTGGGAGGAAATATGTGTCACCATCTTTTGACGTGTCTCTGAACATGAAACCTTTGGAACTATTGGAACTCTTGTTGCATGTATGATCTTTTCCGATTTAATCCAAGATTTGGAACCCGTCCGCTCCTGGCCCCCACGTTCCAGCAAACGGATGCGGAAGTCATTGGCTTCGACCATATTATCCGGTCTCCAACACTGAGAGCCTTCCTGCCCGGCTCAGATCTTCTACGCCAAGAACTATATATTCTTCGCGTAGAAAATCTGCGCCGGGCAGGAAGAGTTCGGAAGAACAGCAAATGCTGGCAATGTCGGCAGCCAAGACTGATCCACACGTATCAGTCCACGTTGAATCTTACACTGTCTTGCTATGTCAACTATGTCTTACTATCTGATCAAAGCTGACGAGTACCCTGCACATTTATTCGCAGTGTGTTCAATGTGTTCCCCTTCGACAATTCCCACTCACAATCATGCATAGACCCCATGCCAAACCTGAAGAACTTCTGACAGCCGCGCCGCATGGTGTGAAAACAACTCCAAGATCTCAGGCATCCACCAGCCAATATCACCACAACCACGCTTGACCCCAGCATTCCTCTGCCCGATGGTGCTTGATATTTTTGTGCCACTAATAGTCACTACAGTAACAGACTCAGAATGCAAAACCTCTACTAGTGCTCCTAGAAAGTATCCAACGGATCTGTAACAACACATTGGAAGACTTCGCAAATGAGTTGTTCGGTGTTGTTGGACATCCGATTTCTGCAGTTGCAATGTTGGACTGGTTGGGATGCGTAGTCTACACTGTCGTTCCCGAACTTGCAGCCACATGCTGCATCAGGTAGCCATCGTCTTCCCATCGTCGGTGAAGACCGGAAGGTCTCCGTCTTCGTCCACACCAACAATTGTCGCTTTCGTTCCGCCGGGATGACTTCATGGCATGACGATACGACATGCAAGAAACTGCAAGCACCAAATCCAATCCATGTCCTGCATGAGAAGTTCCGACACTTGCATGTGCTAGGATGTGCCAGGGCGTGTGTGAGCCACACTCTGCTTTGAGACTGAGGTCCCTGACAAACATCCGGGATTCTCCCACCCACGGTGCTGTGATACACAGGAGCGTGGAGTATGATTATGACCTATTCAGTCATACTCCACGCTCCTGTGTATCACAGCGTCACATGCCGAAGTGTCTTGCTGCGCCGAACCCAACAACGAAGCACCGAAAAATATGCATTGAGCATAGTCAGGTGCGCCGGGTGCGCCAGGTGGGCCTTGGTCCATCGATCCAGCCCGCTCGACAGGCTTCAAATGGTTTCAACTCTTTGGCGACCTGGCACAGTTCATGTTTCAGACATGCCTTGGCCCATTTGGAGTCGTATTGTAAGGACGTTAAAAATGGCTCAAATGCCACCCTTTCCATTTTCAGCACCTTTCAATCAACTGCGTTCTTTCCGGGTTGCCCAAATATATTGCCAAAAATGTCTCATCGTAGATGCTTTGGGTCTCACAAATCTTCTTAGAATGAGCAGATTCCACGTGGTCTACTACTGTTTGAAAGCTGCTCAAGTAATTCATTGGTTTCCATTGGTTTCCCATGTTTTTCCTGTCTGTGGCCATGAGTTGGAAGTTGAAGGCCAGGCTGGCAGCAAAAGGAGTGCAGCACAGACCTAGGATGTTCTTTTTATTACCCGTCTAGGACTCAGGTGTGCATTGCCAAGCTTCAGGATTCAGCACCAAGGATTTTTTTGTCATCCAGACCTTCTTTCCATCTTGCGCTTCACGCTTCGAAACACCTCGTGGCAAGTGAGCAAGCTGCACTGGTCATCAGCTGCACTCAGAAGCTCAATCTTAAGAGGATCTTACAAAAGCGGTGAGGACATGTGACAATGCACCGGATAAATGAGTCCCACGTAATTCAAATATAGTTGCAAAGTATTGCAAAGAAATCTCAAGTAATCTTTAGTAATCCATCTATCTCAGACCTCAACCCCAAAAACATCCAAAAACTGTAATCGTCACATGGCTCCGAAACACCACTGGGGCTCCAAACGCAACGACGTCAGCAGCGTGCCCCGCGCTCTTCCATTCCCCTGAGCAGCCCGGCGTCGGCGGCACGTCCTGGAGATCAAATCTGCGGGCCGATGTCAATCAACTCAACACACACTTTTCAGCAAAAGCATTCAGAAACCGACGCCCTCGTCTGACTTTATCCCCTTTTCATCCCTTTTCCGTCTAAAACATCTTGAAAACACGTTGGGAACAGTAAAACAGATTCCTGAAGATTCATTCATCCACTCAATCCACTTTCCGGTCCTCAGGAATACCATGAAAAGCAAACAGATGATCACGGGGAGGAGAACTGGGATCAGTTCTCCACCTTGGATGCGAAACAGAAATGCCAGGAACTTGATGTGGAATGCGGAAGAGCATACTTTCTCAGCCATGGAATCCAAACATTCTGCAATCAAACCACGGCCCCAGATACACCCCAAAGTCCAAGCAGAAACCGAGCAAGGAATGCAAACATGTCTCCAGAAAGGATTGGCAGAACACATATACCGTATACCCCCTAACTGCTACGAGCTGCGTTGGGCGGAAGGAACTGAAACCTTCACAGGTTTCACTTCAGCGATGGCTTGTGGGCAAGCAAGGCCGAATGCAAGGCAACTGATGCGTGTCTGAATACATGCTGAATGGGATATCAAGTCAAGAAACAGCTAATAACTTCGGGAGTCGTGAGGAAAGGAATCCACAAGGCCAGAAATCTATTGGACTGACCAAAACAAGGCAGAGGCCACGGCCTTCGTCGATGAAACAATAAGAACAAATCTCCCTTGTTTGATTGGATCTACTACTACCATTTGAAGGACAAAAACAGGCTGTAGGCAAATGTAGGCAAATGTGAGTCTCACAGCAGAGCCGAGAGTCCGGGAAGAAAACGAAATCCTGCATCAGGCAGAACCTCAGTTCTTCTCGCTTGTGTGCGGCGTCTCAGTCAACATGTTCGTCCTGGAGTCAACCGTAACCTCCTTGAAGGTCTCAAAGCATCACGATCGAAGAAAACAAAGCGATTCCCACAAATCGATACAAATAGTCCCAATGATTGCATATTACCTTGATGATGCTTGATGATTCTGCCCAGTCTAAGTTGTGGAGAACCAGTGCGTTAAATTTCAACGTGAGGCTCTTCAGACTTCCAAGTGTTTTGGCTGCGTTTCTGGCTACTCCGGGTGGCTCTGAGTCCCGCAGCACTCACAGGGGACCAAAAGAAAGGCCAGAAAGTGCTTCAAACGAACCAACGGCTGCGAAAACGGAGCAAAAAGTGGAGCCATGGACCATGTCAAGCAATGTCAATTTCCATCGTACAGTAGAAAACTTGGCTTCACAAAAAAAAAATGCCTAATTGACACGGGTTTTGCTCCGCCTCAGGGCAGGGTTTGGCCACAATCTGGAAATCAGGTGAAATCAACCTCCGTGTTCTCGCTGCTTGTGATATTAGTTGTGTTTTTCTGGCGTGGCTCGGCACGAGCATCTGCACATTTCTTTCCGCGCTCCAGTTCCATTCTGCGCAGATCTGTGTAGGACTTTGCCGTCACTCTGTGGGAACTGGGACTCAACCAAGTCGCTGAGAAACTCAGCGAGAAAGGGTGAAACCTGTGCTCTGTGAGGGCCAGCATCATGCCCAACGGGCTGGAGGCTCAAGAACATGTTGCCGAGGCATCACCGATGTCACAGGTTAACAAGTCAAGGTCCACTACCATGAAGTAACATTCATGAATTATGCCAACTAACGGCCCGGATATGTATATCATATAAATCAATATAAATCAATATAAATCATATAATTATGTGTATTAAGTGTATATAATGTTATAGATACCATTTGAGTCACCAACAGGGACGGGCACACTAACATTGGTACCATCCGCTGCCCCAATTTTTGAGCTGCGAAAATCTACCTGATGGCCCAGGTACTCACCATTCCTGCAGCAGAATCGAACAGTAAAAGTTTGAAAAAAAAAGAGCCGTTCCCTTCAGTCCGAAATGATTTTTGCACATGTTCGTGACTGGTTTGATTCCAACATGAGGGAAGTCGACGCAGAGCTGGTTGAGGAATCCACCTGAGGAATCCTACACAGCTGTGAGAACCAACAAAACTAGAAATCCATAGAAATCCAACATATTCCAACTAACATCGCATCTCCAGTTCCACAGTCTATTTTGCAACTTCCAACACTGTGTGTCCTTGCTTCACCCTGCGTGCATCCGATCATTTGGATGACTTTGTGATTGAGATTGGGTTAGTCCGGTTAGTCCGGTTAGTCCGGTTAGTCCGGTTAGTCCCAGTTTCTTCAGCTCCTTCATGCCAAGCTCTTCTAGAAGCTCATCTGCCAAGCTTTTCTTCGGCAAACAACCGATGCCTTGCTTGCCTCGGCTGAAACATGACAAACATATGACAAACATTGTGAACATGAAACGCCGATTCGGGATATGATTCAGCCACAAGTGCCAGGTCCAGTCACAGCATTTGCCAACGATGGAAGCTACTGGCCAAACATGGGGAGGTTTTGTCCAAATTTCCCATCACTTGGAGAATACAGGGAAAAGCATGCGTACTATATATCTATATGCTATATACATCAAATGCCTTGAGCACCAAGACCAGCAAAATTCCTGGGGCCAAACTTGCGCAAAAAATGAACCCTCTGTTTGTGACTGGAAACCTGGGGTATTTATCTTGTAAACCAATACGTAATTTGTACTCAACCGGTACTTTGCCAATACCGACCGATACTTTGAAACGGTGTTTCGTAGTTTTCTTGTTTTCTCGAATTTGTTGCAAATCTCGTCAAGAATTGCCTAGGACTATGGAATAGAGTCTTCTGGACCTCCTGGTGCACTTCTATTTCCGAACAGCGTGGGACTCCTTCAAAAGGTTGTGGGATTCCCTTCAACAGGTTGTGATTTCATTTTGTGCGTTCCCTTTAAAAGAGCGCAACGTCTCTTTGAGAGGGATGCTTTTACAGAGACCTTCAACATGTGCGAATTTCGTTTGAAAAGGGTAGTAGTGCACTTTATTAGAAAGGTACGTTGAAAAAGTAGAACCCGTTTATGCAGTACTCTTTCGAAAGGGTATGGTACTCCTTAAAGCAAAATTTGGTAGAAGTGTGTGTGTGTGTGTGTATACTATTTCTTCTGAAAAGGTGGACAGTGTGATGGGAAAGGGTGCAACATGCACTTCGGACCATGAACATTGCTAGAAAGTAGAATTCTATGTATGCAGGACTCTTTTTGTTAAGAAAGCGTGGTATCGTAGGTAACATGCCCTTCCGGATGAATGCAACATGTGAGTAAAGAATGCGATATCCATGTGTAGAAATTAAGTAGATATTTCCTTCAAGAAGCTATTGCCTTGCAAAAAATGAATAAAGGAATTGACATGATCTTTTCCAAGGAGTACTGCAATTGTGCATTGGCTATTGCATTTGTTTGACAGGAATGCTACAGGTTAAAACTAAACACACCGCATACTGTGCAGGATGTTCGCCTTTTAAAGGGATACCCATTGAAGGAAGACTGGATTTGTTGACAGAAAGACTCCACTTCGAACATTTCACCATTTTGGGGGAATGTTCCATATTTTCCAGGCATACTGCTTCTTGAAGGAAGGCCTGTCTAAAGGAAGACCACCGCTCGTGAAGGAAAAATCGTTGTCTCTGAATTTAAAATGTTCCTTTAAAAAAATTGGGATATTGCATGTGTGTGTGTATGTTTATTGAATACTGCGACTTTTCGACAGGAAGTCTGTATGCACAAGAAGAAAGGCAGAATAGTTTGAAAGGAAGACTGCACTTCCTCAAAATAAAACACTGCACCTTTTGAGGGCATGCCTCATGTTTTCATAGATGCTGGCCCGGAAGACTGCTTTCTCATAGCTACTTTAAGAATCTTTAAGATAAATTGGTTATGTGGTGATACAATTTCTCAATCCTTTTGGTTCCTTCAAAATCCATCGTAAAGAAGCCACAACTACCTGCTCTCCCTCTTTCAATCTCACTTCTGCAATCTTTCACAACCACTGGGCCACTGGGTGCCAAGCATTTGTGCGCATACCACACGACGGGCTGCCCATTTGACATTTTCACTTTGAAGTCACCTTGAGAAGTTGTGACTGAGCTTTGCAACGTTCACAGGATACATGAAACTGCATGTTACATTGAAAGTTAGGTAGCCATAGGTAGCCCGGGAAGAGACATGCTCCCTGGGGGCTCGCTATGATGCTGATTTCACACATGCAACATTTCAGTCGCTGTCTAAATCGTATGAATTTGGACCAGTTGCCATCTTCATCAAAGCCCTCCACAGTTCCCATGGTCTCGCATAAGTGCACTCGGTCACCAATGGATGTGAGACGTTCGATCACACCTCGCTCATGCGGGAAAACCACTGGGAACTTGGGAAAGTTCATACAGATACTACGGATTTCATGAGGGCAGCCGGGCTTGCCGGGCTTGCCGGGCTTGCCGGGCTTGCCGGGCTTGCCGGGCTTGCCGGGCTTGCCGGGCTTGCCGGGCTGCCACTGCCATCATGCAATCGATATCAAAGGCGTTCTTGGCCTTTCAAATCATCTAACCACCCAACAGACTGTTTCCACAGAGCGTCTAATGTGTCTATGAAGTTCAAGGGGCGAAAGGTTCCCAAGATTTCCATAGACCATCTGACCAACCAAGGGTTTTGAGATGCTGTAGCAGCAACATGTCACAACTTGATTTCACCCTATGGAGACGGTGCGCAAACTTCGAAAATGTCCAGAAATCTATCCACGGCATCCGATGGCAGCAAGCACCAAACCCACCCAAACCCCAAGTCATCAGTTCATGCAACGACGAGCAGCATCGGGGCCAAGCGCTTCGGAGTTGGTTAGGCTTCACCACCACGGGGTCATCTGCCAGGACGCTTCGAGGAACATGCATATCTTTGAGGTAACAGAAGACTGGTGGCATAATGGTGGCATATCTTGGCTCTATAGTATCTTTCAAGTATCATACATGGATATAGACATGTTGTGTAAGTTATGTATGTACTTCACACAACCACATCCATAAATGTGGCAAAAATGCGTGACTAGGACACTGGGAGGAAATATGTGTCGCCATCTTTTGACGTGTCTCTGAACATGAAACCTTTGGAACTACTGTTGCATTTATGATCTTTTCTGGTTCAATCCAAGATTTGGAACCCGTCCGCTCCTGGCCCCCACGTTCCAACAAACGGATGCGCACCCATGTGGTCGAAGCCAATGACTTCGGCCACTTCTTCTCTCCTGGTGTTGAAGACCCGGTCTCCAACACTGATTGCCTTCCGGCAATTCTTTGCATAGAAAATCTGAGCCGGGCAGGAAGAGTTCGGAAGAACAGCAAATGCTGGCAATGTCGGCAGCCAAGACTGAACCACACCTATCAGTCCCATGTTGAGTCTTACACTTACACTGTCTTGCTATGTCAACTATGTCTTACTATCTGATCATTGTCCCCACTGCGTAATTACGAACGAATCCAATTGTGCAGTTGGATGGAACTCGTACATGTACAACTACGCGGAATGGCACAATGCTCTACCAATGTGCTTGATATTTCGGTGTCACTACAATAACATTCGCATATTGACAACAGACTCAGAATGCAAAACCTCTACTAGTGCTCCTAGAAAGTATCCAACGGATCTGCAACAACACATTGGAAGACTTTGCAAATGAGTTGATAGTTAAGTTCGATGTTGTTTGGACGTCCGATTTCTGCAGTTGCAATGTTGGACTGGTTGGGATGCGTGGTCCACACTGCCGTTCCCGAACTTGCAGCCACATGCTGCATCAGGTAACCATCGTCTTCCCATCGTCGGTGAAGACAGGAAGGTCTCCGTCTTCGTCCACGCCGACGATTGTCGCTTTCGTTCCGCCTGGGATGACTTCATGGCATGACGATACGACATGCAAGAAAGTGCAAGCACCAAATCCAATCCATGCCCTGCATGAAACCCTGGGAAACCACAAGTTTCGACACTTGCATGTGCCAGGGCGTGCCAGGGCGTGCCAGGGCGTGCCAGGGCGTGCCAGGGCGTACGTATGTGAGCCACACTCTGCTTTGAGACTAAGGTCCCCGACAAACATCGGTCACTCTGCCACCCACCGTGAATATGTTGAGATCGTACTCCACGCTCCTGTGTATCACAGCACCGTCACATGCCGAAGCGTCTTGCTGCGCCGAACCCCAACAACGAAGCACGGAAACATGCATCGAGCATAGCTGGGGTGCGCCGGGTGCGCTGGGTGCGCCGGGTGCGCCTTGGGCCATCGATCCAGGGCTGCATGGCCCGCTCGATGGGCTTCAACACGGCTGTGGCGACCTGGCACAGTTCATGTTTCAGACCTGCCTTGACCCATTTGTCATACTGTAAGGCTCTGTAACGACGTTAAAAATGGCTCAAATGCGTCAAAGGCAAGTGGTGCTCACAACCACTCTTTCTTTCAGCACCTTTTAGGCGAATGCCTTGTTGCTTGGTTGCCATAAGATTGCCGAAAATGTTTCATCGTAGATGATTTGGATCATTTTAGAACTTGCAAGGAATTTACTTAAAGCTTGCAAACAAGACGGTTGGCACCGTCTCACAAATCTTGTTAGAATGAGCAGATTCCACGTGGTCTACTACTGTTTGAAAGCTGCTCAAGTAATTCATTGGTTTCCATTGGTTTCCCATGTTTTTCCTGTCTGTGGCCATGAGTTGGAAGTTGAAGGCCAGGCTGGCAGCAAAAGGAGCTTCAGGATTCCAGCACCAAGGATTTTTTTGTCATCCAGACCTTCTTTCCATCTTGCGCACGCTTCGAAACACCTCGTGGCAAGTGAGCAAGCTGCACTGGTCATCAGCTGCACTCAGAAGCTCAATCTTAAGAGGATCTTACAAAAGCGGTGAGGACATGTGACAATGCACCGGATAAATGAGTCCCACGTAATTCAAATATAGTTGCAAAGTATTGCAAAGAAATCTCAAGTAATCTTTAGTAATCCATCTATCTCAGACCTCAACCCCAAAAACATCCAAAAACTGTAATCGTCACATGGCTCCGAAACACCACTGGGGCTCCAAACGCAACGACGTCAGCAGCGTGCCCCGCGCTCTTCCATTCCCCTGAGCAGCCCGGCGTCGGCGGCACGTCCTGGAGATCAAATCTGCGGGCCGATGTCAATGAACTCAACACACACTTTTCAGCAAAAGCATTCAGAAACCGACGCCCTCGTCTGACTTTATCCCCTTTTCATCCCTTTTCCGTCTAAAACACCTTGAAAACACGTTGGGAACAGTAAAACAGATTCCTGAAGATTCATTCATCCACTCAATCCACTTTCCGGTCCTCAGGAATACCATGAAAAGCAAACAGATGATCACGGGGAGGAGAACTGGGATCAGTTTTCCACCTTGGATGCGAAACAGAAACGCCAGGAACTTGATGTGGAATGCGGAAGAGCATACTTTCTCAGCCATGGAATCCAAACATTCTGCAATCAAACCACGGCCCCAGATACACCCCAAAGTCCAAGCAGAAACCGAGCAAGGAATGCAAACATGTCTCCAGAAAGGATTGGCAGAACACATATACCGTATACCCCCTAACTGCTACGAGCTGCGTTGGGCGGAAGGAACTGAAACCTTCACAGGTTTCACCTCGGCGATGGCTTGTGGGCAAGCAAGGCCTAATGCAAGGCAACGGATGCGTGTCTGAATACATGCTGAATGGGATATCAAGTCAAGAAACAGCTAATAACTTCGGGAGTCGTGAGGAAAGGAATCCACAAGGCCAGAAATCTATTGGACTGACCAAAACAAGGCAGAGGCCACGGCCTTCGTCGATGAAACAAGAACAAATCTCCCTTGTTTGATTGGATCTACTACTACCATTTGAAGGACAAAAACAGGCTGTAGGCAAATGTAGGCAAATGTGAGTCTCACAGCAGAGCCGAGAGTCCGGGAAGAAAACGAAATCCTGCATCAGGCAGAACCTCAGTTCTTCTCGCTTGTGTGCGGCGTCTCAGTCAACATGTTCGTTCTGGAGTCAACCGTAACCTCCTTGAAGGTCTCAAAGCATCACGATCGAAGAAAACAAAGCGATTCCCACAAATCGATACAAATAGTCCCAATGATTGCATATTACCTTGATGATGCTTGATGATTCTGCCCAGTCTAAGTTGTGGAGAACCAGTGCCTTAAATTTAAACGTGAGGCTCTTCAGACTTCCAAGTGTTTTGGCTGCGTTTCTGGCTACTCCGGGTGGCTCTGAGTCCCGCAGCACTCACAGGGGACCAAAGGAAAGGCCAGAAAGTGCTTCAAACGAACCAACGGCTGCGAAAACGGAGCAAAAAGTGGAGCCATGGACCATGTCAAGCAATGTCAATTTCCATCGTACAGTAGAAAACTTGGTTTCACAAAAAAAAAAAATGCCTAATTGACACGGGTCTTGCTCCGCCTCAGGGCAGGGTTTGGCCACAATCTGGAAATCAGGTTGTGATATTAGTTGTGAAATCCGTGTTCTCGCATGTTCTCGCTGCTTGTGATATTAGTTGTGTTTTTCTGGCATGGCTCGGCACGAGCATCTGAGCATCTGCACATTTCTTTCCGCGCTCCAGTTCCATTCTGCGCAGATCTGTGTAGGACTTTGCCATCACTCTGTGGGAACTGGGACTCAACCAAGTCGCTGAGAAACTCAGCGAGAAAGGGTGAAACCTGTGCTCTGTGAGGGCCATGATCATGCCCAGCGGGCTGGAGGCTCAAGAGCATGTTGCCGAGGCATCAACGATGCCACAGGTTAACAAGTCAAGGTCCACTATCATGAAATAACATTCATGAGTTATGCCAACTAACGGCCCGGATATGTATATCATATAAATCAATATAAATCATATATGTGTATTAAGTGTATTTAATGTAATTATTTAATATTATATAGATGCCATTTGAGTCACCAACAGGGACGGGCACACTAACATTGGTATCATCCGCTGCCCCAATTTTTGAGCTGCGAAAATCTACCTGATGGCCCAGGTACTCACCATTCCTGCAGCAGAATCGAACAGTAAAAGTTTGAAAAAAAAAGAGCCGTTCCCTTCAGTCCGAAATGATTTTTGCACATGTTCGTGACTGGTTTGATTCCAACATGAGGGAAGTCGACGCAGAGCTGGTTGAGGAATCCACCTGAGGAATCCTACACAGCTGTGAGAACCAACAAAACTAGAAATCCATAGAAATCCAACATATTCCAACTAACATCGCATCTCCAGTTCCACAGTCTATTTTGCAACTTCCAACACTGTGTGTCCTTGCTTCACCCTGCGTGCATCCGATCATTTGGATGACTTTGTGATTGAGATTGGGTTAGTCCGGTTAGTCCGGTTAGTCCGGTTAGTCCCAGTTTCTTCAGCTCCTTCATGCCAAGCTCTTCTAGAAGCTCATCTGCCAAGCTTTTCTTTGGCAAACAACCGATGCCTTGCTTGCCTCGGCTGAAACATGATAAACATATGACAAACATTGTGAACGTGAAACGCCGATTCGGGATATGATTCAGCCACAAGTGCCAGGTCCAGTCACGGCATTTGCCAACGATGGAAGCTACTGGCCAAACATGGGCAGGTTTTGTCCAAATTTCCCATCACTTGGAGAATACAGGGAAAAGCATGCGTACTATATGCTATATTATACATCAAATGCCTTGAGCACCAAGACCCAGCAAAATTCCTGGGGCCAAACTTGCGCAAAAAAAAATAGAACTACAATAGAACCCTTGTTTGTGACTGGAAACCTGTGGCATTTATCTTGTAAACCAGTACGTAATTTGTACTCAACCGGTACTTTGCCAATACCGACCGATACTTTGAAACGGTGTTTCGTAGTTTTCTTGTTTTCTCGAATTTGTTGCAAATCCCGTCAAGAATTGCCTAGGACTATGGAATAGAGTCTTCTGGACCTCCTGGTGCACTTCTATTTTCCGAACAGCGTGGGACTCCTTCAAAAGGTTGTGGGATTCCCTTCAACAGGTTGTGATTTCATTTTGTGCGTTCCCTTTAAAAGAGCGCAACGAGACCTTCAACATGCGCGAAATTTGTTTGAAAAATGTAGTAGTGCACTTTATTAGAAAGGTACGTTGAAAAAGTAGAACCCGTTTATGCAGTACTCTTTCGAAAGGGTATGGTACTCCTTAAAGCAAAATTTGGTAGAAGTGTGTGTGTGTGTATACTATTTCTTCCGAAAAGGTGGACAGTGTGATGGGAAAGGGTGCAACATGCACTTCGGACCATGAACATTGCTAGAAAGTAGAATTCTATGTATGCAGGACTCTTTTTGTTAAGAAAGCGTGGTATCGTAGGTAACATGCTCTTCCGGATGAATGCAACATGTGAGTAAAGAATGCGATATCCATGTGTAGAAATTAAGTAGATATTTCCTTCAAGAAGCTATTGCCTTGCAAAAAATGAATAAAGGAATTGACATGATCTTTTCCAAGGAGTACTGCATTTGTGCATTGGTTATTGCATTTGTTTGACAGGAATGCTATGGGTTCAAACCAAACACACCGCATACTGTGCAGGATTTTCGCCTTTTAAAGGGATACCCATTGAAGGAAGACTGGATTTGTTGACAGAAAGACTCCACTTCGAACATTTCACCATTTTGAGGGAATGTTCCATATTTTCCAGGCATACTGCTTCTTGAAGGAAGGCCTGTCTAAAGGAAGACCACCACTTGTGAACGAAAAATCGTTGTCTCTGAATTTAAAATGTGCCTTCCAAAAAAGTGGGATATTGCATGTGTGTGTATGTTTATTGAATACTGCGACTTTTCGACAGGAAGTCTGTATGCACAAGAAGAAAGGCAGAATAGTTTGAAAGGAAGACTGCACTTCTTCAAAATAAACACTACACCTTTTGAGGGCATGCCTCATGTTTTCATAGATGCTGGCCCGGAAGACTGCTTTCTCATAGCTACTTTAAGAATCTTTAAGATAAATTGCGTTATGTGGTGATACAATTTCTCAATCCTTTTGGTTCCTTCAAAATCCATCGTAAAGAAGCCACAACTACCTGCTCTCCCTCTTTCAATCTCACTTCTGCAATCTTTCACAACCACTGGGCCACCATTTGTGCGCATACCACACGACGGGCTGCCCATTCGACATTTTCACTTTGAAGTCACCTTGAGAAGTTGTGACTGAGCTTTGCAACGTTCACAGGATACATGAAACTGCATGTTACATTGAAAGTTAGGTAGCCATAGGTAGCCCAGGAAGAGACATGCTCCCTGGGGGCTCGCTATGATGCTGATTTCACACATGCAACATTTCAGTCGCTGTCTAAATCGTATGAATTTGGACCAGTTGCCATCTTCATCAAAGCCCTCCACAGTTCCCATGGTCTCGCATAAGTGCACTCGGTCACCAATGGATGTGAGACGTTCGATCACACCTCGCTCATGCGGGAAAACCACTGGGAACTTGGGAAAGTTCATACAGATACTACGGATTTCATGAGGGCAGCCGGGCTTGCCGGGCTTGCCGGGCTTGCCGGGCTTGCCGGGCTTGCCGGGCTTGCCGGGCTTGCCGGGCTTGCCGGGCTTGCCGGGCTTGCCGGGCTGCCACTGCCATCATGCAATCGATATCAAAGGCGTTCTTGGCCTTTCAAATCATCTAACCACCCAACAGACTGTTTCCACAGAGCGTCTAATGTGTCTATGAAGTTCAAGGGGCGAAAGGTTCCCAAGATTTCCATAGACCATCTGACCAACCAAGGGTTTTGAGATGCTGTAGCAGCAACATGTCACAACTTGATTTCACCCTATGGAGACGGTGCACAAACTTCGAAAGGCTTTGAACCTCCCAAAACTATCCACTGATGTCCAGAAATCTATCCACGGCATCCGATGGCAGCAAGCACCAAACCCACCCAAACCACAAGTCATCAGTTCATGCAACGACGAGCAGCATCGGGGCCAAGCGCTTCGGAGTTGGTTAGGCTTCACCACCACGGGGTCATCTGCCAGGACGCTTCGAGGAAAATGCATATCTTTAAGGTAACAGAAGACTGGTGGCATAATGGTGGCATATCTTGGCTCTATAGTATCTTTCAAGTATCATACATGGATATAGACACGTTATGTACGTTATGTATGTACTTCACACAACCACATCCATAAATGTGGCAAAAATGCGTGACTAGGACACTGGGAGGAAATATGTGGCGCCATCTTTTAACGTGTCTCTGAACATGAAACCTTCGGAACTACTGTTGCATTTATGATCTTTTCTGATTCAATCCAAGATTTGGAACCCGTCCGCTCCTGGCCCCCACGTTCCAACAAACGGATGCGCACCCATGTGGTCGAAGCCAATGACTTCGGCCACTTCTTCTCTCCTGGTGTTGAAGACCCGGTCTCCAACACTGATTGCCTTCCGGCAATTCTTTGCATAGAAAATCTGAGCCGGGCAGGAAGAGTTCGGAAGAACAGCAAATGCTGGCAATGTCGGCAGCCAAGACTGAACCACATCTATCAGTCCCATGGTGAGTCTTACACTTACACTGTCTTACTATGTCAACTATGTCGTACTATCTGATCACTGTCACAATTGCGTAATTACAAGTGCATCCAATTGTGCAGTTGGGTGGAATTCGTACCTGTACAGCTACGCGGAATGGCACAATGCTCTACCAATGTGCTTGATATTTTTGTGTCACTACAATAACATTCACATATTGACAACAGACTCGGAATGCAAAACCTCTACTAGTGCTCCTAGAAAGTATCCAACGGATCTGCAACAACACATTGGAAGACTTTGCAAATGAGTTGATAATTAAGTTTGATGTTGTTTGGACGTCCGATTTCTGCAGTTGCAATGTTGGACTGGTTGGGATGCGTGGTCCACACTGCCGTTCCCGAACTTGCAGCCACATGCTGCATCAGGTAACCATCGTCTTCCCATCGTCGGTGAAGACAGGAAGGTCTCCGTCTTCGTCCACGCCGACGATCGTCGCTTTCGTTCCGCCTGGGATGACTTCACGGCATGACGATACGACATGCAAGAAACTGCAAGCACCAAATCCAATCCATGTCCTGCATGAAACCCTGGGAAACCACAAGTTTCGACACTTGCATGTGCCAGGGCGTGCCAGGGCGTATGTGAGCCACACTCTGCTTTGAGACTAAGGTCCCCGACAAACATCGGTCACTCTGCCACCCACCGTGAATATGTTGAGATCGTACTCCACGCTCCTGTGTATCACAGCACCGTCACATGCCGAAGCGTCTTACGAAGCACCGAAAAATGCATCGAGCATAGGTGGGGTGCGCCGGGTGCGCCGGGTGCGCCGGGTGCGCTGGGTGCGCCGGGTGCGCCTTGGGCCATCGATCCAGGGCTGCATGGCCCGCTCGATGGGCTTCAACACGGCTGTGGCGACCTGGCACAGTTCATGTTTCAGACCTGCCTTGACCCATTTGTCATACTGTGTCATACTGTAAGGCTCTGTAACACGTTAAAAATGGCTCAAATGCGTCAAAGGCAAGTGGTGCTCACAACCACTCTTTCCATTTTCAGCACCTTTCAGCCAAATGCCTTGTTGCTTGGTTGCCATAAGATTGCCGAAAATGTTTCATCGTAGATGATTTGGATCACTTTAGAACTTGCAAGGAATTTATTTAAAGCTTGCAAACAAGACGGTTGGCACCGTCTCACAAATCTTGTTAGAATGAGCAGATTCCACGTGGTCTACTACTGTTTGAAAGCTGCTCAAGTAATTCATTGGTTTCCATTGGTTTCCCATGTTTTTCCTGTCTGTGGCCATGAGTTGGAAGTTGAAGGCCAGGCTGGCAGCAAAAGGAGTGCAGCACAGACCTAGGATGTTCTTTTTATTACCCGTGTAGGACTCAGGTGTGCATTGCCAAGCTTCAGGATTCCAGCACCAAGGATTTTTTGTCATCCACACCTTCTGTCCATCTTGCGCTTCACGCCTCGAAACACCTCGTGGCAAGTGAGCAAGCTGCACTGGTCATCAGCTGCACTCAGAAGTTCAATCTTGAGAGGATCTTACAAAAGCGGTGAGGATGTGACAACGCATCCGATAAATGAGTCCCACGTAATTCAAATATAGTTGCAAAGTATTGCAAAGAAATCTCAAGTAATCTTTAGTAATCCATCTATCTCAGACCTCAACCCCAAAAACATCCAAAAACTGTAATCGTCACATGGCTCCGAAACACCACTGGGGCTCCAAACGCAACGACGTCAGCAGCGTGCCCCGCGCTCTTCCATTCCCCTGAGCAGCCCTGCGTCGGCGGCACGTCCTGGAGATCAAATGTGCGGGCCGATGTCAATCAACTCAACACACACTTTTCAGCAAAAGCATTCAGAAACCAACGCCCTCGTCTGACTTTATCCCCTTTTCATCCCTTTTCCGTCTAAAACACCTTTAAAACACGTTGGGAGCAGTAAAACAGATTCCTGAAGATTCATTCATCCACTCAATCCACTTTCCGGTCCTCAGGAATACCATGAAAAGCAAACAGATGATCACGGGGAGGAGAACTGGGAGTTCTCCTCCTTGGATGCGAAACAGAAACGCCAGGAACTTGAGAATGCGGAAGAGCATACTTTCTCAGCCATGGAATCCAAACATTCTGCAATCAAACCACGGCCCCAGATACACCCCAAAGTCCAAGCAGAAACCGAGCAACGAATGCAAACATGTCTCCAGAAAGGATTGACATATACCGTATACCCCCTAACTGCTACGAGCTGCGTTGGGCGGAAGGAACTGAAACCTTCACAGGTTTCACCTCGGCGATGGCTTGTGGGCAAGCAAGGCCGAATGCAAGGCAACGGATGCGTGTCTGAATACATGCTGAATGGGATATCAAGTCAAGAAACAGCTAATAACTTTGGGAATCGTGAGGAAAGGAATCTACAAGGCCAGAAATCTATTGGACTGACCAAAACAAGGCAGAGGCCACGGCCTTCGTCGATGAAACAAGAACAAATCTCCCTTCTTTGATTGGATCTAGCATTTGAAGGAGAAAAACAGGCTGTAGGCAAATGTAGGCAAATGTGAGTCTCACAGCTGAGCCGAGAGTCCGGGAAGAAAACGAAATCCTGCATCAGGCAGAACCTCAGTTCTTCTCGCTTGTGTGCGCGCGCGTCTCAGTCAACATGTTCGTCCTGGAGTCAACCGTAACCTCCTTGAAGGTCTCAAAGCATCACGATCGAAGAAAACAAAACGATTTCCACAAATCGATACAAATAGATACAAATAGTCCCAATGATTGCATATTACCTTGCTTGCTGATTCTGCCCAGTCTAAGTTGT
Source organism: Cladocopium goreaui (assembly GCA_947184155.2). Lineage (NCBI taxonomy): Eukaryota > Dinophyceae > Suessiales > Symbiodiniaceae > Cladocopium > Cladocopium goreaui. Next base: position 59,370 of record CAMXCT020001084.1, read on the forward strand.
GGAGAACCAGTGCCTTAAATTTCAACGTGAGGCTCTTCAGACTTCCAAGTGTTTTGGCTGCGTTTCTGGCTACTCCGGGTGGCTCTGAGTCCCGCAGCACTCACAAGGGACCAGAAGAAACGCCAGGAAGTGCTTCAAACGAACCAACGGCTGCGAAAATGGAGCAAAGTGGAGCCATGGACCATGTCAAGCAATGTCAATTTCCATCGTACAGTAGAAAACTTGGTTTCACAAAAAAAAATGCCTAATTGACACGGGTCTTGCTCCGCCTCAGGGCAGGGTTTGGCCACATTCTGGAAAACAGGTGAAATCAACCTCCGTGTTCTCGCATGTTCTCGCTGCTTGTGATATTAGTTGTGTTTTTCTGGCATGGCTCGGCACGAGCATCTGAGCATCTGCACATTTCTTTCCGCGCTCCAGTTCCATTCTGCGCAGATCTGTGTAGGACTTTGCCGTCACTCTGTGGGAACTGGGACTCAACCAAGTCGCTGAGAAACTCAGCGAGAAAGTCGCTGACTTGTTAACTTGTGACATCGTTGATGCCTCGGCAACATGTTCTTGAGCCTCCAGCCGGTTGGGCATGATGATGGCCCTCACAGAGCACAGTGTGCTCTGTGAGGGCCATCATCATGCCCAACCGGCTGGAGGCTCAAGAACATGTTGCCGAGGCATCATCGATGTCAAAGGTTACCATGAAGTAACATTCATGAACTATGCCAACTCACGGCCCGGATATGTATATCATATCATATAAATCATATATGTGTATTAAGTGTATTTAATATTACATAGATGCCATTTGAGTCACCAACAGGGACGGGCACACTAGCATTGGTATCATCAGCTGCCCCATTTTTGAGCTGCGAAAATCTACCTGATGGCCAAGGTACTCACTGCCATTCCTGCAACAGAATCGAACGTTAAAACTTTGGAAAAAAAAAGAGCCGTTCCGCTCAGTCCGAAATGATTTTTGCACATGTTCGTGACTGGCTTGATTCCAACATGAGGGAAGTCGACGCAGAGCTGGTTGAGGAATCTACCTGAGGAATCCTACACAGCTGTGAGAACCAACAAAACTAGAAATCCATAGAAATCCAACATATTCCAACTAACATCGCATCTCCAGTTCCACAGTCTATTTTGCAACTTCCAACACTGTGTGTCCTTGCTTCACCCTGCGTGCATCCGATCATTTGGATGACTTTGTGATTGAGATTGGGTTAGTCCGGTTAGTCCGGTTAGTCCGGTTAGTCCCAGTTTCTTCAGCTCCTTCATGCCAAGCTCTTCTAGAAGCTCATCTGCCAAGCTTTTCTTTGGCAAACAACCGATGCCTTGCTTGCCTCGGAACGTGAAACGCCGATTCGGGATATGATTCAGCCACAAGTGCCACTTTGTTCTGCATGTGACAAAGGCGGTCCAGTCACAGCATTTGCCAACGATGGAAGCTACTGGCCAAACATGGGCAGGTTTTGTCCAAATTTCCCAACACTTGGAGAACACAGGGAAAAGCATGCGTACTATATGCTATATACATCAAATGCCTTGAGCACCAAGACCCAGCAAAATTCCTGGGGCCAAACTTGCACAAAAAATGAACCCTCTGTTTGTGACTGGAAACCTGGGGTATTTATCTTGTAAACCAGTACGTAATTTGTACTCAACCCGTACTTTACCAATACCGACCGATACTTTGAAACGGTGTTTCGTAGTTTTCTTGTTTTCTCGAATTTGTTGCAACTCTCGTCAAGAATTGCCTAAGACTATCGAATAGAGTCTTCTGGACCTCCTGGTGCACTTCTATTTTCCGAACAACGTGGGACTCCTTCAACAGGTTGCGGGATTCCTTTCAACAGGTTGTGATTTCATTTTGTGCGTTCCCTTTTAAAGAGCGCAACGTCTCTTTGAGAGGGATGCTTTTACAGAGACCTTCAACATGCGCGAACTTCGTTTGAAAAATGTAGTAGTGCACTTTATTAGAAAGGTACGTTGAAAAAGTAGAACCCGTTTATGCAGTACTCTTTCGAAAGGGTATGGTACTCCTTAAAGCAAAATTTGGTAGAAGTGTGTGTGTGTGTACTATTTCTTCCGAAAAGGTGAACAATGTGATGGGAAAGAGTGCAACATGCACTTCGGACCATGAACATTGTCAGAAAGTAGAATTCTATGTATGCAGGACTCTTTTTGTTAAGAAAGGTATCGTAGGTAACATGCCCTTCCGGATGAATGCAACATGTGAGTAAAGAATGCGATATCCCTGTGTGGAAATTAAGTAGATATTTCCTTCAAGAAGCTATTGCCTTGCAAAAAATGAATAAAGGAATTGACATGATCTTTTCCAAGGAGTACTGCATTTGTGCATTGGTTATTGCATTTGTTTGACAGGAATGCTATGGGTTAAAACCAAACACACCGCATACTGTGCAGGATTTTCGCCTTTTAAAGGGATACCCATTGAAGGAAGACTGGATTTGTTGACAGAAAGACTCCACTTCGAACATTTCACCGTTTTGGGGGAATGCTCCATATATCTCCCTATTTTCCAGGCATACTGCTTCTTGAAGGAAGGCCTGTCTCAAAGGAAGACCACCGCTTGTGAACGAAAAATCGCTGTCTCTGAATTTAAAATGTTCCTTTAAAAAAAGTGGAATATTTCATGTGTGTGTGATTGTGTGTGTGTATGTTTATTGAATACTGCGATTTTTCGACAGGAAGTCTGTATGCACAAGAAAGGCAGAATAGTTTGAAAGGAAGACTGCACTTCCTCAAAATAAAACACTGCACCTTTTGAGGGCATGCCTCATGTTTTCATAGATGCTGGCCCGGAAGACTGCTTTCTCATAGCTACTTTACGAATCTTTAAGATAAATTGCGTTATGTGGTGAAACAATTTCTCAATCCTTTTGGTTCCTTCAAAATCCATCGTAAAGATCCACAATTACGCATGCAGCCACAACTACCTGCTCTCTTTTCTCAGTCTCACTTCTGCAATCTTTCACAACCACTGGGTGCCAAGCATTTGTGCGCATACCACACGACGGGCTGCCCATTAGACATTTTCACTTTGAAGTCACCTTGAGAAGTTGTGACTGAGCTTTGCGACGTTCACAGGATACATGAAACTGCATGTTACATTGAAAGTTAGGTAGCCATAGGTAGCCCAGGAAGAGACATGCTCCCTGGGGGCTCGCTATGATGCTGATTTCACACATGCAACATTTCAGTCGCTGTCTAAATCGTATGAATTTGGACAAGTTGCCATCTTCATCAAAGCCCTCCACAGTTCCCATGGTCTCGCATAAGTGCACTCGGTCACCAATGGATGTGAGACGTTCGATCACACCTCGCTCATGCGGGAAAACCACTGGGAACTTGGGAAAGTTCATACAGATTCTACGGATTTCATGAGGGCAGCCGGGCTTGCCGGGCTTGCCGGGCTTGCCGGGCTTGCGGGGCTGCCACTGCCATCATGCAATCGATATCAAAGGCGTTCTTGGCCTTTCAAATCATCTAACCACCCAACAGACTGTTTCCACAGAGCGTCTAATGTGTCTATGAAGTTCAAGGGGCGAAAGGTTCCCAAGATTTCCATAGACCATCTGACCAAGGGTTTGGAGATGCTGTCACAACATGTCACAACTTGATTTCACCCTATGGAGACGGTGCACAAACTTCGAAAGGTTTTGAACCTCCCAAAACTATCCACTGATGTCCAGAAATCTATCCACGGCATCCGATGGCAGCAAGCACCAAACCCACCCAAACCCCAAGTCATCAGTTCATGCAACGACGAGCAGCATCGGGGCCAAGCGCTTCGGAGTTGGTTAGGCTTCACCACCACCGGGTCATCTGCCAGGACGCTTCGAAGAAAATGCATATCTTGGAGGTAACAGAAGACTGGTGGCACATCTTGGCTCTATGTTTCAAGTATCATATAGGGACATAGATACGTTATGCATATTGGATCATATTGGCATATTTATGTACTGGTATGTACTTTATACATCTTTATACTACCACATCCATAAATGTGGCAAACATGTGGGACTAGGACACTGGGAGGAAATATGTGTCACCATCTTTTGACGTGTCTCTGAACATGAAACCTTTGGAACTATTGGAACTCTTGTTGCATGTATGATCTTTTCCGATTTAATCCAAGATTTGGAACCCGTCCGCTCCTGGCCCCCACGTTCCAGCAAACGGATGCGGAAGTCATTGGCTTCGACCATATTATCCGGTCTCCAACACTGAGAGCCTTCCTGCCCGGCTCAGATCTTCTACGCCAAGAACTATATATTCTTCGCGTAGAAAATCTACGCCGGGCAGGAAGAGTTCGGAAGAACAGCAAATGCTGGCAATGTCGGCAGCCAAGACTGATCCACACGTATCAGTCCACGTTGAATCTTACACTGTCTTGCTATGTCAACTATGTCTTACTGTCTGATCACAGCTGACGAGTACCCTGCACATTTATTCGCAGTGTGTTCAATGTGTTCCCCTTCGACAATTCCCACTCACAATCATGCATAGACCCCATGCCAAACCTGAAGAACTTCTGACAGCCGCGCCGCATGGTGTGAAAACAACTCCAAGATCTCAGGCATCCACCAGCCAATATCACCACAACCACGCTTGACCCCAGCATTCCTCTGCCCGATGGTGCTTGATATTTTTGTGCCACTAATAGTCACTACAGTAACAGACTCAGAATGCAAAACCTCTACTAGTGCTCCTAGAAAGTATCCAACGGATCTGTAACAACACATTGGAAGACTTCGCAAATGAGTTGTTCGGTGTTGTTGGACATCCGATTTCTGCAGTTGCAATGTTGGACTGGTTGGGATGCGTAGTCTACACTGTCGTTCCCGAACTTGCAGCCACATGCTGCATCAGGTAGCCATCGTCTTCCCATCGTCGGTGAAGACCGGAAGGTCTCCGTCTTCGTCCACACCAACAATTGTCGCTTTCGTTCCGCCGGGATGACTTCATGGCATGACGATACGACATGCAAGAAACTGCAAGCACCAAATCCAATCCATGTCCTGCATGAGAAGTTCCGACACTTGCATGTGCTAGGATGTGCCAGGGCGTGTGTGAGCCACACTCTGCTTTGAGACTGAGGTCCCTGACAAACATCCGGGATTCTCCCACCCACGGTGCTGTGATACACAGGAGCGTGGAGTATGACTATGACCTATTCAGTCATACTCCACGCTCCTGTGTATCACAGCGTCACATGCCGAAGTGTCTTGCTGCGCCGAACCCAACAACGAAGCACCGAAAAATATGCATTGAGCATAGTCAGGTGCGCCGGGTGCGCCAGGTGGGCCTTGGTCCATCGATCCAGCCCGCTCGATAGGCTTCAAATGGTTTCAACTCTTTGGCGACCTGGCACAGTTCATGTTTCAGACATGCCTTGGCCCATTTGGAGTCGTATTGTAAGGACGTTAAAAATGGCACAAATGCCACCCTTTCCATTTTCAGCACCTTTCAATCAACTGCGTTCTTTCCGGGTTGCCCAAATATATTGCCAAAAATGTCTCATCGTAGATGCTTTGGGTCTCACAAATCTTCTTAGAATGAGCAGATTCCACGTGGTCTACTACTGTTCGAAAGCTGCTCAAGTAATTCATTGGTTTCCATTGGTTTCCCATGTTTTTCCTGTCTGTGGCCATGAGTTGGAAGTTGAAGGCCAGGCTGGCAGCAAAAGGAGTGCAGCACAGACCTAGGATGTTCTTTTTATTACCCGTCTAGGACTCAGGTGTGCATTGCCAAGCTTCAGGATTCAGCACCAAGGATTTTTTTGTCATCCAGACCTTCTTTCCATCTTGCGCTTCACACTTCGAAACACCTCGTGGCAAGTGAGCAAGCTGCACTGGTCATCAGCTGCACTCAGAAGCTCAATCTTAAGAGGATCTTACAAAAGCGGTGAGGACATGTGACAATGCACCGGATAAATGAGTCCCACGTAATTCAAATATAGTTGCAAAGTATTGCAAAGAAATCTCAAGTAATCTTTAGTAATCCATCTATCTCAGACCTCAACCCCAAAAACATCCAAAAACTGTAATCGTCACATGGCTCCGAAACACCACTGGGGCTCCAAACGCAACGACGTCAGCAGCGTGCCCCGCGCTCTTCCATTCCCCTGAGCAGCCCGGCGTCGGCGGCACGTCCTGGAGATCAAATCTGCGGGCCGATGTCAATCAACTCAACACACACTTTTCAGCAAAAGCATTCAGAAACCGACGCCCTCGTCTGACTTTATCCCCTTTTCATCCCTTTTCCGTCTAAAACACCTTGAAAACACGTTGGGAACAGTAAAACAGATTCCTGAAGATTCATTCATCCACTCAATCCACTTTCCGGTCCTCAGGAATACCATGAAAAGCAAACAGATGATCACGGGGAGGAGAACTGGGATCAGTTCTCCACCTTGGATGCGAAACAGAAATGCCAGGAACTTGATGTGGAATGCGGAAGAGCATACTTTCTCAGCCATGGAATCCAAACATTCTGCAATCAAACCACGGCCCCAGATACACCCCAAAGTCCAAGCAGAAACCGAGCAAGGAATGCAAACATGTCTCCAGAAAGGATTGACATATACCGTATACCCCCTAACTGCTACGAGCTGCGTTGGGCGGAAGGAACTGAAACCTTCACAGGTTTCACTTCAGCGATGGCTTGTGGGCAAGCAAGGCCGAATGCAAGGCAACTGATGCGTGTCTGAATACATGCTGAATGGGATATCAAGTCAAGAAACAGCTAATAACTTCGGGAGTCGTGAGGAAAGGAATCCACAAGGCCAGAAATCTATTGGACTGACCAAAACAAGGCAGAGGCCACGGCCTTCGTCGATGAAACAATAAGAACAAATCTCCCTTGTTTGATTGGATCTACTACTACCATTTGAAGGACAAAAACAGGCTGTAGGCAAATGTAGGCAAATGTGAGTCTCACAGCAGAGCCGAGAGTCCGGGAAGAAAACGAAATCCTGCATCAGGCAGAACCTCAGTTCTTCTCGCTTGTGTGCGGCGTCTCAGTCAACATGTTCGTCCTGGAGTCAACCGTAACCTCCTTGAAGGTCTCAAAGCATCACGATCGAAGAAAACAAAGCGATTCCCACAAATCGATACAAATAGTCCCAATGATTGCATATTACCTTGATGATGCTTGATGATTCTGCCCAGTCTAAGTTGTGGAGAACCAGTGCCTTAAATTTCAACGTGAGGCTCTTCAGACTTCCAAGTGTTTTGGCTGCGTTTCTGGCTACTCCGGGTGGCTCTGAGTCCCGCAGCACTCACAGGGGACCAAAAGAAAGGCCAGAAAGTGCTTCAAACGAACCAACGGCTGCGAAAACGGAGCAAAAAGTGGAGCCATGGACCATGTCAAGCAATGTCAATTTCCATCGTACAGTAGAAAACTTGGCTTCACAAAAAAAAAATGCCTAATTGACACGGGTTTTGCTCCGCCTCAGGGCAGGGTTTGGCCACAATCTGGAAATCAGGTGAAATCAACCTCCGTGTTCTCGCTGCTTGTGATATTAGTTGTGGTTTTCTGGCGTGGCTGGGCACGAGCACATTTCTTTCCGCGCTCCAGTTCCATTCTGCGCAGATCTGTGTAGGACTTTGCCGTCACTCTCTGGGAACTGGGACTCAACCAAGTCGCTGAGAAACTCAGCGAGAAAGGGTGAAACCTGTGCTCTGTGAGGGCCAGCATCATGCCCAACGGGCTGGAGGCTCAAGAACATGTTGCCGAGGCATCACCGATGTCACAGGTTAACAAGTCAAGGTCCACTACCATGAAGTAACATTCATGAATTATGCCAACTAACGGCCCGGATATGTATATCATATAAATCAATATAAATCAATATAAATCAATATAAATCATTGTATAATTATGTGTATTAAGTGTATATAATATTATAGATACCATTTGAGTCACCAACAGGGACGGGCACACTAACATTGGTATCATCCGCTGCCCCAATTTTTGAGCTGCGAAAATCTACCTGATGGCCCAGGTACTCACCATTCCTGCAGCAGAATCGAACAGTAAAAGTTTGAAAAAAAAAGAGCCGTTCCGCTCAGTCCGAAATGATTTTTGCACATGTTCGTGACTGGCTTGATTCCAACATGAGGGAAGTCGACGCAGAGCTGGTTGAGGAATCCACCTGAGGAATCCTACACAGCTGTGAGAACCAACAAAACTAGAAATCCATAGAAATCCAACATATTCCAACTAACATCGCATCTCCAGTTCCACAGTCTATTTTGCAACTTCCAACACTGTGTGTCCTTGCTTCACCCTGCGTGCATCCGATCATTTGGATGACTTTGTGATTGAGATTGGGTTAGTCCCGTTAGTCCGGTTAGTCCCAGTTTCTTCAGCTCCTTCATGCCAAGCTCTTCTAGAAGCTCATCTGCCAAACTTTTCTTCGGCAAACAACCGATGCCTTGCTTGCCTCGGAACGTGAAACGCCGATTCGGGATATGATTCAGCCACAAGTGCCACTTTGTTCTGCATGTGACAAAGGCGGTCCAGTCACAGCATTTGCCAACGATGGAAGCTACTGGCCAAACATGGGGAGGTTTTGTCCAAATTTCCCAACACTTGGAGAATACAGGGAAAAGCATGCGTACTATATATCTATATGCTATATACATCAAATGCCTTGAGCACCAAGACCAGCAAAATTCCTGGGGCCAAACTTGCGCAAAAAATGAACCCTCTGTTTGTGACTGGAAACCTGGGGTATTTATCTTGTAAACCAATACGTAATTTGTACTCAACCGGTACTTTGCCAATACCGACCGATACTTTGAAACGGTGTTTCGTAGTTTTCTTGTTTTCTCGAATTTGTTGCAAATCTCGTCAAGAATTGCCTAGGACTATGGAATAGAGTCTTCTGGACCTCCTGGTGCACTTCTATTTCCGAACAGCGTGGGACTCCTTCAAAAGGTTGTGGGATTCCCTTCAACAGGTTGTGATTTCATTTTGTGCGTTCCCTTTAAAAGAGCGCAACGTCTCTTTGAGAGGGATGCTTTTACAGAGACCTTCAACATGTGCGAATTTCGTTTGAAAAGGGTAGTAGTGCACTTTATTAGAAAGGTACGTTGAAAAAGTAGAACCCGTTTATGCAGTACTCTTTCGAAAGGGTATGGTACTCCTTAAAGCAAAATTTGGTAGAAGTGTGTGTGTGTGTACTATTTCTTCCGAAAAGGTGGACAGTGTGATGGGAAAGGGTGCAACATGCACTTCGGACCATGAACATTGCTAGAAAGTAGAATTCTATGTATGCAGGACTCTTTTTGTTAAGAAAGCGTGGTATCGTAGGTAACATGCCCTTCCGGATGAATGCAACATGTGAGTAAAGAATGCGATATCCATGTGTAGAAATTAAGTAGATATTTCCTTCAAGAAGCTATTGCCTTGCAAAAAATGAATAAAGGAATTGACATGATCTTTTCCAAGGAGTACTGCAATTGTGCATTGGCTATTGCATTTGTTTGACAGGAATGCTACAGGTTAAACTAAACACACCGCATACTGTGCAGGATGTTCGCCTTTTAAAGGGGTACCCATTGAAGGAAGACTGGATTTGTTGACAGAAAGACTCCACTTCGAACATTTCACCATTTTGGGGGAATGTTCCATATTTTCCAGGCATACTGCTTCTTGAAGGAAGGCCTGTCTAAAGGAAGACCACCGCTCGTGAAGGAAAAATCGGTCTCTGAATTTAAAATGATCCTTTAAAAAAATTGGGATATTGCATGTGTGTGTGTATGTTTATTGAATACTGCGACTTTTCGACAGGAAGTCTGTATGCACAAGAAGAAAGGCAGAATAGTTTGAAAGGAAGACTGCACTTCCTCAAAATAAAACACTGCACCTTTTGAGGGCATGCCTCATGTTTTCATAGATGCTGGCCCGGAAGACTGCTTTCTCATAGCTACTTTAAGAATCTTTAAGATAAATTGGTTATGTGGTGATACAATTTCTCAATCCTTTTGGTTCCTTCAAAATCCATCGTAAAGAAGCCACAACTACCTGCTCTCCCTCTTTCAATCTCACTTCTGCAATCTTTCACAACCACTGGGCCACTGGGTGCCAAGCATTTGTGCGCATACCACACGACGGGCTGCCCATTTGACATTTTCACTTTGAAGTCACCTTGAGAAGTTGTGACTGAGCTTTGCAACGTTCACAGGATACATGAAACTGCATGTTACATTGAAAGTTAGGTAGCCATAGGTAGCCCGGGAAGAGACATGCTCCCTGGGGGCTCGCTATGATGCTGATTTCACACATGCAACATTTCAGTCGCTGTCTAAATCGTATGAATTTGGACCAGTTGCCATCTTCATCAAAGCCCTCCACAGTTCCCATGGTCTCGCATAAGTGCACTCGGTCACCAATGGATGTGAGACGTTCGATCACACCTCGCTCATGCGGGAAAACCACTGGGAACTTGGGAAAGTTCATACAGATTCTACGGATTTCATGAGGGCAGCCGGGCTTGCCGGGCTTGCCGGGCTTGCCGGGCTTGCCGGGCTTGCCGGGCTTGCCGGGCTTGCGGGGCTGCCACTGCCATCATGCAATCGATATCAAAGGCGTTCTTGGCCTTTCAAATCATCTAACCACCCAACAGACTGTTTCCACAGAGCGTCTAATGTGTCTATGAAGTTCAAGGGGCGAAAGGTTCCCAAGATTTCCATAGACCATCTGACCAACCAAGGGTTTTGAGATGCTGTAGCAGCAACATGTCACAACTTGATTTCACCCTATGGAGACGGTGCGCAAACTTCGAAAATGTCCAGAAATCTATCCACGGCATCCGATGGCAGCAAGCACCAAACCCACCCAAACCCCAAGTCATCAGTTCATGCAACGACGAGCAGCATCGGGGCCAAGCGCTTCGGAGTTGGTTAGGCTTCACCACCACGGGGTCATCTGCCAGGACGCTTCGAGGAACATGCATATCTTTGAGGTAACAGAAGACTGGTGGCATAATGGTGGCATATCTTGGCTCTATAGTATCTTTCAAGTATCATACATGGATATAGACATGTTGTGTAAGTTATGTATGTACTTCACACAACCACATCCATAAATGTGGCAAAAATGCGTGACTAGGACACTGGGAGGAAATATGTGTCGCCATCTTTTGACGTGTCTCTGAACATGAAACCTTTGGAACTACTGTTGCATTTATGATCTTTTCTGATTCAATCCAAGATTTGGAACCCGTCCGCTCCTGGCCCCCACGTTCCAACAAACGGATGCGCACCCATGTGGTCGAAGCCAATGACTTCGGCCACTTCTTCTCTCCTGGTGTTGAAGACCCGGTCTCCAACACTGATTGCCTTCCGGCAATTCTTTGCATAGAAAATCTGAGCCGGGCAGGAAGAGTTCGGAAGAACAGCAAATGCTGGCAATGTCGGCAGCCAAGACTGAACCACATCTATCAGTCCCATGTTGAGTCTTACACTTACACTGTCTTACTATGTCAACTATGTCTTACTATCTGATCATTGTCCCCACTGCGTAATTCCGAACGAATCCAATTGTGCAGTTGGATGGAACTCGTACATGTACAACTACGCGGAATGGCACAATGCTCTACCAATGTGCTTGATATTTTTGTGTCACTACAATAACATTCGCATATTGACAACAGACTCAGAATGCAAAACCTCTACTAGTGCTCCTAGAAAGTATCCAACGGATCTGCAACAACACATTGGAAGACTTTGCAAATGAGTTGATAGTTAAGTTCGATGTTGTTTGGACGTCCGATTTCTGCAGTTGCAATGTTGGACTGGTTGGGATGCGTGGTCCACACTGCCGTTCCCGAACTTGCAGCCACATGCTGCATCAGGTAACCATCGTCTTCCCATCGTCGGTGAAGACAGGAAGGTCTCCGTCTTCGTCCACGCCGACGATTGTCGCTTTCGTTCCGCCTGGGATGACTTCATGGCATGACGATACGACATGCAAGAAAGTGCAAGCACCAAATCCAATCCATGCCCTGCATGAAACCCTGGGAAACCACAAGTTTCGACACTTGCATGTGCCAGGGCGTGCCAGGGCGTGCCAGGGCGTGCCAGGGCGTGCCAGGGCGTACGTATGTGAGCCACACTCTGCTTTGAGACTAAGGTCCCCGACAAACATCGGTCACTCTGCCACCCACCGTGAATATGTTGAGATCGTACTCCACGCTCCTGTGTATCACAGCACCGTCACATGCCGAAGCGTCTTGCTGCGCCGAACCCCAACAACGAAGCACGGAAACATGCATCGAGCATAGCTGGGGTGCGCCGGGTGCGCTGGGTGCGCCGGGTGCGCCTTGGGCCATCGATCCAGGGCTGCATGGCCCGCTCGATGGGCTTCAACACGGCTGTGGCGACCTGGCACAGTTCATGTTTCAGACCTGCCTTGACCCATTTGTCATACTGTAAGGCTCTGTAACGACGTTAAAAATGGCTCAAATGCGCCAAAGGCAAGTGGTGCTCACAACCACTCTTTCTTTCAGCACCTTTTAGGCGAATGCCTTGTTGCTTGGTTGCCATAAGATTGCCGAAAATGTTTCATCGTAGATGATTTGGATCATTTTAGAACTTGCAAGGAATTTACTTAAAGCTTGCAAACAAGACGGTTGGCACCGTCTCACAAATCTTGTTAGAATGAGCAGATTCCACGTGGTCTACTACTGTTTGAAAGCTGCTCAAGTAATTCATTGGTTTCCATTGGTTTCCCATGTTTTTCCTGTCTGTGGCCATGAGTTGGAAGTTGAAGGCCAGGCTGGCAGCAAAAGGAGCTTCAGGATTCCAGCACCAAGGATTTTTTTGTCATCCAGACCTTCTTTCCATCTTGCGCACGCTTCGAAACACCTCGTGGCAAGTGAGCAAGCTGCACTGGTCATCAGCTGCACTCAGAAGCTCAATCTTAAGAGGATCTTACAAAAGCGGTGAGGACATGTGACAATGCACCGGATAAATGAGTCCCACGTAATTCAAATATAGTTGCAAAGTATTGCAAAGAAATCTCAAGTAATCTTTAGTAATCCATCTATCTCAGACCTCAACCCCAAAAACATCCAAAAACTGTAATCGTCACATGGCTCCGAAACACCACTGGGGCTCCAAACGCAACGACGTCAGCAGCGTGCCCCGCGCTCTTCCATTCCCCTGAGCAGCCCGGCGTCGGCGGCACGTCCTGGAGATCAAATCTGCGGGCCGATGTCAATGAACTCAACACACACTTTTCAGCAAAAGCATTCAGAAACCGACGCCCTCGTCTGACTTTATCCCCTTTTCATCCCTTTTCCGTCTAAAACACCTTGAAAACACGTTGGGAACAGTAAAACAGATTCCTGAAGATTCATTCATCCACTCAATCCACTTTCCGGTCCTCAGGAATACCATGAAAAGCAAACAGATGATCACGGGGAGGAGAACTGGGATCAGTTTTCCACCTTGGATGCGAAACAGAAACGCCAGGAACTTGATGTGGAATGCGGAAGAGCATACTTTCTCAGCCATGGAATCCAAACATTCTGCAATCAAACCACGGCCCCAGATACACCCCAAAGTCCAAGCAGAAACCGAGCAAGGAATGCAAACATGTCTCCAGAAAGGATTGGCAGAACACATATACCGTATACCCCCTAACTGCTACGAGCTGCGTTGGGCGGAAGGAACTGAAACCTTCACAGGTTTCACCTCGGCGATGGCTTGTGGGCAAGCAAGGCCTAATGCAAGGCAACGGATGCGTGTCTGAATACATGCTGAATGGGATATCAAGTCAAGAAACAGCTAATAACTTCGGGAGTCGTGAGGAAAGGAATCCACAAGGCCAGAAATCTATTGGACTGACCAAAACAAGGCAGAGGCCACGGCCTTCGTCGATGAAACAAGAACAAATCTCCCTTGTTTGATTGGATCTACTACTACCATTTGAAGGACAAAAACAGGCTGTAGGCAAATGTAGGCAAATGTGAGTCTCACAGCAGAGCCGAGAGTCCGGGAAGAAAACGAAATCCTGCATCAGGCAGAACCTCAGTTCTTCTCGCTTGTGTGCGGCGTCTCAGTCAACATGTTCGTCCTGGAGTCAACCGTAACCTCCTTGAAGGTCTCAAAGCATCACGATCGAAGAAAACAAAGCGATTCCCACAAATCGATACAAATAGTCCCAATGATTGCATATTACCTTGATGATGCTTGATGATTCTGCCCAGTCTAAGTTGTGGAGAACCAGTGCCTTAAATTTCAACGTGAGGCTCTTCAGACTTCCAAGTGTTTTGGCTGCGTTTCTGGCTACTCCGGGTGGCTCTGAGTCCCGCAGCACTCACAGGGGACCAAAAGAAAGGCCAGAAAGTGCTTCAAACGAACCAACGGCTGCGAAAACGGAGCAAAAAGTGGAGCCATGGACCATGTCAAGCAATGTCAATTTCCATCGTACAGTAGAAAATTTGGTTTCACAAAAAAAAAATGCCTAATTGACACGGGTCTTGCTCCGCCTCAGGGCAGGGTTTGGCCACAATCTGGAAATCAGGTTGTGATATTAGTTGTGAAATCCGTGTTCTCGCATGTTCTCGCTGCTTGTGATATTAGTTGTGTTTTTCTGGCATGGCTCGGCACGAGCATCTGAGCATCTGCACATTTCTTTCCGCGCTCCAGTTCCATTCTGCGCAGATCTGTGTAGGACTTTGCCGTCACTCTGTGGGAACTGGGACTCAACCAAGTCGCTGAGAAACTCAGCGAGAAAGGGTGAAACCTGTGCTCTGTGAGGGCCATGATCATGCCCAGCGGGCTGGAGGCTCAAGAGCATGTTGCCGAGGCATCAACGATGCCACAGGTTAACAAGTCAAGGTCCACTACCATGAAATAACATTCATGAGTTATGCCAACTAACGGCCCGGATATGTATATCATATAAATCAATATAAATCATATATGTGTATTAAGTGTATTTAATGTAATTATTTAATATTATATAGATTGGGGGGTGCTGTGGCCTGTTTATCTGTTCCACAGCCCCCCCTATCTGGAACTATATATAAATTTTCAGGAACTATATTTAAATTCTCAGGAACTATATACAGATTCTCAGGAACTATATTTAAATTCTCAGGAACTATATATAAATTCTCAGGAAATTTATTTAGAATCTCAGGAATTTCAGGGGCTATGTAAAAGATATCAACATGTATGTTGTATGATTTCTGATGATTTCACGAATCTTGTCGATCTCAGTGCGACTCTGTTGCGGAGAAAACTGGGAAATATCAATTTCTCAAGCAAAGTTCTCGCAAAACTGGCCGGCCAAAGTTTTTTCCCCCATGTGTTGCTCCAAGCCTTCTGCTGAAAATTGCCCTAAGGCTCCACATTTATAAATGGTTGATGTGACAGATCCTTGGTAGCAAAATATCTTCAACTTGTAACAACCAAGTAGTTGGTATCATTTTGCGTTCCTATCTTCTGGTTTGGTTGTGACATTCCTGCAGGCCCCGATCGACTTCATCTTGCGCGGTTTCCTTGGAGACGAGCCTGTGGGACTGGCTTTGATCGATGGCTATTTCTTGTAGGAAATCCACCTTGAGTTCCTTGACCATCAGATGCACGGTGCCATAGCATACTGACAGTATCATTGTTATGTTCATTCATACTGTATGAATTGGGAGATTCGAGAAGTTAGTAAACCTCGCTCACCAGACACTTGGATGCTTGTGATTCATGACTAAACCTTACCGTGCTATCACCAGAATCATTTTCAGATTTTCTCTTCCTATTCCATATAGACATTGACTTATTCAGTGGGTGATCTCCCGGAAAAAGGTTAAAGTTTAGGCGTCGTCTGAGTAAGTTGATTTACTCTTGCGTCGTATGATATGGACGGACCCTGTAAAACTTCATTCGTACAGTATAAAGAGATGTATTCGTAGCTCAGAAAGTTGCACAATTGTCAATTGCGATGACTTACTTTCTTGGTGGCTTACAAGAGCTCAATCTGAAAACAAAATCAAAGTCCACTTGTACATTCACACATTGTATCTAGTTTTTGAGAACATCAACCTAGTCTAGTCTAGTTCAGCGGTCCAAGCCCAGGCAGCCACTGAGTTCTGCCGATTTCGGGCTGCCACAGAGCCGCCGTCGGGTCTACATTTTGATGGCTCGCAAAGATTTGGTTTCCTACCAAGTGTTCAATGACGTGGTGAAGTCCATTGAGGATGTTTTGACCCAAGTTTTTCCTGTCAGGACAGGTTTGGCCGATGTGCGGGGCCATGTGGAGATCACTTCCGAGTACAAGACGGGCTACAAGTTGCATTTCCCTCCTGCAGCCAAGGACCCTGAGCAGCAAAAAGCGCGTGTGGCCTAGACACATCATCTTTTAACAGTCCCGGGCCCTGGTTTATACCTCAGCCTGACGCCGGTCCTCCTAAGTGAGACGACCTCTAAGTGTGGACTTTTTTCCCGGCAGTTTTCCGGAACACCAAAACCACTGCTGTCCTGGATTGTCAAAAAATGTCCCTTACTAAACTATATACCGGAACTATATTTAAATCCTTTGGAACTATATATAAAATCTTCGGAACTATATATAAAACCGATCTCGGTATATCCTCTCGAGGACTGGCCAACAGGTCCGCCACAGACCTTAGGCAGACCCCAGGTCAAACGCCCACAAATTCCCTGCGTTTCGTCAGCCTGTGCTCCCAGGATGGTGTGATCAGTGCATCCAAACGACGCCAGCAATTTGTCAAGGATTGCCAGAAGAAGCTGGGGCTGGGAAGCGGGATGGAGTTCTACACTGAGTCCCATCTGGAGCCACACCAGAAGGCCATGCTTAACACCCGAGAAGCAGAGAGCCTGAATATCCAGTTTGCCTCTTTGGTTGTTACTCAGCTTTGCTTCGACAGTGGTGGGATGGGATGATACTTCCGTCTGCTCTTTCCAAGATCCCTTTTTGCCAAGCCACATTCTAACCATGTCATCTTAAGATTTTGACCAAGGGGGAAACGACTTATAACTTCTAAGTTTGTAACGGTTTCTTGATTGACTTTGTCATGTTGGTTGGAAAAAAGACAGAAAAAAAAACAAAAAAATGGAAAAAAAAACATGAAAAAAACACAGACCATCTCAGTATTGGTTCGGAACCGTTCGGAACCGTTCTGAACTCTATATTTTTTTTTGGCGAAAAGTAGTTCGGAACCGTTCGGAACCGTTCTGAACTATATATAAAAACAAGTTGCAGAAGTAGTTCAGAACCGTTCGGAACCGTTCTGAACTATATATAAAACATGCAGCAAATATAGTTCGGAACCGTTCGGAACCGTTCTGAACTATATATAAGATATGCTTTAAATATAGTTCGGAACCGTTCGGAACCGTTCTGAACTATATATGCGTCCAAAACCTTTTTAGTTCCAATTAGATCCAATTAGTTCCGATTAGTTCCAAATAGTTCCAAATAGTTCCGATGTAAAAATAGTTCGGAACCGTTCGGAACCGTTCTGAACTATATATAAAACATGCAGCAAATATAGTTCGGACCCGTTCCGAACCGTTCTGAACTATATATAAGATATGTTAATTAATAAGTAGTTCGGAACCGTTCGGAACCGTTCTGAACTATATCTTTGATGTATTTTTTTATATATAGTTCGGAACCGTTCGGAACCGTTCTGAGCTTTATTACACTGCATGTTTTTATATATAGTTCGGAACCGTTCGGAACCGTTCTGAGCTATATTACACTGTATTTTTTATATATAGTTCGGAACCGTTCGGAACCGTTCTGAACTATCTTTGTCAGATTTTTGTTTTAGCCAATATTTTCTTGATTTTTTGAAAGTTAGTTTAGTTATGTTAAGTTATGAAATATAGGTTTTATATATAGTTCCAAAGATTTTATATATAGTTCCAAAGGTTTTATATATAGTTCCAAGCTCTTACCCCCCCTCAACACAAGTCATCAAATAAACAGGCCGCAGCACCCCCTAATATATAGATGCCATTTGAGTCACCAACAGGGACGGGCACACTAACATTGGTATCATCCGCTGCCCCAATTTTTGAGCTGCGAAAATCTACCTGATGGCCCAGGTACTCACCATTCCTGCAGCAGAATCGAACAGTAAAAGTTTGAAAAAAAAAGAGCCGTTCCCTTCAGTCCGAAATGATTTTTGCACATGTTCGTGACTGGTTTGATTCCAACATGAGGGAAGTCGACGCAGAGCTGGTTGAGGAATCCACCTGAGGAATCCTACACAGCTGTGAGAACCAACAAAACTAGAAATCCAACATATTCCAACTAACATCGCATCTCCAGTTCCACAGTCTATTTTGCACCTTCCAACACTGTGTGTCCTTGCTTCACCCTGCGTGCATCCGATCATTTGGATGACTTTGTGATTGAGATTGGGTTAGTCCGGTTAGTCCGGTTAGTCCCAGTTTCTTCAGCTCCTTCATGCCAAGCTCTTCTAGAAGCTCATCTGCCAAACTTTTCTTCGGCAAACAACCGATGCCTTGCTTGCCTCGGAACGTGAAACGCCGATTCGGGATATGATTCAGCCACAAGTGCCAGGTCCAGTCACAGCATTTGCCAATGATGGAAGCTACTGGCCAAACATCGGGAGGTTTTGTCCAGATTTCCCAACACTTGGAGAACACAGAGAAAAGCATGCGTACTATATGCTATATTATACATCAAATGCCTTGAGCACCAAGACCCAGCAAAATTCCTGGGGCCAAACTTGCGCAAAAAAAATAGAACTACAATAGAACCCTTGTTTGTGACTGGAAACCTGTGGCATTTATCTTGTAAACCAGTACGTAATTTGTGCTCAACCGGTACTTTGCCAATACCGACCGATACTTTGAAACGGTGTTTCGTAGTTTTCTTGTTTTCTCGAATTTGTTGCAAATCTCGTCAAGAATTGCCTAGGACTATGGAATAGAGTCTTCTGGACCTCCTGGTGCACTTCTATTTTCCGAACAGCGTGGGACTCCTTCAAAAGGTTGTGGGATTCCCTTCAACAGGTTGTGATTTCATTTTGTGCGTTCCCTTTAAAAGAGCGCAACGAGACCTTCAACATGCGCGAAATTTGTTTGAAAAGGGTAGTAGTGCACTTTATTAGAAAGGTACGTTGAAAAAGTAGAACCCGTTTATGCAGTACTCTTTCGAAAGGGTATGGTACTCCTTAAAGCAAAATTTGGTAGAAGTGTGTGTGTGTGTGTGTATACTATTTCTTCTGAAAAGGTGGACAGTGTGATGGGAAAGGGTGCAACATGCACTTCGGACCATGAACATTGCTAGAAAGTAGAATTCTATGTATGCAGGACTCTTTTTGTTAAGAAAGCGTGGTATCGTAGGTAACATGCTCTTCCGGATGAATGCAACATGTGAGTAAAGAATGCGATATCCATGTGTAGAAATTAAGTAGATATTTCCTTCAAGAAGCTATTGCCTTGCAAAAAATGAATAAAGGAATTGACATGATCTTTTCCAAGGAGTACTGCATTTGTGCATTGGTTATTGCATTTGTTTGACAGGAATGCTATGGGTTCAAAACTAAACACACCGCATACTGTGCAGGATTTTCGCCTTTTAAAGGGATACCCATTGAAGGAAGACTGGATTTGTTGACAGAAAGCTCCACTTCGAACATTTCACCATTTTGGGGGAATGTTCCATATTTTCCAGGCATACTGCTTCTTGAAGGAAGGCCTGTCTAAAGGAAGACCACCACTTGTGAACGAAAAATCGTTGTCTCTGAATTTAAAATGTGCCTTCAAAAAAAGTGGGATATTGCATGTGTGTGTATGTTTATTGAATACTGCGACTTTTCGACAGGAAGTCTGTATGCACAAGAAGAAAGGCAGAATAGTTTGAAAGGAAGACTGCACTTCTTCAAAATAAACACTACACCTTTTGAGGGCATGCCTCATGTTTTCATAGATGCTGGCCCGGAAGACTGCTTTCTCATAGCTACTTTGAGAATCTTTAAGATAAATTGCGTTATGTGGTGATACAATTTCTCAATCCTTTTGGTTCCTTCAAAATCCATCGTAAAGAAGCCACAACTACCTGCTCTCCCTCTTTCAATCTCACTTCTGCAATCTTTCACAACCACTGGGCCACTGGGTGCCAAGCATTTGTGCGCATACCACACGACGGGCTGCCCATTCGACATTTTCACTTTGAAGTCACCTTGAGAAGTTGTGACTGAGCTTTGCAACGTTCACAGGATACATGAAACTGCATGTTACATTGAAAGTTAGGTAGCCATAGGTAGCCCAGGAAGAGACATGCTCCCTGGGGGCTCGCTATGATGCTGATTTCACACATGCAACATTTCAGTCGCTGTCTAAATCGTATGAATTTGGACCAGTTGCCATCTTCATCAAAGCCCTCCACAGTTCCCATGGTCTCGCATAAGTGCACTCGGTCACCAATGGATGTGAGACGTTCGATCACACCTCGCTCATGCGGGAAAACCACTGGGAACTTGGGAAAGTTCATACAGATTCTACGGATTTCATGAGGGCAGCCGGGCTTGCCGGGCTTGCCGGGCTTGCCGGGCTTGCCGGGCTTGCCGGGCTTGCCGGGCTTGCCGGGCTTGCCGGGCTGCCACTGCCATCATGCAATCGATATCAAAGGCGTTCTTGGCCTTTCAAATCATCTAACCACCCAACAGACTGTTTCCACAGAGCGTCTAATGTGTCTATGAAGTTCAAGGGGCGAAAGGTTCCCAAGATTTCCATAGACCATCTGACCAACCAAGGGTTTTGAGATGCTGTAGCAGCAACATGTCACAACTTGATTTCACCCTATGGAGACGGTGCACAAACTTCGAAAGGCTTTGAACCTCCCAAAACTATCCACTGATGTCCAGAAATCTATCCACGGCATCCGATGGCAGCAAGCACCAAACCCACCCAAACCACAAGTCATCAGTTCATGCAACGACGAGCAGCATCGGGGCCAAGCGCTTCGGAGTTGGTTAGGCTTCACCACCACGGGGTCATCTGCCAGGACGCTTCGAGGAAAATGCATATCTTTAAGGTAACAGAAGACTGGTGGAATAATGGTGGCATATCTTGGCTCTATAGTATCTTTCAAGTATCATACATGGATATAGACACGTTATGTAAGTTATGTATGTACTTCAGACACATGCAGTGCAGTGGGGTTAAACAACTCCATCCATCCCATCCCCACAGCTGCGAAGGCGCTTGCCTTTTCGAGTGGTGTTGGAATGCCTCAGCTGCGTTGTCATCATCGAATTTGCAGCTGTTTGTTGGCAGCTGCAACACCCAGTGGTCCATGGTCTTTGTCGACCGACTCACATTCCTCACCCTTAAAATGGGTGGGTGGGTGTGGAAAAGATTCATCTTGCAGGTGTGTGGGTTTCTTGAGCCAAAATGGCACCCACAACACCTGCATTCTGTCCTGCACAAAAACTTTCAGTTTTTGTTTCGCGACACATGCAGTGCAGTGGGGTTAAACAACTCCATCCATCCCATCCCCACAGCTGCGAAGGCGCTTGCCTTTTCGAGTGGTGTTGGAATGCCTCAGCTGCGTTGTCATCATCGAATTTGCAGCTGTTTGTTGGCAGCTGCAACACCCAGTGGTCCATGGTCTTTGTCGACCGACTCACATTCCTCTTTGCTCGGCGCGGTCGACATGCATTTGTTGCATGTAACCATCGTTGCGTCACCCTCGACAAACTCGTAGGTGGATCCGTAGTAGTTCCAGCCGCATATCGTCCTCCACATGGCTGAATGTGCGTAGACGAGTGTCCTCGTGTTTCTGTGGACAACTTGGTGACGTCCTGACCTGACAAGTGGCGGCAGGTACTTCGTGTTGTTGCCCAACTTTGCCTCCAATTCTTTGATTGCTTCTCCAAGGCCTTTGACGGCGTCCTTGGATTCCGATTTGAACAGGCGTAGCTCTGCTGCCAGTCTTGAGACAACGACACGCTTGTCTTCGTGGCCCTCGTCGTTGCGATCGCCAGTGGGTGTTGTCTGCCGGCTGCTGAGGGAGGTGATTTCCTTTTCCACCGTCGAAGGATCCTTCAGGTAGTCCGAGTGTCCGAAGGCGACTCCCACGTTCACCGCCATCGACTCTAAGGCTTCTTGGGCATACTCGAGTATGATGTTACTCTTCCACCGCCCGAGGTAGCCCACTTGGCTAACTGCCCAGCCTTTTCTGATGTACTGCAACGCCCCGGAGCGCCTGGCAGAGTGCCCTGTGATCTGAGTGCCATACAAAGAGCGCCAGGCGTCTACCAGATCCTTCTTCGTGGCCCTCTGTTTGCCATTTGCCGTCGTTGAGATCATGGCGTTCGGGGAGCCCTTGAGGCCGGCGTAATTGACCAGCACTTCCAGCACTGCATAAGGGCACTTGAGTGTGCACCCTTCCTTGCAGATGCATTGCAAGGTCCTAGATACGCCCCTGGCTTCTTGATCTCCCTTCGAGTTGATGAAGAGGACAGTGACCAACCTGTTGTTCGAGTCGAATTTGATGTCCTTTGCGGACAAGTTCGCAATTTCAATTTCCCGCATCATCCAGTGGACTCCGCAGGCAAACAAGTGTGCTGCTAATCCCACCTTCGTGCCCTGGTTGGAGGGGTCCTCGAGAAGTGGGTGGTTCACCCAGATGTCTTCGGGTACCTCAGGAGCTTTCTTCCTTGGGCCCACGTTCCTCTTCGCCGCGGCCATGCACAGTTTGAAGTGGCGATCCAACAAAGATGACCACGTGTGATCCAATTCGATGTGCATGGTTTTCATCTCGATCAAATAGGAGAAGGTGGATTTGTACCCCGCGTCCTTGAGGGCCCCTGCGACTGTCTTGATGTGCAAAGGTGTCAAAGGAAAGTCGAGGTTTGCCGCTTTGAGCAATTTGTCCACCATTCTGCGCTTCGAGTTCTTTGCGGCAATGGAGGAATTGGAGTAGTAGGATGCCACGATGTTTGCCACCGCCCGGTTTCGTAGGGTCTTATTCTTGGCAAGCCCCACAGCATGGCTCCTGCTGCATTTTCTTTGCATGAGCCCTGTTTTCCTCGGCGCTAAATCCAGCCGATGCGGCTTTGGTCTGGACCTGTCATTGGCTTTGGCAGTTGTAGGCTTCTGCGCTGTTGTCGCCTTCGTGCCCTCTACGTGGGTGATCTCAGGTTCCGCCGGAGGGAGGTCAAGTCTCGGTGGATTTTCCTTCCACGGTGATGCCCAGCCTGTCAACTTGAGCCGCTTGACGGGTGAGGCTAGCATTTCCCTCCACCACGGGCCTTTGGGTTCCTTTTCTGATGCCTCTTGCCTTGGTGGAGAAGGTGGGAATCCTGGGAATGCCCCTGTGGCGAAACCTTCGTACCTTTGATAGGCGACAGGATGTGGGCCAAAAGTTAGATCATCCTCTGTGTCTGATACCTCCAGCGGGGCTGGTCCCTGTGACAAAATGGGTTGGGCCTGTTCTGATGAGGTGTCTGCCCTCAGTCCAACAAGAGGAAAACGTCGCTCCCCGCCAATTGCTGCCTTCTCCATGTTGATGTCCTTCTTGTCACAAACGTCGCCAAGTCTGTCTCCTCTGTGGGGAACCGCGCGAATGGAAGGGGTCTTGAGGAACTTGAGCAACCCCTCTGCCCCTTCGGATGGATCTGTGCTGCCCGTGCACAGGAAGGACCGTAAGCCCTCGTGTAGTAGAGCAGGGTGATCAGCAGGAGGCCAAGGCCGCCTAGGGCGACCCCCACTCCGATCCAACCATGTGTTGGGGTCCATGGCACTAACGGTGCCCCCGCCGGAGGTGCATGTGGGCTGATCACCAGCTCCATAATTTGAGCCTAAGGGCAAAGAAATAAATAAATAATAAATGGATAAAGGTGAACCCTTGATTCCTGCAGTGCCATGGTGCACCGAAATGGATGACTCCCCACTGTCGTGCCCTTCCTTTTGCGATCAAATGGGGAGAATCAAGTTTCGGCCCTATGCCGACTTCAGCGCATGCTAGCCCAAATGTCGTTGGCCGCAGCGCTGGAAAACCAGAGTCCAGGGGCACTGGCGGGTGTCGGCAGCTTGTAGTAGTCTGCCACCCTCGGCTCCTCCTCTCTGGAAATTGGGACCCCTTCCAGTTCAGGGGGCATCGGGACGGTGGACTCCTTTTGTGGCCTGCTGAGCCAATCGGCAGCCACATTGGCCGCCCCTGGGATGTGGGAGGCCTTCAAGTTCTCCACACCTGCAATCTCGCATTGGACCGCTATCTCCGCCCCCAAAAAATTCAAAGATGAGGTGGAGTTGGAGAGCCTTTGGGTGACGGCCAGTGCCACCATGCTGTCACTTTGGACCTTGAGTTCCACCTGGCAAGATGCCAGTTCCTTCGTCCACGTCTTGATGGCCACCAGTACGGCTAGTGTTTCCACTATGCCTTGTGAGCCTGCTTCTTTCCAGCAGTCCTTGAAGCCCAATTGGTGGGCGTCTGTCTCGGTGACTTTGTAAGCCAGAGCCTTTGTTGCCCTGTTGTTGACTAAGAGGATGGCTCCTAGCCCCAACGGGCTCGCATCTGTCACTATGGTGGCCTTCGGGTACTTCTCGATGTCCAGTTTGTACTTGCGGGACGGCTTCAGTAACGCGGCTCTGAGATAGGTCACCAGCCATCGTCTTGGTTGTTCCAACTGTTTGACCGTGAACAGGTGGTCTTTTGGCCTGGTGTCCTGGCGATTTGAGCGCCTGGCAGCTTCTGCGCCCGTGGCCACGTCGTTGAGCCTCTCGTGCAAAACCTTGTAAAAGGTGGCCACCACCCAACGTGTTCTCGGCAAAATCCCTGACATCCAGGAAATGCGCCCTGCTGCTTGTCTGAGCTCCTTGATGGCTACCATGCCCTTGTTGTGCCATCCTTCCAGCATTTCGACCAGTTCAGTCACAAACTTCTCTGGAAGTCCAATGATGACATGGTCCGGTGTGACGGTGAACCGAACTCCCACCCATGTAACTTGGGTGGACCTCATGCCTTTCTGCAGTGAAATGCGGAAACCAAGGGCGGCCATCGTGTACAGGATGAATGCCAGGGTGTCGTTTCTTTCGGCCAGGGAGCCCTGCAGCACCCATGCCGCATCATCCAAATAGGTTTGGTGTTGCCCTGCGGCTCCCGGCACCGCAGACTGGAGGAGTCTGGATAGCAAGGCTGCTACTCTGCTCCAGAGGAGTGGCGCCGTCTTGTAGCCGAACAACAAGGCCACGAACATGTAGAAATCCTCATTTTCTATGTTCAGCGCAAGTGTGTGCACCAACTCCTTCTCCTCCACCGCCAAGGACATGAAGGCGTCACTGACGTCAATGACTGCCAGTTCTCGGGCGTAACCTTCATCACGTCCGTGGGCTCGTTGCATGGCATACACCGACCGTATGGAGTTGAGGAAGTCCCTGGGGCGCGGAAGCACAAGTTTCTCCGGCAAGGTGGCTTTCTTGTTGCCTCCGGATCGTCGAAGGTCAAGTATTATCCTTCGTTTTATGCCTTCTGGCTTGTGCTTGATGATGAGCCCCAGCTTGCTGATGGTGCCGTGTTTCATCTCGTCCGTCACCGTGGACTTCTTGACGTCCACCATGAAGCCCGCTTTGCGGTACCTGTCCAGCTCCACCTTCGCTTCCTGCACGTTCTCCTGGACGCTGGAGTAGTTGGAGATGCATCCTTTGCTGAGCTGGCCTGCGGCGTCCTCCAGCTCTTGTTGTCCGGGATAGTCCATGTTGTTTGCCTCTGCTGGAGGGAAAATGCCAGCTGTGGGGATCGTGGACTCGATGCCTAGAGGCGCCCCTCTCCTGATCCAATCACTGACGTGCACCTCGGGGTCGTTTCCTCGTGTCACTCACGCTTCGATGATCTCCGGGTCGAGTGGTGACACATAGCCCCATCGTGGGGTCATTTTGACCGCTGGTGGAGCATTGGCACCCAACACCCGCTTAAGGTGTCCCTTCCAGGTTTGTAGCAACCTGTTGTCCATCCAGCATTCCTTCGTGCCGTACTGCTCTGCCACCGTCATCACTCCTTTGTTCTGTCTGCAGAAGGTTTCCCATACGGCTCTCACACGGATGCCTAAGGACAGCAGGTTGGACATCGAGATGACCGTCTCGTATGGGTTGCGCATGCCTCCAACGAACTCGGCCGGGTCTCTCAACTCCGCCTTGGATTTCTGAGCTTTGAGGGAGCCGTATTTGCCTTCGCCTTCCACTCAGCCTTTGTCACGATTGGGCTTGAGCTCGACCTTCTTGGCCTTTGGCGTTCTGGACCTTGACCTTCTCGCCGGTGGGCTGCTGTGTCCTGCTGGCCTGGCTGGCGAGCTGCTGCGATCTCTTTCTTCTCTGTCCCTCTTCAGCGTTTCGTCTGCCTTCCTCCTTCTCCTGGTCGGAGGGCTGCAGCTCGGAGGTCGGAGCGTGTTGTGTTCGACCACCTCGGCTTTTCTCTTTCTTATGGTACTTTCCAGACTTGTCATGCGTTCCTTCAGGTACTCCTCCTTGCCCATGAGCGTCAAATGCTGTATGGCTAGCTTGGCATAGGCCTCGCAGAATTCGTTTGGATACCTGCCAGACTCTTTTGATTTCTGAGGGCCTATTATCGCATCGTGTGTTGCGAACTCTCCACACCCGCAACGTTTGCAGAGTTGTTCAATGCCCAGCAACGTGCCGACGAACTTCTGTGGTTTGAAGTGACGTTGGCCTATGGGCAGATGACCTTGGTAGGCGCATGTGTTGAAGGCTGCAACCCTCCTGCCGCTCCCTTTCGTGAAATCCTTCATCTCCGGGAGCTCCCATGCAGACAGGTGTTCTGGATGTTCGGACTCCGGAGGGTTCTCCAAGGTGGCGATGCGTTGAATCTTCGATGTGGTCTTCCTGTCTGCCACGGCGTTTGCCATGTTTATGGATCTGCAAGCCATGATTGTACCATCGTCACAAGCTTGTTGTTCACGGCCTGTATTCGACTCTTTCCCATAGGGCTCGCTTTTTGTGCGAACTGGTCCTGGGAGTCCTTCCACCTCCCTAAACTTCAATCTGCTGAAGGTGGCACATGGAAAACCTGAATGAAAGGCATCGATGTAGCCCCTTTTTGCCCATCTAAGATGAGTGCCGTAGGGTTCATCCATGAGGAGGTCTCCGGTGCCTTTGTCCTTCTCGATGCTGAAGGTTTTGAGCAGCACCTTCCTCTTCGAGGCCTCGATCAGCATGGCCTCGGTGAGCGGATCGTCGGGCCCCGCGAAGTGGTGGACGAAGATGAAGGTTCTCCTCCGGAAGTAGTCCTCCAGGGAGTCGGCGTCTATGGGTTCTTCTTCCTTCCCACCTTCACCGCTGTCTCCCTTCTTGTCCTTGTCATCCTCGTCCTCCTTCTTTTTGTCTTTCTGGTCATCTTCTTCATCCGTTTCATATGTGTAGCTGTATTCGGATTCACCACCCTTGCTCCCACTTGTCTCTTCTTTCTTTTGTCCTTCGTCACCATGACCTTCTCCGCAAGTGTTCATTCCTGCATTCGATTTGGGCAAGACTTCGACGGGTGGCCTGGCGAGTTGCAGACCGTGCAACGGTGCAGACGTTGAACTTTTCCCGCACAGGTTTGCCCCGGTGATAAACCTCCACAGGGTGGTGTACCATTGTTCCAGCTGTAACATTTTTGTTTTGTACCACCTTTTCCTTTGCCTTTCTTTCCTTTCTTTCCTCCTCCGTCTCCTGAACCTTTTGGCTCTGGGGAACCTCGTTCTTCTGCTTGTCCATTTCGTTTCTTTTTCCTTCGCCACGTTCTTGAAGCTGACCTCGAATGTTGTCGCTTCGAGTCCATGGAGGGCGTGATCGCTTTGAGGCCCCCTTCCATGTAGCTCATGGCAAGTTGTTCCGATGGAGTCTTTGGGGTGCCCCGGCTCCCTGCCGCCAGCCAAGTGAGTGCTGGACCCACTACCTGTGTCTGCCAGAAGGCGTCGTCCAGGATCAGCTGCTGGAAGACCCAATCCCACGGTCTGGCTGGGTCCCAATTGCGTGGGGCTGTTCTTCCACCCCTCAGGTCCATGAGGAGCTGCGATCTCAACCTGCTTGAATGGCTCGACCTCGCTAACTCGTCCGCGCTGTAGATGAGATGCCACGCCGTGGAAAATGTCCGGGTGAGCCTTTCCACATGGGCCTCGTAATTGTGGAGGGCTGCAAGCGACACCGCATCCAGCATGATGAGCGTTGTCCGAAGGATCCGGAAGCAGGCCCTCCACTGAATGAAACCCGATGGCCCCGGCAGATCTTTGGTGGTGTAGCCACTCGAGGTCAATGTGTAGTTCCTGAACTTGCTCGCTCTCAGAGCCTTCGAGCCGTAGGGAACGAAAATGGCAAAGTCCACATAAGGGGCTGTGTCTTGTACTTGCAGCCTCCTTTGCACCCCTGAAAGTTGTTCCATGGTGGGTTCCTCTTCCTCCTGGGGCCATCCACCAACAACTTCGAGGTATCTTTGATACCAGGCAGCCTTCGTGTCCTCGTTTTGCACTGTGAACTCTCCATCGTCTGCCTGGTCGATGATGTTGTTCATCTTTAACTTCCTCTCGGCTTTGGGGCTGGTCTGTGAGTCTTGCCCTTGTGTCGCAACTCCTTCGGGCCCTGGTGCACCTTGATCTCCAAAGGGTGATGACTCTTTCCAGCTGTCCCAGTCTCCTCCACCCCGGGTGTGCACTATACGACGTGCCAAGTTGTATACAAGGCCCACATGGGATGCTTGAATTGCCGAAAGGAAGCTTCCTTCGGGTAGTTGTGCTCGTTCCAACGATGCTGCCACTATACGGGGAGGTAAGACAGCTAACAGCTTCAGATCGTCGTTGGGATCGCCGCATACTTCGATGAAGGACCTCCAAACCGGATCCGGCAGCTGATAGTGTTCCCGTACCGCCGTCACGGTGGTGAATTGCATGGCAGCAGTTTGGGTTGGAAACATGGCAGCCCGCACACCCAAGCAAAATCAAACGAAAAAGATTCATCTTGCAGGTGTGTGGGTTTCTTGAGCCAAAATGGCACCCACAACACCTGCATTCTGTCCTGCACAAAAACTTTCAGTTTTTGTTTCGCCACAACCACATCCATGAATGTGGCAAAAATGCGTGACTAGGACACTGGGAGGAAATATGTGGCGCCATCTTTTAACGTGTCTCTGAACATGAAACCTTCGGAACTACTGTTGCATTTATGATCTTTTCTGATTCAATCCAAGATTTGGAACCCGTCCGCTCCTGGCCCCCACGTTCCAACAAACGGATGCGCACCCATGTGGTCGAAGCCAATGACTTCGGCCACTTCTTCTCTCCTGGTGTTGAAGACCCGGTCTCCAACACTGATTGCCTTCCGGCAATTCTTTGCATAGAAAATCTGAGCCGGGCAGGAAGAGTTCGGAAGAACAGCAAATGCTGGCAATGTCGGCAGCCAAGACTGAACCACATCTATCAGTCCCATGTTGAGTCTTACACTTACACTGTCTTACTATGTCAACTATGTCTTACTATCTGATCATTGTCCCCACTGCGTAATTACGAACGAATCCAATTGTGCAGTTGGATGGAACTCGTACATGTACAACTACGCGGAATGGCACAATGCTCTACCAATGTGCTTGATATTTTTGTGTCACTACAATAACATTCGCATATTGACAACAGACTCAGAATGCAAAACCTCTACTAGTGCTCCTAGAAAGTATCCAACGGATCTGCAACAACACATTGGAAGACTTTGCAAATGAGTTGATAATTAAGTTTGATGTTGTTTGGACGTCCGATTTCTGCAGTTGCAATGTTGGACTGGTTGGGATGCGTGGTCCACACTGCCGTTCCCGAACTTGCAGCCACATGCTGCATCAGGTAACCATCGTCTTCCCATCGTCGGTGAAGACAGGAAGGTCTCCGTCTTCGTCCACGCCGACGATCGTCGCTTTCGTTCCGCCTGGGATGACTTCACGGCATGACGATACGACATGCAAGAAACTGCAAGCACCAAATCCAATCCATGTCCTGCATGAAACCCTGGGAAACCACAAGTTTCGACACTTGCATGTGCCAGGGCATGCCAGGGCGTATGTGAGCCACACTCTGCTTTGAGACTAAGGTCCCCGACAAACATCGGTCACTCTGCCACCCACCGTGAATATGTTGAGATCGTACTCCACGCTCCTGTGTATCACAGCACCGTCACATGCCGAAGCGTCTTACGAAGCACCGAAAAATGCATCGAGCATAGGTGGGGTGCGCCGGGTGCGCCGGGTGCGCCGGGTGCGCCTTGGGCCATCGATCCAGGGCTGCATGGCCCGCTCGATGGGCTTCAACACGGCTGTGGCGACCTGGCACAGTTCATGTTTCAGACCTGCCTTGACCCATTTGTCATACTGTAAGGCTCTGTAACACGTTAAAAATGGCTCAAATGCGTCAAAGGCAAGTGGTGCTCACAACTACCCTTTCCATTTTCAGCACCTTTCAGCCAAATGCCGTGTTGCTTGGTTGCCATAAGATTGCCGAAAATGTTTCATCGTAGATGATTTGGATCACTTTAGAACTTGCAAGGAATTTATTTAAAGCTTGCAAACAAGACGGTTGGCACCGTCTCACAAATCTTGTTGGAATGAGCAGATTCCACGTGGTCTACTACTGTTTGAAAGCTGCTCAAGTAATTCATTGGTTTCCATTGGTTTCCCATGTTTTTCCTGTCTGTGGCCATGAGTTGGAAGTTGAAGGCCAGGCTGGCAGCAAAAGGAGTGCAGCACAGACCTAGGATGTTCTTTTTATTACCCGTGTAGGACTCAGGTGTGCATTGCCAAGCTTCAGGATTCCAGCACCAAGGATTTTTTGTCATCCACACCTTCTGTCCATCTTGCGCTTCACGCCTCGAAACACCTCGTGGCAAGTGAGCAAGCTGCACTGGTCATCAGCTGCACTCAGAAGTTCAATCTTGAGAGGATCTTACAAAAGCGGTGAGGATGTGACAACGCATCCGATAAATGAGTCCCACGTAATTCAAATATAGTTGCAAAGTATTGCAAAGAAATCTCAAGTAATCTTTAGTAGTCCATCTATCTCAGACCTCAACCCCAAAAACATCCAAAAACTGTAATCGTCACATGGCTCCGAAACACCACTGGGGCTCCAAACGCAACGACGTCAGCAGCGTGCCCCGCGCTCTTCCATTCCCCTGAGCAGCCCTGCGTCGGCGGCACGTCCTGGAGATCAAATGTGCGGGCCGATGTCAATCAACTCAACACACACTTTTCAGCAAAAGCATTCAGAAACCAACGCCCTCGTCTGACTTTATCCCCTTTTCATCCCTTTTCCGTCTAAAACACCTTGAAAACACGTTGGGAGCAGTAAAACAGATTCCTGAAGATTCATTCATCCACTCAATCCACTTTCCGGTCCTCAGGAATACCATGAAAAGCAAACAGATGATCACGGGGAGGAGAACTGGGAGTTCTCCGCCTTGGATGCGAAACAGAAACGCCAGGAACTTGAGAATGCGGAAGAGCATACTTTCTCAGCCATGGAATCCAAACATTCTGCAATCAAACCACGGCCCCAGATACAGCCCAAAGTCCAAGCAGAAACCGAGCAACGAATGCAAACATGTCTCCAGAAAGGATTGACATATACCGTATACCCCCTAACTGCTACGAGCTGCGTTGGGCGGAAGGAACTGAAACCTTCACAGGTTTCACCTCGGCGATGGCTTGTGGGCAAGCAAGGCCGAATGCAAGGCAACGGATGCGTGTCTGAATACATGCTGAATGGGATATCAAGTCAAGAAACAGCTAATAACTTTGGGAATCGTGAGGAAAGGAATCTACAAGGCCAGAAATCTATTGGACTGACCAAAACAAGGCAGAGGCCACGGCCTTCGTCGATGAAACAAGAACAAATCTCCCTTCTTTGATTGGATCTAGCACTTGAAGGAGAAAAACAGGCTGTAGGCAAATGTAGGCAAATGTGAGTCTCACAGCTGAGCCGAGAGTCCGGGAAGAAAGCGAAATCCTGCATCAGGCAGAACCTCAGTTCTTCTCGCTTGCGTGCGCGCGCGTCTCAGTCAACATGTTCGTCCTGGAGTCAACCGTAACCTCCTTGAAGGTCTCAAAGCATCACGATCGAAGAAAACAAAACGATTCCCACAAATCGATACAAATAGATACAAATAGTCCCAATGATTGCATATTACCTTGCTTGCTGATTCTGCCCAGTCTAAGTTGTGGAGAACCAGTGCCTTAAATTTCAACGTGAGGCTCTTCAGACTTCCAAGTGTTTTGGCTGCGTTTCTGGCTACTCCGGGTGGCTCTGAGTCCCGCAGCACTCACAAGGGACCAGAAGAAACGCCAGGAAGTGCTTCAAACGAACCAACGGCTGCGAAAATGGAGCAAAGTGGAGCCATGGACCATGTCAAGCAATGTCAATTTCCATCGTACAGTAGAAAACTTGGTTTCACAAAAAAAAATGCCTAATTGACACGGGTCTTGCTCCGCCTCAGGGCAGGGTTTGGCCACATTCTGGAAAACAGGTGAAATCAACCTCCGTGTTCTCGCATGTTCTCGCTGCTTGTGATATTAGTTGTGTTTTCTGGCATGGCTCGGCACGAGCATCTGAGCATCTGCACATTTCTTTCCGCGCTCCAGTTCCATTCTGCGCAGATCTGTGTAGGACTTTGCCGTCACTCTGTGGGAACTGGGACTCAACCAAGTCGCTGAGAAACTCAGCGAGAAAGTCGCTGACTTGTTAACTTGTGACATCGTTGATGCCTCGGCAACATGTTCTTGAGCCTCCAGCCGGTTGGGCATGATGATGGCCCTCACAGAGATCATCATGCCCAACCGGCTGGAGGCTCAAGAACATGTTGCCGAGGCATCATCGATGTCAAAGGTTACCATGAAGTAACATTCATGAACTATGCCAACTCACGGCCCGGATATGTATATCATATCATATAAATCATATATGTGTATTAAGTGTATTTAATATTACATAGATGCCATTTGAGTCACCAACAGGGACGGGCACCCATTTTTGAGCTGCGAAAATCTACCTGATGGCCAAGGTACTCACTGCCATTCCTGCAACAGAATCGAACGTTAAAACTTTGGAAAAAAAAGAGCCGTTCCGCTCAGTCCGAAATGATTTTTGCACATGTTCGTGACTGGCTTGATTCCAACATGAGGGAAGTCGACGCAGAGCTGGTTGAGGAATCTACCTGAGGAATCCTACACAGCTGTGAGAACCAACAAAACTAGAAATCCATAGAAATCCGACATATTCCAACTCACATCGCATCTCCAGTTCCACAGTCTATTTTGCACCTTCCAACACTGTGTGTCCTTGCTTCACCCTGCGTGCATCCGATCATTTGGATGACTTTGTGATTGAGATTGGGTTAGTCCCGTTAGTCCGGTTAGTCCCAGTTTCTTCAGCTCCTTCATGCCAAGCTCTTCTAGAAGCTCATCTGCCAAGCTTTTCTTTGGCAAACAACCGATGCCTTGCTTGCCTCGGCTGAAACATGACAAACATATGACAAACATTGTGAACGTGAAACGCCGATTCGGGATATGATTCAGCCACAAGTGCCACTTTGTTCTGCATGTGACAAAGGCGGTCCAGTCACAGCATTTGCCAACGATGGAAGCTACTGGCCAAACATGGGCAGGTTTTGTCCAAATTTCCCAACACTTGGAGAATACAGGGAAAAGCATGCGTACTATATATCTATATGCTATATACATCAAATGCCTTGAGCACCAAGACCAGCAAAATTCCTGGGGCCAAACTTGCGCAAAAAATGAACCCTCTGTTTGTGACTGGAAACCTGGTGTATTTATCTTGTAAACCAATACGTAATTTGTACTCAACCGGTACTTTGCCAATACCGACCGATACTTTGAAACGGTGTTTCGTAGTTTTCTTGTTTTCTCGAATTTGTTGCAAATTTCGTCAAGAATTGCCTAGGACTATGGAATAGAGTCTTCTGGACCTCCTGATGCACTTCTATTTCCGAACAGCGTGGGACTCCTTCAAAAGGTTGTGGGATTCCCTTCAACAGGTTGTGATTTCATTTTGTGCGTTCTCTTTAAAAGAGCGCAACGTCTCTTTGAGAGGGATGCTTTTACAGAGACCTTCAACATGTGCGAATTTCGTTTGAAAAGGGTAGTAGTGCACTTTATTAGAAAGGTACGTTGAAAAAGTAGAACCCGTTTATGCAGTACTCTTTCGAAAGGGTATGGTACTCCTTAAAGCAAAATTTGGTAGAAGTGTGTGTGTGTGTGTACTATTTCTTCCGAAAAGGTGGACAGTGTGATGGGAAAGGGTGCAACATGCACTTCGGAACATGAACATTGCTAGAAAGTAGAATTCTATGTATGCAGGACTCTTTTTGTTAAGAAAGGTATCGTAGGTAACATGCCCTTCCGGATGAATGCAACATGTGAGTAAAGAATGCGATATCCCTGTGTAGAAATTAAGTAGATATTTCCTTCAAGAAGCTATTGCCTTGCAAAAAATGAATAAAGGAATTGACATGATCTTTTCCAAGGAGTACTGCAATTGTGCATTGGCTATTGCATTTGTTTGACAGGAATGCTACAGGTTAAACTAAACACACCGCATACTGTGCAGGATGTTCGCCTTTTAAAGGGGTACCCATTGAAGGAAGACTGGATTTGTTGACAGAAAGACTCCACTTCGAACATTTCACCATTTTGGGGGAATGTTCCATATTTTCCAGGCATACTGCTTCTTGAAGGAAGGCCTGTCTAAAGGAAGACCACCGCTCGTGAAGGAAAAATCGGTCTCTGAATTTAAAATGATCCTTTAAAAAAATTGGGATATTGCATGTGTGTGTGTATGTTTATTGAATACTGCGACTTTTCGACAGGAAGTCTGTATGCACAAGAAGAAAGGCAGAATAGTTTGAAAGGAAGACTGCACTTCCTCAAAATAAACACTACACTACACCTTTTGAGGGCATGCCTCATGTTTTCATAGATGCTGGCCCGGAAGACTGCTTTCTCATAGCTACTTTAAGAATCTTTAAGATAAATTGCGTTATGTGGTGATACAATTTCTCAATCCTTTTGGTTCCTTCAAAATCCATCGTAAAGAAGCCACAACTACCTGCTCTCCCTCTTTCAATCTCACTTCTGCAATCTTTCACAACCACTGGGCCACTGGGTGCCAAGCATTTGTGCGCATACCACACGACGGGCTGCCCATTTGACATTTTCACTTTGAAGTCACCTTGAGAAGTTGTGACTGAGCTTTGCAACGTTCACAGGATACATGAAACTGCATGTTACATTGAAAGTTAGGTAGCCATAGGTAGCCCGGGAAGAGACATGCTCCCTGGGGGCTCGCTATGATGCTGATTTCACACATGCAACATTTCAGTCGCTGTCTAAATCGTATGAATTTGGACAAGTTGCCATCTTCATCAAAGCCCTCCACAATTCCCATGGTCTCGCATGGGTAGTGCACTCGGTCACCAATGGATGTGAGACGTTCGATCACACCTCGCTCATGCGGGAAAACCACTGGGAACTTGGGAAAGTTCATACAGATTCTACGGATTTCATGAGGGCAGCCGGGCTTGCCGGGCTTGCCGGGCTTGCCGGGCTTGCCGGGCTTGCCGGGCTTGCCGGGCTTGCCGGGCTTGCCGGGCTTGCCGGGCTGCCACTGCCATCATGCAATCGATATTCAAGGCGTTCTTGGCCTTTCAAATCATCTAACCACCCGACAGACTGTTTCCACAGAGCGTCTAATGTGTCTATGAAGTTCAAGGGGCGAAAGGTTAAAGGTTCCCAAGATTTCCATAGACCATCTGACCAACCAAGGGTTTTGAGATGCTGTAGCAGCAACATGTCACAACTTGATTTCACCCTATGGAGACGGTGCGCAAACTTCGAAAATGTCCAGAAATCTATCCACGGCATCCGATGGCAGCAAGCACCAAACCCACCCAAACCACAAGTCATCAGTTCATGCAACGACGAGCAGCATCGGGGCCAAGCGCTTCGGAGTTGGTTAGGCTTCACCACCACGGGGTCATCTGCCAGGACGCTTCGAGGAACATGCATATCTTTGAGGTAACAGAAGACTGGTGGCATAATGGTGGCATATCTTGGCTCTATAGTATCTTTCAAGTATCATACATGGATATAGACACGTTATGTAAGTTATGTATGTACTTCACACAACCACATCCATAAATGTGGCAAAAATGCGTGACTAGGACACTGGGAGGAAATATGTGTCGCCATCTTTTGACGTGTCTCTGAACATGAAACCTTTGGAACTCTTGTTGCATTTATGACAATTTATGATCTTTTCTGATTCAATCCAAGATTTGGAACCCGTCCCGTCCAGGCCCCCACGTTCCAACAAACGGATGCGCACCCATGTGGTCGAAGCCAATGACTTCGGCCACTTCTTCTCTCCTGGTGTTGAAGACCCGGTCTCCAACACTGATTGCCTTCCGGCAATTCTTTGCATAGAAAATCTGAGCCGGGCAGGAAGAGTTCGGAAGAACAGCAAATGCTGGCAATGTCGGCAGCCAAGACTGAACCACACCTATCAGTCCCATGTTGAGTCTTACACTTACACTGTCTTGCTATGTCAACTATGTCTTACTATCTGATCATTGTCCCCACTGCGTAATTACGAACGAATCCAATTGTGCAGTTGGATGGAACTCGTACATGTACAACTACGCGGAATGGCACAATGCTCTACCAATGTGCTTGATATTTCGGTGTCACTACAATAACATTCGCATATTGACAACAGACTCAGAATGCAAAACCTCTACTAGTGCTCCTAGAAAGTATCCAACGGATCTGCAACAACACATTGGAAGACTTTGCAAATGAGTTGATAGTTAAGTTCGATGTTGTTTGGACGTCCGATTTCTGCAGTTGCAATGTTGGACTGGTTGGGATGCGTGGTCCACACTGCCGTTCCCGAACTTGCAGCCACATGCTGCATCAGGTAACCATCGTCTTCCCATCGTCGGTGAAGACAGGAAGGTCTCCGTCTTCGTCCACGCCGACGATTGTCGCTTTCGTTCCGCCTGGGATGACTTCATGGCATGACGATACGACATGCAAGAAAGTGCAAGCACCAAATCCAATCCATGCCCTGCATGAAACCCTGGGAAACCACAAGTTTCGACACTTGCATGTGCCAGGGCGTGCCAGGGCGTGCCAGGGCGTGCCAGGGCGTGCCAGGGCGTACGTATGTGAGCCACACTCTGCTTTGAGACTAAGGTCCCCGACAAACATCGGTCACTCTGCCACCCACCGTGAATATGTTGAGATCGTACTCCACGCTCCTGTGTATCACAGCACCGTCACATGCCGAAGCGTCTTGCTGCGCCGAACCCCAACAACGAAGCACGGAAACATGCATCGAGCATAGCTGGGGTGCGCCGGGTGCGCTGGGTGCGCCGGGTGCGCCTTGGGCCATCGATCCAGGGCTGCATGGCCCGCTCGATGGGCTTCAACACGGCTGTGGCGACCTGGCACAGTTCATGTTTCAGACCTGCCTTGACCCATTTGTCATACTGTAAGGCTCTGTAACGACGTTAAAAATGGCTCAAATGCGTCAAAGGCAAGTGGTGCTCACAACCACTCTTTCTTTCAGCACCTTTTAGGCGAATGCCTTGTTGCTTGGTTGCCATAAGATTGCCGAAAATGTTTCATCGTAGATGATTTGGATCATTTTAGAACTTGCAAGGAATTTACTTAAAGCTTGCAAACAAGACGGTTGGCACCGCCTCACAAATCTTGTTGGAATGAGCAGATTCCACGTGGTCTACTACTGTTTGAAAGCTGCTCAAGTAATTCATTGGTTTCCATTGGTTTCCCATGTTTTTCCTGTCTGTGGCCATGAGTTGGAAGTTGAAGGCCAGGCTGGCAGCAAAAGGAGCTTCAGGATTCCAGCACCAAGGATTTTTTTGTCATCCAGACCTTCTTTCCATCTTGCGCACGCTTCGAAACACCTCGTGGCAAGTGAGCAAGCTGCACTGGTCATCAGCTGCACTCAGAAGCTCAATCTTAAGAGGATCTTACAAAAGCGGTGAGGACATGTGACAATGCACCGGATAAATGAGTCCCACGTAATTCAAATATAGTTGCAAAGTATTGCAAAGAAATCTCAAGTAATCTTTAGTAATCCATCTATCTCAGACCTCAACCCCAAAAACATCCAAAGACTGTAATCGTCACATGGCTCCGAAACACCACTGGGGCTCCAAACGCAACGACGTCAGCAGCGTGCCCCGCGCTCTTCCATTCCCCTGAGCAGCCCGGCGTCGGCGGCACGTCCTGGAGATCAAATCTGCGGGCCGATGTCAATGAACTCAACACACACTTTTCAGCAAAAGCATTCAGAAACCGACGCCCTCGTCTGACTTTATCCCCTTTTCATCGGGGTTCAGATAAGGGGGGAGGAGTTGTGCAGATGGTTTTGGTAGATACAGAGCGGAATGCATAGGGTGCACAACTACAAAATGCAAGTGCATGTACTTTTTTTTCAGCTACAAAATGAAGAACATAACTCTTTCTGGCTCGGAAAATAATTCAAAACCAGTACTACAAAATCCAATGCATCTGAAGTCAAAAACATAGCTGAACGTCGGAATTTCTAACATGATTTTTCCCAATGACATTTTGTAGTTGGGTCTTTGCCATCCAAAGTTCCGACCAACATCGATTCGGAGAACATTTTGTAGTTGTCAATGATTGAATTTAGTTGGATCAAGTGTTTTCCAAGTGTTTTCCTATGGCACCTTGATTGGGAGCATAGAGGCCGGTTGCATGGGGGTTGGCTCTCAGTTAGTGGGGGACATTCATTAAAGTTGAACGTCTTTTTCATTCTTACCCATCTTGATCATTCCTTATCTGTGTTATCCCTGCACCTCAGCATACATACAACTACAAAATGCAAATGAATGTTTAGCATGAATGCAAATGAGATTTTATGTTGGATGCTTCAACTATTCAACCTGTACAGCTACAAAATGCAAATGAGATTTTATGTTGGATGCTTCAACTATTCAACTTGTACAACTACAAAATGCTAATGAGATTTTATGTTGGATGCTTCAACTATTCAACTTGTACAACTACAAAATGAAAATGCATGATTTGAAAGGAATCAACTACAAAATGATTCCAAATACAAAATGGGGGGCACAACCCCTCCTGTTTGTACAAAAAAATGCTGGCTGGCAATCTGTACTGTAGCCCAAGTCCTCCCCATTTCGTAGCTGAAATTTGAAGGTGGATCCCTTTTCATCCCTTTTCCGTCTAAAACACCTTGAAAACACGTTGGGAACAGTAAAACAGATTCCTGAAGATTCATTCATCCACTCAATCCACTTTCCGGTCCTCAGGAATACCATGAAAAGCAAACAGATGATCACGGGGAGGAGAACTGGGATCAGTTTTCCACCTTGGATGCGAAACAGAAACGCCAGGAACTTGATGTGGAATGCGGAAGAGCATACTTTCTCAGCCATGGAATCCAAACATTCTGCAATCAAACCACGGCCCCAGATACACCCCAAAGTCCAAGCAGAAACCGAGCAAGGAATGCAAACATGTCTCCAGAAAGGATTGGCAGAACACATATACCGTATACCCCCTAACTGCTACGAGCTGCGTTGGGCGGAAGGAACTGAAACCTTCACAGGTTTCACCTCGGCGATGGCTTGTGGGCAAGCAAGGCCTAATGCAAGGCAACGGATGCGTGTCTGAATACATGCTGAATGGGATATCAAGTCAAGAAACAGCTAATAACTTCGGGAGTCGTGAGGAAAGGAATCCACAAGGCCAGAAATCTATTGGACTGACCAAAACAAGGCAGAGGCCACGGCCTTCGTCGATGAAACAAGAACAAATCTCCCTTGTTTGATTGGATCTACTACTACCATTTGAAGGACAAAAACAGGCTGTAGGCAAATGTAGGCAAATGTGAGTCTCACAGCAGAGCCGAGAGTCCGGGAAGAAAACGAAATCCTGCATCAGGCAGAACCTCAGTTCTTCTCGCTTGTGTGCGGCGTCTCAGTCAACATGTTCGTTCTGGAGTCAACCGTAACCTCCTTGAAGGTCTCAAAGCATCACGATCGAAGAAAACAAAGCGATTCCCACAAATCGATACAAATAGATACAAATAGTCCCAATGATTGCATATTACCTTGCTTGCTGATTCTGCCCAGTCTAAGTTGTGGAGAACCAGTGCCTTAAATTTAAACGTGAGGCTCTTCAGACTTCCAAGTGTTTTGGCTGCGTTTCTGGCTACTCCGGGTGGCTCTGAGTCCCGCAGCACTCACAGGGGACCAAAGGAAAGGCCAGAAAGTGCTTCAAACGAACCAACGGCTGCGAAAACGGAGCAAAAAGTGGAGCCATGGACCATGTCAAGCAATGTCAATTTCCATCGTACAGTAGAAAACTTGGTTTCACAAAAAAAAAATGCCTAATTGACACGGGTCTTGCTCCGCCTCAGGGCAGGGTTTGGCCACAATCTGGAAATCAGGTTGTGAAATCCGTGTTCTCGCATGTTCTCGCTGCTTGTGATATTAGTTGTGTTTTTCTGGCATGGCTCGGCACGAGCATCTGCACATCTGCACATTTCTTTCCGCGCTCCAGTTCCATTCTGCGCAGATCTGTGTAGGACTTTGCCGTCACTCTGTGGGAACTGGGACTCAACCAAGTCGCTGAGAAACTCAGCGAGAAAGGGTGAAACCTGTGCTCTGTGAGGGCCATGATCATGCCCAGCGGGCTGGAGGCTCAAGAGCATGTTGCCGAGGCATCAACGATGCCACAGGTTAACAAGTCAAGGTCCACTACCATGAAATAACATTCATGAGTTATGCCAACTAACGGCCCGGATATGTATATCATATAAATCAATATAAATCATATATGTGTATTAAGTGTATTTAATGTAATTATTTAATATTATATAGATGCCATTTGAGTCACCAACAGGAACGGGCACACTAACATTGGTATCATCCGCTGCCCCAATTTTTGAGCTGCGAAAATCTACCTGATGGCCCAGGTACTCACCATTCCTGCAGCAGAATCGAACAGTAAAAGTTTGAAAAAAAAAGAGCCGTTCCCTTCAGTCCGAAATGATTTTTGCACATGTTCGTGACTGGTTTGATTCCAACATGAGGGAAGTCGACGCAGAGCTGGTTGAGGAATCCACCTGAGGAATCCTACACAGCTGTGAGAACCAACAAAACTAGAAATCCAACATATTCCAACTAACATCGCATCTAAAGTTCCACAGTCTATTTTGCAACTTCCAACACTGTGTGTCCTGGCTTCACCCTGCGTGCATCCGATCATTTGGATGACTTTGTGATTGAGATTGGGTTAGTCCGGTTAGTCCCGTTAGTCCGGTTAGTCCCAGTTTCTTCAGCTCCTTCATGCCAAGCTCTTCTAGAAGCTCATCTGCCAAGCTTTTCTTTGGCAAACAACCGATGCCTTGCTTGCCTCGGAACGTGAAACGCCGATTCGGGATATGATTCAGCCACAAGTGCCACTTTGTTCTGCATGTGACAAAGGCGGTCCAGTCACAGCATTTGCCAACGATGGAAGCTACTGGCCAAACATGGGGAGGTTTTGTCCAAATTTCCCAACACTTGGAGAATACAGGGAAAAGCATGCGTACTATATATCTATATATGCTATATACATCAAATGCCTTGAGCACCAAGACCAGCAAAATTCCTGGGGCCAAACTTGCGCAAAAAATGAACCCTCTGTTTGTGACTGGAAACCTGGGGTATTTATCTTGTAAACCAATACGTAATTTGTACTCAACCGGTACTTTGCAAATACCGACCGATACTTTGAAACGGTGTTTCGTAGTTTTCTTGTTTTCTCGAATTTGTTGCAAATCTCGTCAAGAATTGCCTAGGACTATGGAATAGAGTCTTCTGGACCTCCTGGTGCACTTCTATTTCCGAACAGCGTGGGACTCCTTCAAAAGGTTGTGGGATTCCCTTCAACAGGTTGTGATTTCATTTTGTGCGTTCCCTTTAAAAGAGCGCAACGTCTCTTTGAGAGGGATGCTTTTACAGAGACCTTCAACATGTGCGAATTTCGTTTGAAAAGGGTAGTAGTGCACTTTATTAGAAAGGTACGTTGAAAAAGTAGAACCCGTTTATGCAGTACTCTTTCGAAAGGGTATGGTACTCCTTAAAGCAAAATTTGGTAGAAGTGTGTGTGTGTGTGTGTATACTATTTCTTCTGAAAAGGTGGACAGTGTGATGGGAAAGGGTGCAACATGCACTTCGGACCATGAACATTGCTAGAAAGTAGAATTCTATGTATGCAGGACTCTTTTTGTTAAGAAAGCGTGGTATCGTAGGTAACATGCCCTTCCGGATGAATGCAACATGTGAGTAAAGAATGCGATATCCATGTGTAGAAATTAAGTAGATATTTCCTTCAAGAAGCTATTGCCTTGCAAAAAATGAATAAAGGAATTGACATGATCTTTTCCAAGGAGTACTGCAATTGTGCATTGGCTATTGCATTTGTTTGACAGGAATGCTACAGGTTAAACTAAACACACCGCATACTGTGCAGGATGTTCGCCTTTTAAAGGGGTACCCATTGAAGGAAGACTGGATTTGTTGACAGAAAGACTCCACTTCGAACATTTCACCATTTTGGGGGAATGTTCCATATTTTCCAGGCATACTGCTTCTTGAAGGAAGGCCTGTCTCAAAGGAAGACCACCGCTTGTGAACGAAAAATCGTTGTCTCTGAATTTAAAATGTTCCTTTAAAAAAATTGGAATATTTCATGTGTGTGTGATTGTGTGTGTGTGTATGTTTATTGAATACTGCGACTTTTCGACAGGAAGTCTGTATGCACAAGAAGAAAGGCAGAATAGTTTGAAAGGAAGACTGCACTTCCTCAAAATAAACACTACACTACACCTTTTGAGGGCATGCCTCATGTTTTCATAGATGCTGGCCCGGAAGACTGCTTTCTCATAGCTACTTTAAGAATCTTTAAGATAAATTGCGTTATGTGGTGATACAATTTCTCAATCCTTTTGGTTCCTTCAAAATCCATCGTAAAGAAGCCACAACTACCTGCTCTCCCTCTTTCAATCTCACTTCTGCAATCTTTCACAACCACTGGGCCACTGGGTGCCAAGCATTTGTGCGCATACCACACGACGGGCTGCCCATTTGACATTTTCACTTTGAAGTCACCTTGAGAAGTTGTGACTGAGCTTTGCAACGTTCACAGGATACATGAAACTGCATGTTACATTGAAAGTTAGGTAGCCATAGGTAGCCCAGGAAGAGACATGCTCCCTGGGGGCTCGCTATGATGCTGATTTCACACATGCAACATTTCAGTCGCTGTCTAAATCGTATGAATTTGGACCAGTTGCCATCTTCATCAAAGCCCTCCACAGTTCCCATGGTCTCGCATAAGTGCACTCGGTCACCAATGGATGTGAGACGTTCGATCACACCTCGCTCATGCGGGAAAACCACTGGGAACTTGGGAAAGTTCATACAGATACTACGGATTTCATGAGGGCAGCCGGGCTTGCCGGGCTTGCCGGGCTTGCCGGGCTTGCCGGGCTTGCCGGGCTTGCCGGGCTTGCCGGGCTGCCACTGCCATCATGCAATCGATATCAAAGGCGTTCTTGGCCTTTCAAATCATCTAACCACCCAACAGACTGTTTCCACAGAGCGTCTAATGTGTCTATGAAGTTCAAGGGGCGAAAGGTTCCCAAGATTTCCATAGACCATCTGACCAACCAAGGGTTTTGAGATGCTGTAGCAGCAACATGTCACAACTTGATTTCACCCTATGGAGACGGTGCGCAAACTTCGAAAATGTCCAGAAATCTATCCACGGCATCCGATGGCAGCAAGCACCAAACCCACCCAAACCCCAAGTCATCAGTTCATGCAACGACGAGCAGCATCGGGGCCAAGCGCTTCGGAGTTGGTTAGGCTTCACCACCACGGGGTCATCTGCCAGGACGCTTCGA
The DNA here is from genome assembly GCA_947184155.2 of Cladocopium goreaui. Lineage (NCBI taxonomy): Eukaryota > Dinophyceae > Suessiales > Symbiodiniaceae > Cladocopium > Cladocopium goreaui. The sequence continues at coordinate 103,426 of CAMXCT020001084.1, forward strand.
GGAACATGCATATCTTTGAGGTAACAGAAGACTGGTGGCATAATGGTGGCATATCTTGGCTCTATAGTATCATACATGGATATAGACACGTTATGTAAGTTATGTATGTACTTCACACAACCACATCCATAAATGTGGCAAAAATGCGTGACTAGGACACTGGGAGGAAATATGTGTCGCCATCTTTTGACGTGTCTCTGAACATGAAACCTTTGGAACTACTGTTGCATTTATGATCTTTTCTGATTCAATCCAAGATTTGGAACCCGTCCGCTCCTGGCCCCCACGTTCCAACAAACGGATGCGCACCCATGTGGTCGAAGCCAATGACTTCGGCCACTTCTTCTCTCCTGGTGTTGAAGACCCGGTCTCCAACACTGATTGCCTTCCGGCAATTCTTTGCATAGAAAATCTGAGCCGGGCAGGAAGAGTTCGGAAGAACAGCAAATGCTGGCAATGTCGGCAGCCAAGACTGAACCACATCTATCAGTCCCATGTTGAGTCTTACACTTACACTGTCTTACTATGTCAACTATGTCTTACTATCTGATCATTGTCCCCACTGCGTAATTCCGAACGAATCCAATTGTGCAGTTGGATGGAACTCGTACATGTACAACTACGCGGAATGGCACAATGCTCTACCAATGTGCTTGATATTTTTGTGTCACTACAATAACATTCGCATATTGACAACAGACTCAGAATGCAAAACCTCTACTAGTGCTCCTAGAAAGTATCCAACGGATCTGCAACAACACATTGGAAGACTTTGCAAATGAGTTGATAGTTAAGTTCGATGTTGTTTGGACGTCCGATTTCTGCAGTTGCAATGTTGGACTGGTTGGGATGCGTGGTCCACACTGCCGTTCCCGAACTTGCAGCCACATGCTGCATCAGGTAACCATCGTCTTCCCATCGTCGGTGAAGACAGGAAGGTCTCCGTCTTCGTCCACGCCGACGATTGTCGCTTTCGTTCCGCCTGGGATGACTTCATGGCATGACGATACGACATGCAAGAAAGTGCAAGCACCAAATCCAATCCATGCCCTGCATGAAACCCTGGGAAACCACAAGTTTCGACACTTGCATGTGCCAGGGCGTGCCAGGGCGTGCCAGGGCGTGCTAGGGCGTACGTATGTGAGCCACACTCTGCTTTGAGACTAAGGTCCCCGACAAACATCGGTCACTCTGCCACCCACCGTGAATATGTTGAGATCGTACTCCACGCTCCTGTGTATCACAGCACCGTCACATGCCGAAGCGTCTTGCTGCGCCGAACCCCAACAACGAAGCACGGAAACATGCATCGAGCATAGCTGGGGTGCGCTGGGTGCGCCGGGTGCGCTGGGTGCGCCGGGTGCGCCTTGGGCCATCGATCCAGGGCTGCATGGCCCGCTCGATGGGCTTCAACACGGCTGTGGCGACCTGGCACAGTTCATGTTTCAGACCTGCCTTGACCCATTTGTCATACTGTAAGGCTCTGTAACGACGTTAAAAATGGCTCAAATGCGTCAAAGGCAAGTGGTGCTCACAACCACTCTTTCTTTCAGCACCTTTTAGGCGAATGCCTTGTTGCTTGGTTGCCATAAGATTGCCGAAAATGTTTCATCGTAGATGATTTGGATCATTTTAGAACTTGCAAGGAATTTACTTAAAGCTTGCAAACAAGACGGTTGGCACCGTCTCACAAATCTTGTTAGAATGAGCAGATTCCACGTGGTCTACTACTGTTTGAAAGCTGCTCAAGTAATTCATTGGTTTCCATTGGTTTCCCATGTTTTTCCTGTCTGTGGCCATGAGTTGGAAGTTGAAGGCCAGGCTGGCAGCAAAAGGAGCTTCAGGATTCCAGCACCAAGGATTTTTTTGTCATCCAGACCTTCTTTCCATCTTGCGCACGCTTCGAAACACCTCGTGGCAAGTGAGCAAGCTGCACTGGTCATCAGCTGCACTCAGAAGCTCAATCTTAAGAGGATCTTACAAAAGCGGTGAGGACATGTGACAATGCACCGGATAAATGAGTCCCACGTAATTCAAATATAGTTGCAAAGTATTGCAAAGAAATCTCAAGTAATCTTTAGTAATCCATCTATCTCAGACCTCAACCCCAAAAACATCCAAAAACTGTAATCGTCACATGGCTCCGAAACACCACTGGGGCTCCAAACGCAACGACGTCAGCAGCGTGCCCCGCGCTCTTCCATTCCCCTGAGCAGCCCGGCGTCGGCGGCACGTCCTGGAGATCAAATCTGCGGGCCGATGTCAATGAACTCAACACACACTTTTCAGCAAAAGCATTCAGAAACCGACGCCCTCGTCTGACTTTATCCCCTTTTCATCCCTTTTCCGTCTAAAACACCTTGAAAACACGTTGGGAACAGTAAAACAGATTCCTGAAGATTCATTCATCCACTCAATCCACTTTCCGGTCCTCAGGAATACCATGAAAAGCAAACAGATGATCACGGGGAGGAGAACTGGGATCAGTTTTCCACCTTGGATGCGAAACAGAAACGCCAGGAACTTGATGTGGAATGCGGAAGAGCATACTTTCTCAGCCATGGAATCCAAACATTCTGCAATCAAACCACGGCCCCAGATACACCCCAAAGTCCAAGCAGAAACCGAGCAAGGAATGCAAACATGTCTCCAGAAAGGATTGGCAGAACACATATACCGTATACCCCCTAACTGCTACGAGCTGCGTTGGGCGGAAGGAACTGAAACCTTCACAGGTTTCACCTCGGCGATGGCTTGTGGGCAAGCAAGGCCTAATGCAAGGCAACGGATGCGTGTCTGAATACATGCTGAATGGGATATCAAGTCAAGAAACAGCTAATAACTTCGGGAGTCGTGAGGAAAGGAATCCACAAGGCCAGAAATCTATTGGACTGACCAAAACAAGGCAGAGGCCACGGCCTTCGTCGATGAAACAAGAACAAATCTCCCTTGTTTGATTGGATCTACTACTACCATTTGAAGGACAAAAACAGGCTGTAGGCAAATGTAGGCAAATGTGAGTCTCACAGCAGAGCCGAGAGTCCGGGAAGAAAACGAAATCCTGCATCAGGCAGAACCTCAGTTCTTCTCGCTTGTGTGCGGCGTCTCAGTCAACATGTTCGTTCTGGAGTCAACCGTAACCTCCTTGAAGGTCTCAAAGCATCACGATCGAAGAAAACAAAGCGATTCCCACAAATCGATACAAATAGTCCCAATGATTGCATATTACCTTGATGATGCTTGATGATTCTGCCCAGTCTAAGTTGTGGAGAACCAGTGCCTTAAATTTAAACGTGAGGCTCTTCAGACTTCCAAGTGTTTTGGCTGCGTTTCTGGCTACTCCGGGTGGCTCTGAGTCCCGCAGCACTCACAGGGGACCAAAGGAAAGGCCAGAAAGTGCTTCAAACGAACCAACGGCTGCGAAAACGGAGCAAAAAGTGGAGCCATGGACGATGTCAAGCAATGTCAATTTCCATCGTACAGTAGAAAACTTGGTTTCACAAAAAAAAAAAATGCCTAATTGACACGGGTCTTGCTCCGCCTCAGGGCAGGGTTTGGCCACAATCTGGAAATCAGGTTGTGATATTAGTTGTGAAATCCGTGTTCTCGCATGTTCTCGCTGCTTGTGATATTAGTTGTGTTTTTCTGGCATGGCTCGGCACGAGCATCTGAGCATCTGCACATTTCTTTCCGCGCTCCAGTTCCATTCTGCGCAGATCTGTGTAGGACTTTGCCATCACTCTGTGGGAACTGGGACTCAACCAAGTCGCTGAGAAACTCAGCGAGAAAGGGTGAAACCTGTGCTCTGTGAGGGCCATGATCATGCCCAGCGGGCTGGAGGCTCAAGAGCATGTTGCCGAGGCATCAACGATGCCACAGGTTAACAAGTCAAGGTCCACTATCATGAAATAACATTCATGAGTTATGCCAACTAACGGCCCGGATATGTATATCATATAAATCAATATAAATCATATATGTGTATTAAGTGTATTTAATGTAATTATTTAATATTATATAGATGCCATTTGAGTCACCAACAGGGACGGGCACACTAACATTGGTATCATCCGCTGCCCCAATTTTTGAGCTGCGAAAATCTACCTGATGGCCCAGGTACTCACCATTCCTGCAGCAGAATCGAACAGTAAAAGTTTGAAAAAAAAAGAGCCGTTCCCTTCAGTCCGAAATGATTTTTGCACATGTTCGTGACTGGTTTGATTCCAACATGAGGGAAGTCGACGCAGAGCTGGTTGAGGAATCCACCTGAGGAATCCTACACAGCTGTGAGAACCAACAAAACTAGAAATCCATAGAAATCCAACATATTCCAACTAACATCGCATCTCCAGTTCCACAGTCTATTTTGCAACTTCCAACACTGTGTGTCCTTGCTTCACCCTGCGTGCATCCGATCATTTGGATGACTTTGTGATTGAGATTGGGTTAGTCCGGTTAGTCCGGTTAGTCCGGTTAGTCCCAGTTTCTTCAGCTCCTTCATGCCAAGCTCTTCTAGAAGCTCATCTGCCAAGCTTTTCTTTGGCAAACAACCGATGCCTTGCTTGCCTCGGCTGAAACATGATAAACATATGACAAACATTGTGAACGTGAAACGCCGATTCGGGATATGATTCAGCCACAAGTGCCAGGTCCAGTCACGGCATTTGCCAACGATGGAAGCTACTGGCCAAACATGGGCAGGTTTTGTCCAAATTTCCCATCACTTGGAGAATACAGGGAAAAGCATGCGTACTATATGCTATATTATACATCAAATGCCTTGAGCACCAAGACCCAGCAAAATTCCTGGGGCCAAACTTGCGCAAAAAAAAATAGAACTACAATAGAACCCTTGTTTGTGACTGGAAACCTGTGGCATTTATCTTGTAAACCAGTACGTAATTTGTACTCAACCGGTACTTTGCCAATACCGACCGATACTTTGAAACGGTGTTTCGTAGTTTTCTTGTTTTCTCGAATTTGTTGCAAATCCCGTCAAGAATTGCCTAGGACTATGGAATAGAGTCTTCTGGACCTCCTGGTGCACTTCTATTTTCCGAACAGCGTGGGACTCCTTCAAAAGGTTGTGGGATTCCCTTCAACAGGTTGTGATTTCATTTTGTGCGTTCCCTTTAAAAGAGCGCAACGAGACCTTCAACATGCGCGAAATTTGTTTGAAAAATGTAGTAGTGCACTTTATTAGAAAGGTACGTTGAAAAAGTAGAACCCGTTTATGCAGTACTCTTTCGAAAGGGTATGGTACTCCTTAAAGCAAAATTTGGTAGAAGTGTGTGTGTGTATATATATACTATTTCTTCCGAAAAGGTGGACAGTGTGATGGGAAAGGGTGCAACATGCACTTCGGACCATGAACATTGCTAGAAAGTAGAATTCTATGTATGCAGGACTCTTTTTGTTAAGAAAGCGTGGTATCGTAGGTAACATGCTCTTCCGGATGAATGCAACATGTGAGTAAAGAATGCGATATCCATGTGTAGAAATTAAGTAGATATTTCCTTCAAGAAGCTATTGCCTTGCAAAAAATGAATAAAGGAATTGACATGATCTTTTCCAAGGAGTACTGCATTTGTGCATTGGTTATTGCATTTGTTTGACAGGAATGCTATGGGTTCAAACCAAACACACCGCATACTGTGCAGGATTTTCGCCTTTTAAAGGGATACCCATTGAAGGAAGACTGGATTTGTTGACAGAAAGACTCCACTTCGAACATTTCACCATTTTGGGGAATGTTCCATATTTTCCAGGCATACTGCTTCTTGAAGGAAGGCCTGTCTAAAGGAAGACCACCACTTGTGAACGAAAAATCGTTGTCTCTGAATTTAAAATGTGCCTTCAAAAAAAGTGGGATATTGCATGTGTGTGTGTATGTTTATTGAATACTGCGACTTTTCGACAGGAAGTCTGTATGCACAAGAAGAAAGGCAGAATAGTTTGAAAGGAAGACTGCACTTCTTCAAAATAAACACTACACCTTTTGAGGGCATGCCTCATGTTTTCATAGATGCTGGCCCGGAAGACTGCTTTCTCATAGCTACTTTAAGAATCTTTAAGATAAATTGCGTTATGTGGTGATACAATTTCTCAATCCTTTTGGTTCCTTCAAAATCCATCGTAAAGAAGCCACAACTACCTGCTCTCCCTCTTTCAATCTCACTTCTGCAATCTTTCACAACCACTGGGCCACTGGGTGCCAAGCATTTGTGCGCATACCACACGACGGGCTGCCCATTCGACATTTTCACTTTGAAGTCACCTTGAGAAGTTGTGACTGAGCTTTGCAACGTTCACAGGATACATGAAACTGCATGTTACATTGAAAGTTAGGTAGCCATAGGTAGCCCGGGAAGAGACATGCTCCCTGGGGGCTCGCTATGATGCTGATTTCACACATGCAACATTTCAGTCGCTGTCTAAATCGTATGAATTTGGACCAGTTGCCATCTTCATCAAAGCCCTCCACAGTTCCCATGGTCTCGCATAAGTGCACTCGGTCACCAATGGATGTGAGACGTTCGATCACACCTCGCTCATGCGGGAAAACCACTGGGAACTTGGGAAAGTTCATACAGATTCTACGGATTTCATGAGGGCAGCCGGGCTTGCCGGGCTTGCCGGGCTTGCCGGGCTTGCCGGGCTTGCCGGGCTTGCCGGGCTTGCCGGGCTTGCCGGGCTTGCCGGGCTTGCCGGGCTGCCACTGCCATCATGCAATCGATATCAAAGGCGTTCTTGGCCTTTCAAATCATCTAACCACCCAACAGACTGTTTCCACAGAGCGTCTAATGTGTCTATGAAGTTCAAGGGGCGAAAGGTTCCCAAGATTTCCATAGACCATCTGACCAACCAAGGGTTTTGAGATGCTGTAGCAGCAACATGTCACAACTTGATTTCACCCTATGGAGACGGTGCACAAACTTCGAAAGGCTTTGAACCTCCCAAAACTATCCACTGATGTCCAGAAATCTATCCACGGCATCCGATGGCAGCAAGCACCAAACCCACCCAAACCACAAGTCATCAGTTCATGCAACGACGAGCAGCATCGGGGCCAAGCGCTTCGGAGTTGGTTAGGCTTCACCACCACGGGGTCATCTGCCAGGACGCTTCGAGGAAAATGCATATCTTTAAGGTAACAGAAGACTGGTGGCATAATGGTGGCATATCTTGGCTCTATAGTATCTTTCAAGTATCATACATGGATATAGACACGTTATGTACGTTATGTATGTACTTCACACAACCACATCCATAAATGTGGCAAAAATGCGTGACTAGGACACTGGGAGGAAATATGTGGCGCCATCTTTTAACGTGTCTCTGAACATGAAACCTTCGGAACTACTGTTGCATTTATGATCTTTTCTGATTCAATCCAAGATTTGGAACCCGTCCGCTCCTGGCCCCCACGTTCCAACAAACGGATGCGCACCCATGTGGTCGAAGCCAATGACTTCGGCCACTTCTTCTCTCCTGGTGTTGAAGACCCGGTCTCCAACACTGATTGCCTTCCGGCAATTCTTTGCATAGAAAATCTGAGCCGGGCAGGAAGAGTTCGGAAGAACAGCAAATGCTGGCAATGTCGGCAGCCAAGACTGAACCACATCTATCAGTCCCATGGTGAGTCTTACACTTACACTGTCTTACTATGTCAACTATGTCGTACTATCTGATCACTGTCACAATTGCGTAATTACAAGTGCATCCAATTGTGCAGTTGGGTGGAATTCGTACCTGTACAGCTACGCGGAATGGCACAATGCTCTACCAATGTGCTTGATATTTTTGTGTCACTACAATAACATTCACATATTGACAACAGACTCGGAATGCAAAACCTCTACTAGTGCTCCTAGAAAGTATCCAACGGATCTGCAACAACACATTGGAAGACTTTGCAAATGAGTTGATAATTAAGTTTGATGTTGTTTGGACGTCCGATTTCTGCAGTTGCAATGTTGGACTGGTTGGGATGCGTGGTCCACACTGCCGTTCCCGAACTTGCAGCCACATGCTGCATCAGGTAACCATCGTCTTCCCATCGTCGGTGAAGACAGGAAGGTCTCCGTCTTCGTCCACGCCGACGATCGTCGCTTTCGTTCCGCCTGGGATGACTTCACGGCATGACGATACGACATGCAAGAAACTGCAAGCACCAAATCCAATCCATGTCCTGCATGAAACCCTGGGAAACCACAAGTTTCGACACTTGCATGTGCCAGGGCGTGCCAGGGCGTATGTGAGCCACACTCTGCTTTGAGACTAAGGTCCCCGACAAACATCGGTCACTCTGCCACCCACCGTGAATATGTTGAGATCGTACTCCACGCTCCTGTGTATCACAGCACCGTCACATGCCGAAGCGTCTTACGAAGCACCGAAAAATGCATCGAGCATAGGTGGGGTGCGCCGGGTGCGCCGGGTGCGCCGGGTGCGCTGGGTGCGCCGGGTGCGCCTTGGGCCATCGATCCAGGGCTGCATGGCCCGCTCGATGGGCTTCAACACGGCTGTGGCGACCTGGCACAGTTCATGTTTCAGACCTGCCTTGACCCATTTGTCATACTGTGTCATACTGTAAGGCTCTGTAACACGTTAAAAATGGCTCAAATGCGTCAAAGGCAAGTGGTGCTCACAACCACTCTTTCCATTTTCAGCACCTTTCAGCCAAATGCCTTGTTGCTTGGTTGCCATAAGATTGCCGAAAATGTTTCATCGTAGATGATTTGGATCACTTTAGAACTTGCAAGGAATTTATTTAAAGCTTGCAAACAAGACGGTTGGCACCGTCTCACAAATCTTGTTAGAATGAGCAGATTCCACGTGGTCTACTACTGTTTGAAAGCTGCTCAAGTAATTCATTGGTTTCCATTGGTTTCCCATGTTTTTCCTGTCTGTGGCCATGAGTTGGAAGTTGAAGGCCAGGCTGGCAGCAAAAGGAGTGCAGCACAGACCTAGGATGTTCTTTTTATTACCCGTGTAGGACTCAGGTGTGCATTGCCAAGCTTCAGGATTCCAGCACCAAGGATTTTTTGTCATCCACACCTTCTGTCCATCTTGCGCTTCACGCCTCGAAACACCTCGTGGCAAGTGAGCAAGCTGCACTGGTCATCAGCTGCACTCAGAAGTTCAATCTTGAGAGGATCTTACAAAAGCGGTGAGGATGTGACAACGCATCCGATAAATGAGTCCCACGTAATTCAAATATAGTTGCAAAGTATTGCAAAGAAATCTCAAGTAATCTTTAGTAATCCATCTATCTCAGACCTCAACCCCAAAAACATCCAAAAACTGTAATCGTCACATGGCTCCGAAACACCACTGGGGCTCCAAACGCAACGACGTCAGCAGCGTGCCCCGCGCTCTTCCATTCCCCTGAGCAGCCCTGCGTCGGCGGCACGTCCTGGAGATCAAATGTGCGGGCCGATGTCAATCAACTCAACACACACTTTTCAGCAAAAGCATTCAGAAACCAACGCCCTCGTCTGACTTTATCCCCTTTTCATCCCTTTTCCGTCTAAAACACCTTTAAAACACGTTGGGAGCAGTAAAACAGATTCCTGAAGATTCATTCATCCACTCAATCCACTTTCCGGTCCTCAGGAATACCATGAAAAGCAAACAGATGATCACGGGGAGGAGAACTGGGAGTTCTCCTCCTTGGATGCGAAACAGAAACGCCAGGAACTTGAGAATGCGGAAGAGCATACTTTCTCAGCCATGGAATCCAAACATTCTGCAATCAAACCACGGCCCCAGATACACCCCAAAGTCCAAGCAGAAACCGAGCAACGAATGCAAACATGTCTCCAGAAAGGATTGACATATACCGTATACCCCCTAACTGCTACGAGCTGCGTTGGGCGGAAGGAACTGAAACCTTCACAGGTTTCACCTCGGCGATGGCTTGTGGGCAAGCAAGGCCGAATGCAAGGCAACGGATGCGTGTCTGAATACATGCTGAATGGGATATCAAGTCAAGAAACAGCTAATAACTTTGGGAATCGTGAGGAAAGGAATCTACAAGGCCAGAAATCTATTGGACTGACCAAAACAAGGCAGAGGCCACGGCCTTCGTCGATGAAACAAGAACAAATCTCCCTTCTTTGATTGGATCTAGCATTTGAAGGAGAAAAACAGGCTGTAGGCAAATGTAGGCAAATGTGAGTCTCACAGCTGAGCCGAGAGTCCGGGAAGAAAACGAAATCCTGCATCAGGCAGAACCTCAGTTCTTCTCGCTTGTGTGCGCGCGCGTCTCAGTCAACATGTTCGTCCTGGAGTCAACCGTAACCTCCTTGAAGGTCTCAAAGCATCACGATCGAAGAAAACAAAACGATTTCCACAAATCGATACAAATAGATACAAATAGTCCCAATGATTGCATATTACCTTGCTTGCTGATTCTGCCCAGTCTAAGTTGTGGAGAACCAGTGCCTTAAATTTCAACGTGAGGCTCTTCAGACTTCCAAGTGTTTTGGCTGCGTTTCTGGCTACTCCGGGTGGCTCTGAGTCCCGCAGCACTCACAAGGGACCAGAAGAAACGCCAGGAAGTGCTTCAAACGAACCAACGGCTGCGAAAATGGAGCAAAGTGGAGCCATGGACCATGTCAAGCAATGTCAATTTCCATCGTACAGTAGAAAACTTGGTTTCACGAAAAAAAAATGCCTAATTGACACGGGTCTTGCTCCGCCTCAGGGCAGGGTTTGGCCACAATCTGGAAATCAGGTTGTGAAATCCGTGTTCTCGCATGTTCTCGCTGCTTGTGATATTAGTTGTGTTTTTCTGGCATGGCTCGGCACGAGCATCTGAGCATCTGCACATTTCTTTCCGCGCTCCAGTTCCATTCTGCGCAGATCTGTGTAGGACTTTGCCGTCACTCTGTGGGAACTGGGACTCAACCAAGTCGCTGAGAAACTCAGCGAGAAAGTCGCTGACTTGTTAACTTGTGACATCGTTGATGCCTCGGCAACATGTTCTTGAGCCTCCAGCCGGTTGGGCATGATGATGGCCCTCACAGAGCACAGTGTGCTCTGTGAGGGCCATCATCATGCCCAACCGGCTGGAGGCTCAAGAACATGTTGCCGAGGCATCATCGATGTCAAAGGTTACCATGAAGTAACATTCATGAACTATGCCAACTCACGGCCCGGATATGTATATCATATCATATAAATCATATATGTGTATTAAGTGTATTTAATATTACATAGATGCCATTTGAGTCACCAACAGGGACGGGCACACTAGCATTGGTATCATCAGCTGCCCCATTTTTGAGCTGCGAAAATCTACCTGATGGCCAAGGTACTCACTGCCATTCCTGCAACAGAATCGAACGTTAAAACTTTGGAAAAAAAAAGAGCCGTTCCGCTCAGTCCGAAATGATTTTTGCACATGTTCGTGACTGGCTTGATTCCAACATGAGGGAAGTCGACGCAGAGCTGGTTGAGGAATCTACCTGAGGAATCCTACACAGCTGTGAGAACCAACAAAACTAGAAATCCATAGAAATCCAACATATTCCAACTAACATCGCATCTCCAGTTCCACAGTCTATTTTGCAACTTCCAACACTGTGTGTCCTTGCTTCACCCTGCGTGCATCCGATCATTTGGATGACTTTGTGATTGAGATTGGGTTAGTCCGGTTAGTCCGGTTAGTCCGGTTAGTCCCAGTTTCTTCAGCTCCTTCATGCCAAGCTCTTCTAGAAGCTCATCTGCCAAGCTTTTCTTTGGCAAACAACCGATGCCTTGCTTGCCTCGGAACGTGAAACGCCGATTCGGGATATGATTCAGCCACAAGTGCCAGGTCCAGTCACAGCATTTGCCAATGATGGAAGCTACTGGCCAAACATGGGCAGGTTTTGTCCAGATTTCCCAACACTTGGAGAACACAGGGAAAAGCATGCGTACTATATGCTATATACATCAAATGCCTTGAGCACCAAGACCCAGCAAAATTCCTGGGGCCAAACTTGCACAAAAAATGAACCCTCTGTTTGTGACTGGAAACCTGGGGTATTTATCTTGTAAACCAGTACGTAATTTGTACTCAACCCGTACTTTACCAATACCGACCGATACTTTGAAACGGTGTTTCGTAGTTTTCTTGTTTTCTCGAATTTGTTGCAACTCTCGTCAAGAATTGCCTAAGACTATCGAATAGAGTCTTCTGGACCTCCTGGTGCACTTCTATTTTCCGAACAACGTGGGACTCCTTCAACAGGTTGCGGGATTCCTTTCAACAGGTTGTGATTTCATTTTGTGCGTTCCCTTTTAAAGAGCGCAACGTCTCTTTGAGAGGGATGCTTTTACAGAGACCTTCAACATGCGCGAACTTCGTTTGAAAAATGTAGTAGTGCACTTTATTAGAAAGGTACGTTGAAAAAGTAGAACCCGTTTATGCAGTACTCTTTCGAAAGGGTATGGTACTCCTTAAAGCAAAATTTGGTAGGAGTGTGTGTGTGTGTGTACTATTTCTTCCGAAAAGGTGAACAATGTGATGGGAAAGAGTGCAACATGCACTTCGGACCATGAACATTGTCGAATTCTATGTATGCAGGACTCTTTTTGTTAAGAAAGGTATCGTAGGTAACATGCCCTTCCGGATGAATGCAACATGTGAGTAAAGAATGCGATATCCCTGTGTGGAAATTAAGTAGATATTTCCTTCAAGAAGCTATTGCCTTGCAAAAAATGAATAAAGGAATTGACATGATCTTTTCCAAGGAGTACTGCATTTGTGCATTGGTTATTGCATTTGTTTGACAGGAATGCTATGGGTTAAAACCAAACACACCGCATACTGTGCAGGATTTTCGCCTTTTAAAGGGATACCCATTGAAGGAAGACTGGATTTGTTGACAGAAAGACTCCACTTCGAACATTTCACCGTTTTGGGGGAATGCTCCATATATCTCCCTATTTTCCAGGCATACTGCTTCTTGAAGGAAGGCCTGTCTCAAAGGAAGACCACCGCTTGTGAACGAAAAATCGCTGTCTCTGAATTTAAAATGTTCCTTTAAAAAAAGTGGAATATTTCATGTGTGTGTGATTGTGTGTGTGTATGTTTATTGAATACTGCGATTTTTCGACAGGAAGTCTGTATGCACAAGAAAGGCAGAATAGTTTGAAAGGAAGACTGCACTTCCTCAAAATAAAACACTGCACCTTTTGAGGGCATGCCTCATGTTTTCATAGATGCTGGCCCGGAAGACTGCTTTCTCATAGCTACTTTACGAATCTTTAAGATAAATTGCGTTATGTGGTGAAACAATTTCTCAATCCTTTTGGTTCCTTCAAAATCCATCGTAAAGATCCACAATTACGCATGCAGCCACAACTACCTGCTCTCTTTTCTCAGTCTCACTTCTGCAATCTTTCACAACCACTGGGTGCCAAGCATTTGTGCGCATACCACACGACGGGCTGCCCATTAGACATTTTCACTTTGAAGTCACCTTGAGAAGTTGTGACTGAGCTTTGCGACGTTCACAGGATACATGAAACTGCATGTTACATTGAAAGTTAGGTAGCCATAGGTAGCCCAGGAAGAGACATGCTCCCTGGGGGCTCGCTATGATGCTGATTTCACACATGCAACATTTCAGTCGCTGTCTAAATCGTATGAATTTGGACAAGTTGCCATCTTCATCAAAGCCCTCCACAGTTCCCATGGTCTCGCATAAGTGCACTCGGTCACCAATGGATGTGAGACGTTCGATCACACCTCGCTCATGCGGGAAAACCACTGGGAACTTGGGAAAGTTCATACAGATTCTACGGATTTCATGAGGGCAGCCGGGCTTGCCGGGCTTGCCGGGCTTGCCGGGCTTGCGGGGCTGCCACTGCCATCATGCAATCGATATCAAAGGCGTTCTTGGCCTTTCAAATCATCTAACCACCCAACAGACTGTTTCCACAGAGCGTCTAATGTGTCTATGAAGTTCAAGGGGCGAAAGGTTCCCAAGATTTCCATAGACCATCTGACCAAGGGTTTGGAGATGCTGTCACAACATGTCACAACTTGATTTCACCCTATGGAGACGGTGCACAAACTTCGAAAGGTTTTGAACCTCCCAAAACTATCCACTGATGTCCAGAAATCTATCCACGGCATCCGATGGCAGCAAGCACCAAACCCACCCAAACCCCAAGTCATCAGTTCATGCAACGACGAGCAGCATCGGGGCCAAGCGCTTCGGAGTTGGTTAGGCTTCACCACCACCGGGTCATCTGCCAGGACGCTTCGAAGAAAATGCATATCTTGGAGGTAACAGAAGACTGGTGGCACATCTTGGCTCTATGTTTCAAGTATCATATAGGGACATAGATACGTTATGCATATTGGATCATATTGGCATATTTATGTACTGGTATGTACTTTATACATCTTTATACTACCACATCCATAAATGTGGCAAACATGTGGGACTAGGACACTGGGAGGAAATATGTGTCACCATCTTTTGACGTGTCTCTGAACATGAAACCTTTGGAACTATTGGAACTCTTGTTGCATGTATGATCTTTTCCGATTTAATCCAAGATTTGGAACCCGTCCGCTCCTGGCCCCCACGTTCCAGCAAACGGATGCGGAAGTCATTGGCTTCGACCATATTATCCGGTCTCCAACACTGAGAGCCTTCCTGCCCGGCTCAGATCTTCTACGCCAAGAACTATATATTCTTCGCGTAGAAAATCTACGCCGGGCAGGAAGAGTTCGGAAGAACAGCAAATGCTGGCAATGTCGGCAGCCAAGACTGATCCACACGTATCAGTCCACGTTGAATCTTACACTGTCTTGCTATGTCAACTATGTCTTACTGTCTGATCACAGCTGACGAGTACCCTGCACATTTATTCGCAGTGTGTTCAATGTGTTCCCCTTCGACAATTCCCACTCACAATCATGCATAGACCCCATGCCAAACCTGAAGAACTTCTGACAGCCGCGCCGCATGGTGTGAAAACAACTCCAAGATCTCAGGCATCCACCAGCCAATATCACCACAACCACGCTTGACCCCAGCATTCCTCTGCCCGATGGTGCTTGATATTTTTGTGCCACTAATAGTCACTACAGTAACAGACTCAGAATGCAAAACCTCTACTAGTGCTCCTAGAAAGTATCCAACGGATCTGTAACAACACATTGGAAGACTTCGCAAATGAGTTGTTCGGTGTTGTTGGACATCCGATTTCTGCAGTTGCAATGTTGGACTGGTTGGGATGCGTAGTCTACACTGTCGTTCCCGAACTTGCAGCCACATGCTGCATCAGGTAGCCATCGTCTTCCCATCGTCGGTGAAGACCGGAAGGTCTCCGTCTTCGTCCACACCAACAATTGTCGCTTTCGTTCCGCCGGGATGACTTCATGGCATGACGATACGACATGCAAGAAACTGCAAGCACCAAATCCAATCCATGTCCTGCATGAGAAGTTCCGACACTTGCATGTGCTAGGATGTGCCAGGGCGTGTGTGAGCCACACTCTGCTTTGAGACTGAGGTCCCTGACAAACATCCGGGATTCTCCCACCCACGGTGCTGTGATACACAGGAGCGTGGAGTATGATTATGACCTATTCAGTCATACTCCACGCTCCTGTGTATCACAGCGTCACATGCCGAAGTGTCTTGCTGCGCCGAACCCAACAACGAAGCACCGAAAAATATGCATTGAGCATAGTCAGGTGCGCCGGGTGCGCCAGGTGGGCCTTGGTCCATCGATCCAGCCCGCTCGACAGGCTTCAAATGGTTTCAACTCTTTGGCGACCTGGCACAGTTCATGTTTCAGACATGCCTTGGCCCATTTGGAGTCGTATTGTAAGGACGTTAAAAATGGCTCAAATGCCACCCTTTCCATTTTCAGCACCTTTCAATCAACTGCGTTCTTTCCGGGTTGCCCAAATATATTGCCAAAAATGTCTCATCGTAGATGCTTTGGGTCTCACAAATCTTCTTAGAATGAGCAGATTCCACGTGGTCTACTACTGTTTGAAAGCTGCTCAAGTAATTCATTGGTTTCCATTGGTTTCCCATGTTTTTCCTGTCTGTGGCCATGAGTTGGAAGTTGAAGGCCAGGCTGGCAGCAAAAGGAGTGCAGCACAGACCTAGGATGTTCTTTTTATTACCCGTCTAGGACTCAGGTGTGCATTGCCAAGCTTCAGGATTCAGCACCAAGGATTTTTTTGTCATCCAGACCTTCTTTCCATCTTGCGCTTCACACTTCGAAACACCTCGTGGCAAGTGAGCAAGCTGCACTGGTCATCAGCTGCACTCAGAAGCTCAATCTTAAGAGGATCTTACAAAAGCGGTGAGGACATGTGACAATGCACCGGATAAATGAGTCCCACGTAATTCAAATATAGTTGCAAAGTATTGCAAAGAAATCTCAAGTAATCTTTAGTAATCCATCTATCTCAGACCTCAACCCCAAAAACATCCAAAAACTGTAATCGTCACATGGCTCCGAAACATCACTGGGGCTCCAAACGCAACGACGTCAGCAGCGTGCCCGCGCTCTTCCATTCCCCTGAGCAGCCCGGCGTCGGCAGCACGTCCTGGAGATCAAATCTGCGGGCCGATGTCAATCAACTCAACACACACTTTTCAGCAAAAGCATTCAGAAACCGACGCCCTCGTCTGACTTTATCCCCTTTTCATCCCTTTTCCGTCTAAAACATCTTGAAAACACGTTGGGAACAGTAAAACAGATTCCTGAAGATTCATTCATCCACTCAATCCACTTTCCGGTCCTCAGGAATACCATGAAAAGCAAACAGATGATCACGGGGAGGAGAACTGGGATCAGTTCTCCACCTTGGATGCGAAACAGAAATGCCAGGAACTTGATGTGGAATGCGGAAGAGCATACTTTCTCAGCCATGGAATCCAAACATTCTGCAATCAAACCACGGCCCCAGATACACCCCAAAGTCCAAGCAGAAACCGAGCAAGGAATGCAAACATGTCTCCAGAAAGGATTGACATATACCGTATACCCCCTAACTGCTACGAGCTGCGTTGGGCGGAAGGAACTGAAACCTTCACAGGTTTCACCTCGGCGATGGCTTGTGGGCAAGCAAGGCCGAATGCAAGGCAACTGATGCGTGTCTGAATACATGCTGAATGGGATATCAAGTCAAGAAACAGCTAATAACTTTGGGAATCGTGAGGAAAGGAATCCACAAGGCCAGAAATCTATTGGACTGACCAAAACAAGGCAGAGGCCACGGCCTTCGTCGATTGAACAAGAACAAATCTCCCTTGTTTGATTGGATCTACTACTACCATTTGAAGGACAAAAACAGGCTGTAGGCAAATGTAGGCAAATGTGAATCTCACAGCAGAGCCGAGAGTCCGGGAAGAAAACGAAATCCTGCATCAGGCAGAACCTCAGTTCTTCTCGCTTGTGTGCGGCGTCTCAGTCAACATGTTCGTCCTGGAGTCAACCGTAACCTCCTTGAAGGTCTCAAAGCATCACGATCGAAGAAAACAAAGCGATTCCCACAAATCGATACAAATAGTCCCAATGATTGCATATATAATATATAACCTTGATGATGCTTGATGATTCTGCCCAGTCTAAGTTGTGGAGAACCAGTGCCTTAAATTTCAACGTGAGGCTCTTCAGACTTCCAAGTGTTTTGGCTGCGTTTCTGGCTACTCCGGGTGGCTCTGAGTCCCGCAGCACTCACAGGGGACCAAAAGAAAGGCCAGAAAGTGCTTCAAACGAACCAACGGCTGCGAAAACGGAGCAAAAAGTGGAGCCATGGACCATGTCAAGCAATGTCAATTTCCATCGTACAGTAGAAAACTTGGCTTCACAAAAAAAAAATGCCTAATTGACACGGGTTTTGCTCCGCCTCAGGGCAGGGTTTGGCCACAATCTGGAAATCAGGTGAAATCAACCTCCGTGTTCTCGCTGCTTGTGATATTAGTTGTGGTTTTCTGGCGTGGCTGGGCACGAGCACATTTCTTTCCGCGCTCCAGTTCCATTCTGCGCAGATCTGTGTAGGACTTTGCCGTCACTCTCTGGGAACTGGGACTCAACCAAGTCGCTGAGAAACTCAGCGAGAAAGGGTGAAACCTGTGCTCTGTGAGGGCCAGCATCATGCCCAACGGGCTGGAGGCTCAAGAACATGTTGCCGAGGCATCACCGATGTCACAGGTTAACAAGTCAAGGTCCACTACCATGAAGTAACATTCATGAATTATGCCAACTAACGGCCCGGATATGTATATCATATAAATCAATATAAATCAATATAAATCAATATAAATCAATATAAATCAATATAAATCAATATAAATCATATAATTATGTGTATTAAGTGTATATAATATTATAGATACCATTTGAGTCACCAACAGGGACGGGCACACTAACATTGGTATCATCCGCTGCCCCAATTTTTGAGCTGCGAAAATCTACCTGATGGCCCAGGTACTCACCATGCCTGCAGCAGAATCGAACAGTAAAAGTTTGAAAAAAAAGAGCCGTTCCCTTCAGTCCGAAATGATTTTTGCACATGTTCGTGACTGGTTTGATTCCAACATGAGGGAAGTCGACGCAGAGCTGGTTGAGGAATCCACCTGAGGAATCCTACACAGCTGTGAGAACCAACAAAACTAGAAATCCATAGAAATCCAACATATTCCAACTAACATCGCATCTCCAGTTCCACAGTCTATTTTGCAACTTCCAACACTGTGTGTCCTTGCTTCACCCTGCGTGCATCCGATCATTTGGATGACTTTGTGATTGAGATTGGGTTAGTCCGGTTAGTCCGGTTAGTCCCAGTTTCTTCAGCTCCTTCATGCCAAGCTCTTCTAGAAGCTCATCTGCCAAGCTTTTCTTTGGCAAACAACCGATGCCTTGCTTGCCTCGGAACGTGAAACGCCGATTCGGGATATGATTCAGCCACAAGTGCCACTTTGTTCTGCATGTGACAAAGGCGGTCCAGTCACAGCATTTGCCAACGATGGAAGCTACTGGCCAAACATGGGGAGGTTTTGTCCAAATTTCCCAACACTTGGAGAATACAGGGAAAAGCATGCGTACTATATATCTATATATGCTATATACATCAAATGCCTTGAGCACCAAGACCAGCAAAATTCCTGGGGCCAAACTTGCGCAAAAAATGAACCCTCTGTTTGTGACTGGAAACCTGGGGTATTTATCTTGTAAACCAATACGTAATTTGTACTCAACCGGTACTTTGCAAATACCGACCGATACTTTGAAACGGTGTTTCGTAGTTTTCTTGTTTTCTCGAATTTGTTGCAAATCTCGTCAAGAATTGCCTAGGACTATGGAATAGAGTCTTCTGGACCTCCTGGTGCACTTCTATTTCCGAACAGCGTGGGACTCCTTCAAAAGGTTGTGGGATTCCCTTCAACAGGTTGTGATTTCATTTTGTGCGTTCCCTTTAAAAGAGCGCAACGTCTCTTTGAGAGGGATGCTTTTACAGAGACCTTCAACATGTGCGAATTTCGTTTGAAAAGGGTAGTAGTGCACTTTATTAGAAAGGT
>CAMXCT020001084.1:123081-180793 GCA_947184155.2 Cladocopium goreaui
TCACAGCACCGTCACATGCCGAAGCGTCTTGCTGCGCCGAACCCCAACAACGAAGCACGGAAACATGCATCGAGCATAGCTGGGGTGCGCCGGGTGCGCTGGGTGCGCCGGGTGCGCCTTGGGCCATCGATCCAGGGCTGCATGGCCCGCTCGATGGGCTTCAACACGGCTGTGGCGACCTGGCACAGTTCATGTTTCAGACCTGCCTTGACCCATTTGTCATACTGTAAGGCTCTGTAACGACGTTAAAAATGGCTCAAATGCGTCAAAGGCAAGTGGTGCTCACAACCACTCTTTCTTTCAGCACCTTTTAGGCGAATGCCTTGTTGCTTGGTTGCCATAAGATTGCCGAAAATGTTTCATCGTAGATGATTTGGATCATTTTAGAACTTGCAAGGAATTTACTTAAAGCTTGCAAACAAGACGGTTGGCACCGTCTCACAAATCTTGTTAGAATGAGCAGATTCCACGTGGTCTACTACTGTTTGAAAGCTGCTCAAGTAATTCATTGGTTTCCATTGGTTTCCCATGTTTTTCCTGTCTGTGGCCATGAGTTGGAAGTTGAAGGCCAGGCTGGCAGCAAAAGGAGCTTCAGGATTCCAGCACCAAGGATTTTGTTGTCATCCAGACCTTCTTTCCATCTTGCGCACGCTTCGAAACACCTCGTGGCAAGTGAGCAAGCTGCACTGGCCATCAGCTGCACTCAGAAGCTCAATCTTAAGAGGATCTTACAAAAGCGGTGAGGACATGTGACAATGCACCGGATAAATGAGTCCCACGTAATTCAAATATAGTTGCAAAGTATTGCAAAGAAATCTCAAGTAATCTTTAGTAATCCATCTATCTCAGACCTCAACCCCAAAAACATCCAAAAACTGTAATCGTCACATGGCTCCGAAACACCACTGGGGCTCCAAACGCAACGACGTCAGCAGCGTGCCCCGCGCTCTTCCATTCCCCTGAGCAGCCCGGCGTCGGCGGCACGTCCTGGAGATCAAATCTGCGGGCCGATGTCAATGAACTCAACACACACTTTTCAGCAAAAGCATTCAGAAACCGACGCCCTCGTCTGACTTTATCCCCTTTTCATCCCTTTTCCGTCTAAAACACCTTGAAAACACGTTGGGAACAGTAAAACAGATTCCTGAAGATTCATTCATCCACTCAATCCACTTTCCGGTCCTCAGGAATACCATGAAAAGCAAACAGATGATCACGGGGAGGAGAACTGGGATCAGTTTTCCACCTTGGATGCGAAACAGAAACGCCAGGAACTTGATGTGGAATGCGGAAGAGCATACTTTCTCAGCCATGGAATCCAAACATTCTGCAATCAAACCACGGCCCCAGATACACCCCAAAGTCCAAGCAGAAACCGAGCAAGGAATGCAAACATGTCTCCAGAAAGGATTGACATATACCGTATACCCCCTAACTGCTACGAGCTGCGTTGGGCGGAAGGAACTGAAACCTTCACAGGTTTCACCTCGGCGATGGCTTGTGGGCAAGCAAGGCCTAATGCAAGGCAACGGATGCGTGTCTGAATACATGCTGAATGGGATATCAAGTCAAGAAACAGCTAATAACTTCGGGAGTCGTGAGGAAAGGAATCCACAAGGCCAGAAATCTATTGGACTGACCAAAACAAGGCAGAGGCCACGGCCTTCGTCGATGAAACAAGAACAAATCTCCCTTGTTTGATTGGATCTACTACTACCATTTGAAGGACAAAAACAGGCTGTAGGCAAATGTAGGCAAATGTGAGTCTCACAGCAGAGCCGAGAGTCCGGGAAGAAAACGAAATCCTGCATCAGGCAGAACCTCAGTTCTTCTCGCTTGTGTGCGGCGTCTCAGTCAACATGTTCGTTCTGGAGTCAACCGTAACCTCCTTGAAGGTCTCAAAGCATCACGATCGAAGAAAACAAAGCGATTCCCACAAATCGATACAAATAGATACAAATAGTCCCAATGATTGCATATTACCTTGCTTGCTGATTCTGCCCAGTCTAAGTTGTGGAGAACCAGTGCCTTAAATTTAAACGTGAGGCTCTTCAGACTTCCAAGTGTTTTGGCTGCGTTTCTGGCTACTCCGGGTGGCTCTGAGTCCCGCAGCACTCACAGGGGACCAAAGGAAAGGCCAGAAAGTGCTTCAAACGAACCAACGGCTGCGAAAACGGAGCAAAAAGTGGAGCCATGGACCATGTCAAGCAATGTCAATTTCCATCGTACAGTAGAAAACTTGGTTTCACAAAAAAAAAATGCCTAATTGACACGGGTCTTGCTCCGCCTCAGGGCAGGGTTTGGCCACAATCTGGAAATCAGGTTGTGATATTAGTTGTGAAATCCGTGTTCTCGCATGTTCTCGCTGCTTGTGATATTAGTTGTGTTTTTCTGGCATGGCTCGGCACGAGCATCTGAGCATCTGCACATTTCTTTCCGCGCTCCAGTTCCATTCTGCGCAGATCTGTGTAGGACTTTGCCATCACTCTGTGGGAACTGGGACTCAACCAAGTCGCTGAGAAACTCAGCGAGAAAGGGTGAAACCTGTGCTCTGTGAGGGCCATGATCATGCCCAGCGGGCTGGAGGCTCAAGAGCATGTTGCCGAGGCATCAACGATGCCACAGGTTAACAAGTCAAGGTCCACTATCATGAAATAACATTCATGAGTTATGCCAACTAACGGCCCGGATATGTATATCATATAAATCAATATAAATCATATATGTGTATTAAGTGTATTTAATGTAATTATTTAATATTATATAGATGCCATTTGAGTCACCAACAGGGACGGGCACACTAACATTGGTATCATCCGCTGCCCCAATTTTTGAGCTGCGAAAATCTACCTGATGGCCCAGGTACTCACCATTCCTGCAGCAGAATCGAACAGTAAAAGTTTGAAAAAAAAAGAGCCGTTCCCTTCAGTCCGAAATGATTTTTGCACATGTTCGTGACTGGTTTGATTCCAACATGAGGGAAGTCGACGCAGAGCTGGTTGAGGAATCCACCTGAGGAATCCTACACAGCTGTGAGAACCAACAAAACTAGAAATCCATAGAAATCCAACATATTCCAACTAACATCGCATCTCCAGTTCCACAGTCTATTTTGCAACTTCCAACACTGTGTGTCCTTGCTTCACCCTGCGTGCATCCGATCATTTGGATGACTTTGTGATTGAGATTGGGTTAGTCCGGTTAGTCCGGTTAGTCCGGTTAGTCCCAGTTTCTTCAGCTCCTTCATGCCAAGCTCTTCTAGAAGCTCATCTGCCAAGCTTTTCTTTGGCAAACAACCGATGCCTTGCTTGCCTCGGCTGAAACATGATAAACATATGACAAACATTGTGAACGTGAAACGCCGATTCGGGATATGATTCAGCCACAAGTGCCAGGTCCAGTCACGGCATTTGCCAACGATGGAAGCTACTGGCCAAACATGGGCAGGTTTTGTCCAAATTTCCCATCACTTGGAGAATACAGGGAAAAGCATGCGTACTATATGCTATATTATACATCAAATGCCTTGAGCACCAAGACCCAGCAAAATTCCTGGGGCCAAACTTGCGCAAAAAAAAATAGAACTACAATAGAACCCTTGTTTGTGACTGGAAACCTGTGGCATTTATCTTGTAAACCAGTACGTAATTTGTACTCAACCGGTACTTTGCCAATACCGACCGATACTTTGAAACGGTGTTTCGTAGTTTTCTTGTTTTCTCGAATTTGTTGCAAATCCCGTCAAGAATTGCCTAGGACTATGGAATAGAGTCTTCTGGACCTCCTGGTGCACTTCTATTTTCCGAACAGCGTGGGACTCCTTCAAAAGGTTGTGGGATTCCCTTCAACAGGTTGTGATTTCATTTTGTGCGTTCCCTTTAAAAGAGCGCAACGAGACCTTCAACATGCGCGAAATTTGTTTGAAAAATGTAGTAGTGCACTTTATTAGAAAGGTACGTTGAAAAAGTAGAACCCGTTTATGCAGTACTCTTTCGAAAGGGTATGGTACTCCTTAAAGCAAAATTTGGTAGAAGTGTGTGTGTGTGTGTATATATACTATTTCTTCCGAAAAGGTGGACAGTGTGATGGGAAAGGGTGCAACATGCACTTCGGACCATGAACATTGCTAGAAAGTAGAATTCTATGTATGCAGGACTCTTTTTGTTAAGAAAGCGTGGTATCGTAGGTAACATGCTCTTCCGGATGAATGCAACATGTGAGTAAAGAATGCGATATCCATGTGTAGAAATTAAGTAGATATTTCCTTCAAGAAGCTATTGCCTTGCAAAAAATGAATAAAGGAATTGACATGATCTTTTCCAAGGAGTACTGCATTTGTGCATTGGTTATTGCATTTGTTTGACAGGAATGCTATGGGTTCAAACCAAACACACCGCATACTGTGCAGGATTTTCGCCTTTTAAAGGGATACCCATTGAAGGAAGACTGGATTTGTTGACAGAAAGACTCCACTTCGAACATTTCACCATTTTGGGGAATGTTCCATATTTTCCAGGCATACTGCTTCTTGAAGGAAGGCCTGTCTAAAGGAAGACCACCACTTGTGAACGAAAAATCGTTGTCTCTGAATTTAAAATGTGCCTTCAAAAAAAGTGGGATATTGCATGTGTGTGTATGTTTATTGAATACTGCGACTTTTCGACAGGAAGTCTGTATGCACAAGAAGAAAGGCAGAATAGTTTGAAAGGAAGACTGCACTTCTTCAAAATAAACACTACACCTTTTGAGGGCATGCCTCATGTTTTCATAGATGCTGGCCCGGAAGACTGCTTTCTCATAGCTACTTTAAGAATCTTTAAGATAAATTGCGTTATGTGGTGATACAATTTCTCAATCCTTTTGGTTCCTTCAAAATCCATCGTAAAGAAGCCACAACTACCTGCTCTCCCTCTTTCAATCTCACTTCTGCAATCTTTCACAACCACTGGGCCACTGGGTGCCAAGCATTTGTGCGCATACCACACGACGGGCTGCCCATTCGACATTTTCACTTTGAAGTCACCTTGAGAAGTTGTGACTGAGCTTTGCAACGTTCACAGGATACATGAAACTGCATGTTACATTGAAAGTTAGGTAGCCATAGGTAGCCCGGGAAGAGACATGCTCCCTGGGGGCTCGCTATGATGCTGATTTCACACATGCAACATTTCAGTCGCTGTCTAAATCGTATGAATTTGGACCAGTTGCCATCTTCATCAAAGCCCTCCACAGTTCCCATGGTCTCGCATAAGTGCACTCGGTCACCAATGGATGTGAGACGTTCGATCACACCTCGCTCATGCGGGAAAACCACTGGGAACTTGGGAAAGTTCATACAGATTCTACGGATTTCATGAGGGCAGCCGGGCTTGCCGGGCTTGCCGGGCTTGCCGGGCTTGCCGGGCTTGCCGGGCTTGCCGGGCTTGCCGGGCTTGCCGGGCTTGCCGGGCTTGCCGGGCTGCCACTGCCATCATGCAATCGATATCAAAGGCGTTCTTGGCCTTTCAAATCATCTAACCACCCAACAGACTGTTTCCACAGAGCGTCTAATGTGTCTATGAAGTTCAAGGGGCGAAAGGTTCCCAAGATTTCCATAGACCATCTGACCAACCAAGGGTTTTGAGATGCTGTAGCAGCAACATGTCACAACTTGATTTCACCCTATGGAGACGGTGCACAAACTTCGAAAGGCTTTGAACCTCCCAAAACTATCCACTGATGTCCAGAAATCTATCCACGGCATCCGATGGCAGCAAGCACCAAACCCACCCAAACCACAAGTCATCAGTTCATGCAACGACGAGCAGCATCGGGGCCAAGCGCTTCGGAGTTGGTTAGGCTTCACCACCACGGGGTCATCTGCCAGGACGCTTCGAGGAAAATGCATATCTTTAAGGTAACAGAAGACTGGTGGCATAATGGTGGCATATCTTGGCTCTATAGTATCTTTCAAGTATCATACATGGATATAGACACGTTATGTACGTTATGTATGTACTTCACACAACCACATCCATAAATGTGGCAAAAATGCGTGACTAGGACACTGGGAGGAAATATGTGGCGCCATCTTTTAACGTGTCTCTGAACATGAAACCTTCGGAACTACTGTTGCATTTATGATCTTTTCTGATTCAATCCAAGATTTGGAACCCGTCCGCTCCTGGCCCCCACGTTCCAACAAACGGATGCGCACCCATGTGGTCGAAGCCAATGACTTCGGCCACTTCTTCTCTCCTGGTGTTGAAGACCCGGTCTCCAACACTGATTGCCTTCCGGCAATTCTTTGCATAGAAAATCTGAGCCGGGCAGGAAGAGTTCGGAAGAACAGCAAATGCTGGCAATGTCGGCAGCCAAGACTGAACCACATCTATCAGTCCCATGGTGAGTCTTACACTTACACTGTCTTACTATGTCAACTATGTCGTACTATCTGATCACTGTCACAATTGCGTAATTACAAGTGCATCCAATTGTGCAGTTGGGTGGAATTCGTACCTGTACAGCTACGCGGAATGGCACAATGCTCTACCAATGTGCTTGATATTTTTGTGTCACTACAATAACATTCACATATTGACAACAGACTCGGAATGCAAAACCTCTACTAGTGCTCCTAGAAAGTATCCAACGGATCTGCAACAACACATTGGAAGACTTTGCAAATGAGTTGATAATTAAGTTTGATGTTGTTTGGACGTCCGATTTCTGCAGTTGCAATGTTGGACTGGTTGGGATGCGTGGTCCACACTGCCGTTCCCGAACTTGCAGCCACATGCTGCATCAGGTAACCATCGTCTTCCCATCGTCGGTGAAGACAGGAAGGTCTCCGTCTTCGTCCACGCCGACGATCGTCGCTTTCGTTCCGCCTGGGATGACTTCACGGCATGACGATACGACATGCAAGAAACTGCAAGCACCAAATCCAATCCATGTCCTGCATGAAACCCTGGGAAACCACAAGTTTCGACACTTGCATGTGCCAGGGCGTGCCAGGGCGTATGTGAGCCACACTCTGCTTTGAGACTAAGGTCCCCGACAAACATCGGTCACTCTGCCACCCACCGTGAATATGTTGAGATCGTACTCCACGCTCCTGTGTATCACAGCACCGTCACATGCCGAAGCGTCTTACGAAGCACCGAAAAATGCATCGAGCATAGGTGGGGTGCGCCGGGTGCGCCGGGTGCGCCGGGTGCGCTGGGTGCGCCGGGTGCGCCTTGGGCCATCGATCCAGGGCTGCATGGCCCGCTCGATGGGCTTCAACACGGCTGTGGCGACCTGGCACAGTTCATGTTTCAGACCTGCCTTGACCCATTTGTCATACTGTGTCATACTGTAAGGCTCTGTAACACGTTAAAAATGGCTCAAATGCGTCAAAGGCAAGTGGTGCTCACAACCACTCTTTCCATTTTCAGCACCTTTCAGCCAAATGCCTTGTTGCTTGGTTGCCATAAGATTGCCGAAAATGTTTCATCGTAGATGATTTGGATCACTTTAGAACTTGCAAGGAATTTATTTAAAGCTTGCAAACAAGACGGTTGGCACCGTCTCACAAATCTTGTTAGAATGAGCAGATTCCACGTGGTCTACTACTGTTTGAAAGCTGCTCAAGTAATTCATTGGTTTCCATTGGTTTCCCATGTTTTTCCTGTCTGTGGCCATGAGTTGGAAGTTGAAGGCCAGGCTGGCAGCAAAAGGAGTGCAGCACAGACCTAGGATGTTCTTTTTATTACCCGTGTAGGACTCAGGTGTGCATTGCCAAGCTTCAGGATTCCAGCACCAAGGATTTTTTGTCATCCACACCTTCTGTCCATCTTGCGCTTCACGCCTCGAAACACCTCGTGGCAAGTGAGCAAGCTGCACTGGTCATCAGCTGCACTCAGAAGTTCAATCTTGAGAGGATCTTACAAAAGCGGTGAGGATGTGACAACGCATCCGATAAATGAGTCCCACGTAATTCAAATATAGTTGCAAAGTATTGCAAAGAAATCTCAAGTAATCTTTAGTAATCCATCTATCTCAGACCTCAACCCCAAAAACATCCAAAAACTGTAATCGTCACATGGCTCCGAAACACCACTGGGGCTCCAAACGCAACGACGTCAGCAGCGTGCCCCGCGCTCTTCCATTCCCCTGAGCAGCCCTGCGTCGGCGGCACGTCCTGGAGATCAAATGTGCGGGCCGATGTCAATCAACTCAACACACACTTTTCAGCAAAAGCATTCAGAAACCAACGCCCTCGTCTGACTTTATCCCCTTTTCATCCCTTTTCCGTCTAAAACACCTTTAAAACACGTTGGGAGCAGTAAAACAGATTCCTGAAGATTCATTCATCCACTCAATCCACTTTCCGGTCCTCAGGAATACCATGAAAAGCAAACAGATGATCACGGGGAGGAGAACTGGGATCAGTTTTCCACCTTGGATGCGAAACAGAAACGCCAGGAACTTGAGAATGCGGAAGAGCATACTTTCTCAGCCATGGAATCCAAACATTCTGCAATCAAACCACGGCCCCAGATACACCCCAAAGTCCAAGCAGAAACCGAGCAACGAATGCAAACATGTCTCCAGAAAGGATTGACATATACCGTATACCCCCTAACTGCTACGAGCTGCGTTGGGCGGAAGGAACTGAAACCTTCACAGGTTTCACCTCGGCGATGGCTTGTGGGCAAGCAAGGCCGAATGCAAGGCAACGGATGCGTGTCTGAATACATGCTGAATGGGATATCAAGTCAAGAAACAGCTAATAACTTTGGGAATCGTGAGGAAAGGAATCTACAAGGCCAGAAATCTATTGGACTGACCAAAACAAGGCAGAGGCCACGGCCTTCGTCGATGAAACAAGAACAAATCTCCCTTCTTTGATTGGATCTAGCATTTGAAGGAGAAAAACAGGCTGTAGGCAAATGTAGGCAAATGTGAGTCTCACAGCTGAGCCGAGAGTCCGGGAAGAAAACGAAATCCTGCATCAGGCAGAACCTCAGTTCTTCTCGCTTGTGTGCGCGCGCGTCTCAGTCAACATGTTCGTCCTGGAGTCAACCGTAACCTCCTTGAAGGTCTCAAAGCATCACGATCGAAGAAAACAAAACGATTTCCACAAATCGATACAAATAGATACAAATAGTCCCAATGATTGCATATTACCTTGCTTGCTGATTCTGCCCAGTCTAAGTTGTGGAGAACCAGTGCCTTAAATTTCAACGTGAGGCTCTTCAGACTTCCAAGTGTTTTGGCTGCGTTTCTGGCTACTCCGGGTGGCTCTGAGTCCCGCAGCACTCACAAGGGACCAGAAGAAACGCCAGGAAGTGCTTCAAACGAACCAACGGCTGCGAAAATGGAGCAAAGTGGAGCCATGGACCATGTCAAGCAATGTCAATTTCCATCGTACAGTAGAAAACTTGGTTTCACAAAAAAAAAATGCCTAATTGACACGGGTCTTGCTCCGCCTCAGGGCAGGGTTTGGCCACAATCTGGAAATCAGGTTGTGAAATCCGTGTTCTCGCATGTTCTCGCTGCTTGTGATATTAGTTGTGTTTTTCTGGCATGGCTCGGCACGAGCATCTGAGCATCTGCACATTTCTTTCCGCGCTCCAGTTCCATTCTGCGCAGATCTGTGTAGGACTTTGCCGTCACTCTGTGGGAACTGGGACTCAACCAAGTCGCTGAGAAACTCAGCGAGAAAGTCGCTGACTTGTTAACTTGTGACATCGTTGATGCCTCGGCAACATGTTCTTGAGCCTCCAGCCGGTTGGGCATGATGATGGCCCTCACAGAGCACACTGTGCTCTGTGAGGGCCATCATCATGCCCAACCGGCTGGAGGCTCAAGAACATGTTGCCGAGGCATCATCGATGTCAAAGGTTACCATGAAGTAACATTCATGAACTATGCCAACTCACGGCCCGGATATGTATATCATATCATATAAATCATATATGTGTATTAAGTGTATTTAATATTACATAGATGCCATTTGAGTCACCAACAGGGACGGGCACACTAGCATTGGTATCATCAGCTGCCCCATTTTTGAGCTGCGAAAATCTACCTGATGGCCAAGGTACTCACTGCCATTCCTGCAACAGAATCGAACGTTAAAACTTTGGAAAAAAAAGAGCCGTTCCGCTCAGTCCGAAATGATTTTTGCACATGTTCGTGACTGGCTTGATTCCAACATGAGGGAAGTCGACGCAGAGCTGGTTGAGGAATCTACCTGAGGAATCCTACACAGCTGTGAGAACCAACAAAACTAGAAATCCATAGAAATCCAACATATTCCAACTAACATCGCATCTCCAGTTCCACAGTCTATTTTGCAACTTCCAACACTGTGTGTCCTTGCTTCACCCTGCGTGCATCCGATCATTTGGATGACTTTGTGATTGAGATTGGGTTAGTCCGGTTAGTCCGGTTAGTCCGGTTAGTCCCAGTTTCTTCAGCTCCTTCATGCCAAGCTCTTCTAGAAGCTCATCTGCCAAGCTTTTCTTTGGCAAACAACCGATGCCTTGCTTGCCTCGGAACGTGAAACGCCGATTCGGGATATGATTCAGCCACAAGTGCCACTTTGTTCTGCATGTGACAAAGGCGGTCCAGTCACAGCATTTGCCAACGATGGAAGCTACTGGCCAAACATGGGCAGGTTTTGTCCAAATTTCCCAACACTTGGAGAACACAGGGAAAAGCATGCGTACTATATGCTATATACATCAAATGCCTTGAGCACCAAGACCCAGCAAAATTCCTGGGGCCAAACTTGCACAAAAAATGAACCCTCTGTTTGTGACTGGAAACCTGGGGTATTTATCTTGTAAACCAGTACGTAATTTGTACTCAACCCGTACTTTACCAATACCGACCGATACTTTGAAACGGTGTTTCGTAGTTTTCTTGTTTTCTCGAATTTGTTGCAACTCTCGTCAAGAATTGCCTAAGACTATCGAATAGAGTCTTCTGGACCTCCTGGTGCACTTCTATTTTCCGAACAACGTGGGACTCCTTCAACAGGTTGCGGGATTCCTTTCAACAGGTTGTGATTTCATTTTGTGCGTTCCCTTTTAAAGAGCGCAACGTCTCTTTGAGAGGGATGCTTTTACAGAGACCTTCAACATGCGCGAACTTCGTTTGAAAAATGTAGTAGTGCACTTTATTAGAAAGGTACGTTGAAAAAGTAGAACCCGTTTATGCAGTACTCTTTCGAAAGGGTATGGTACTCCTTAAAGCAAAATTTGGTAGGAGTGTGTGTGTGTACTATTTCTTCCGAAAAGGTGAACAATGTGATGGGAAAGAGTGCAACATGCACTTCGGACCATGAACATTGTCAGAAAGTAGAATTCTATGTATGCAGGACTCTTTTTGTTAAGAAAGGTATCGTAGGTAACATGCCCTTCCGGATGAATGCAACATGTGAGTAAAGAATGCGATATCCCTGTGTGGAAATTAAGTAGATATTTCCTTCAAGAAGCTATTGCCTTGCAAAAAATGAATAAAGGAATTGACATGATCTTTTCCAAGGAGTACTGCATTTGTGCATTGGTTATTGCATTTGTTTGACAGGAATGCTATGGGTTAAAACCAAACACACCGCATACTGTGCAGGATTTTCGCCTTTTAAAGGGATACCCATTGAAGGAAGACTGGATTTGTTGACAGAAAGACTCCACTTCGAACATTTCACCGTTTTGGGGGAATGCTCCATATATCTCCCTATTTTCCAGGCATACTGCTTCTTGAAGGAAGGCCTGTCTCAAAGGAAGACCACCGCTTGTGAACGAAAAATCGCTGTCTCTGAATTTAAAATGTTCCTTTAAAAAAAGTGGAATATTTCATGTGTGTGTGATTGTGTGTGTGTATGTTTATTGAATACTGCGATTTTTCGACAGGAAGTCTGTATGCACAAGAAAGGCAGAATAGTTTGAAAGGAAGACTGCACTTCCTCAAAATAAAACACTGCACCTTTTGAGGGCATGCCTCATGTTTTCATAGATGCTGGCCCGGAAGACTGCTTTCTCATAGCTACTTTACGAATCTTTAAGATAAATTGCGTTATGTGGTGAAACAATTTCTCAATCCTTTTGGTTCCTTCAAAATCCATCGTAAAGATCCACAATTACGCATGCAGCCACAACTACCTGCTCTCTTTTCTCAGTCTCACTTCTGCAATCTTTCACAACCACTGGGTGCCAAGCATTTGTGCGCATACCACACGACGGGCTGCCCATTAGACATTTTCACTTTGAAGTCACCTTGAGAAGTTGTGACTGAGCTTTGCGACGTTCACAGGATACATGAAACTGCATGTTACATTGAAAGTTAGGTAGCCATAGGTAGCCCAGGAAGAGACATGCTCCCTGGGGGCTCGCTATGATGCTGATTTCACACATGCAACATTTCAGTCGCTGTCTAAATCGTATGAATTTGGACAAGTTGCCATCTTCATCAAAGCCCTCCACAGTTCCCATGGTCTCGCATAAGTGCACTCGGTCACCAATGGATGTGAGACGTTCGATCACACCTCGCTCATGCGGGAAAACCACTGGGAACTTGGGAAAGTTCATACAGATTCTACGGATTTCATGAGGGCAGCCGGGCTTGCCGGGCTTGCCGGGCTTGCCGGGCTTGCGGGGCTGCCACTGCCATCATGCAATCGATATCAAAGGCGTTCTTGGCCTTTCAAATCATCTAACCACCCAACAGACTGTTTCCACAGAGCGTCTAATGTGTCTATGAAGTTCAAGGGGCGAAAGGTTCCCAAGATTTCCATAGACCATCTGACCAAGGGTTTGGAGATGCTGTCACAACATGTCACAACTTGATTTCACCCTATGGAGACGGTGCACAAACTTCGAAAGGTTTTGAACCTCCCAAAACTATCCACTGATGTCCAGAAATCTATCCACGGCATCCGATGGCAGCAAGCACCAAACCCACCCAAACCCCAAGTCATCAGTTCATGCAACGACGAGCAGCATCGGGGCCAAGCGCTTCGGAGTTGGTTAGGCTTCACCACCACCGGGTCATCTGCCAGGACGCTTCGAAGAAAATGCATATCTTGGAGGTAACAGAAGACTGGTGGCACATCTTGGCTCTATGTTTCAAGTATCATATAGGGACATAGATACGTTATGCATATTGGATCATATTGGCATATTTATGTACTGGTATGTACTTTATACATCTTTATACTACCACATCCATAAATGTGGCAAACATGTGGGACTAGGACACTGGGAGGAAATATGTGTCACCATCTTTTGACGTGTCTCTGAACATGAAACCTTTGGAACTATTGGAACTCTTGTTGCATGTATGATCTTTTCCGATTTAATCCAAGATTTGGAACCCGTCCGCTCCTGGCCCCCACGTTCCAGCAAACGGATGCGGAAGTCATTGGCTTCGACCATATTATCCGGTCTCCAACACTGAGAGCCTTCCTGCCCGGCTCAGATCTTCTACGCCAAGAACTATATATTCTTCGCGTAGAAAATCTACGCCGGGCAGGAAGAGTTCGGAAGAACAGCAAATGCTGGCAATGTCGGCAGCCAAGACTGATCCACACGTATCAGTCCACGTTGAATCTTACACTGTCTTGCTATGTCAACTATGTCTTACTGTCTGATCACAGCTGACGAGTACCCTGCACATTTATTCGCAGTGTGTTCAATGTGTTCCCCTTCGACAATTCCCACTCACAATCATGCATAGACCCCATGCCAAACCTGAAGAACTTCTGACAGCCGCGCCGCATGGTGTGAAAACAACTCCAAGATCTCAGGCATCCACCAGCCAATATCACCACAACCACGCTTGACCCCAGCATTCCTCTGCCCGATGGTGCTTGATATTTTTGTGCCACTAATAGTCACTACAGTAACAGACTCAGAATGCAAAACCTCTACTAGTGCTCCTAGAAAGTATCCAACGGATCTGTAACAACACATTGGAAGACTTCGCAAATGAGTTGTTCGGTGTTGTTGGACATCCGATTTCTGCAGTTGCAATGTTGGACTGGTTGGGATGCGTAGTCTACACTGTCGTTCCCGAACTTGCAGCCACATGCTGCATCAGGTAGCCATCGTCTTCCCATCGTCGGTGAAGACCGGAAGGTCTCCGTCTTCGTCCACACCAACAATTGTCGCTTTCGTTCCGCCGGGATGACTTCATGGCATGACGATACGACATGCAAGAAACTGCAAGCACCAAATCCAATCCATGTCCTGCATGAGAAGTTCCGACACTTGCATGTGCTAGGATGTGCCAGGGCGTGTGTGAGCCACACTCTGCTTTGAGACTGAGGTCCCTGACAAACATCCGGGATTCTCCCACCCACGGTGCTGTGATACACAGGAGCGTGGAGTATGACTATGACCTATTCAGTCATACTCCACGCTCCTGTGTATCACAGCGTCACATGCCGAAGTGTCTTGCTGCGCCGAACCCAACAACGAAGCACCGAAAAATATGCATTGAGCATAGTCAGGTGCGCCGGGTGCGCCAGGTGGGCCTTGGTCCATCGATCCAGCCCGCTCGACAGGCTTCAAATGGTTTCAACTCTTTGGCGACCTGGCACAGTTCATGTTTCAGACATGCCTTGGCCCATTTGGAGTCGTATTGTAAGGACGTTAAAAATGGCTCAAATGCCACCCTTTCCATTTTCAGCACCTTTCAATCAACTGCGTTCTTTCCGGGTTGCCCAAATATATTGCCAAAAATGTCTCATCGTAGATGCTTTGGGTCTCACAAATCTTCTTAGAATGAGCAGATTCCACGTGGTCTACTACTGTTTGAAAGCTGCTCAAGTAATTCATTGGTTTCCATTGGTTTCCCATGTTTTTCCTGTCTGTGGCCATGAGTTGGAAGTTGAAGGCCAGGCTGGCAGCAAAAGGAGTGCAGCACAGACCTAGGATGTTCTTTTTATTACCCGTCTAGGACTCAGGTGTGCATTGCCAAGCTTCAGGATTCAGCACCAAGGATTTTTTTGTCATCCAGACCTTCTTTCCATCTTGCGCTTCACACTTCGAAACACCTCGTGGCAAGTGAGCAAGCTGCACTGGTCATCAGCTGCACTCAGAAGCTCAATCTTAAGAGGATCTTACAAAAGCGGTGAGGACATGTGACAATGCACCGGATAAATGAGTCCCACGTAATTCAAATATAGTTGCAAAGTATTGCAAAGAAATCTCAAGTAATCTTTAGTAATCCATCTATCTCAGACCTCAACCCCAAAAACATCCAAAAACTGTAATCGTCACATGGCTCCGAAACATCACTGGGGCTCCAAACGCAACGACGTCAGCAGCGTGCCCGCGCTCTTCCATTCCCCTGAGCAGCCCGGCGTCGGCAGCACGTCCTGGAGATCAAATCTGCGGGCCGATGTCAATCAACTCAACACACACTTTTCAGCAAAAGCATTCAGAAACCGACGCCCTCGTCTGACTTTATCCCCTTTTCATCCCTTTTCCGTCTAAAACACCTTGAAAACACGTTGGGAACAGTAAAACAGATTCCTGAAGATTCATTCATCCACTCAATCCACTTTCCGGTCCTCAGGAATACCATGAAAAGCAAACAGATGATCACGGGGAGGAGAACTGGGATCAGTTCTCCACCTTGGATGCGAAACAGAAATGCCAGGAACTTGATGTGGAATGCGGAAGAGCATACTTTCTCAGCCATGGAATCCAAACATTCTGCAATCAAACCACGGCCCCAGATACACCCCAAAGTCCAAGCAGAAACCGAGCAAGGAATGCAAACATGTCTCCAGAAAGGATTGACATATACCGTATACCCCCTAACTGCTACGAGCTGCGTTGGGCGGAAGGAACTGAAACCTTCACAGGTTTCACCTCGGCGATGGCTTGTGGGCAAGCAAGGCCGAATGCAAGGCAACTGATGCGTGTCTGAATACATGCTGAATGGGATATCAAGTCAAGAAACAGCTAATAACTTCGGGAGTCGTGAGGAAAGGAATCCACAAGGCCAGAAATCTATTGGACTGACCAAAACAAGGCAGAGGCCACGGCCTTCGTCGATGAAACAATAAGAACAAATCTCCCTTGTTTGATTGGATCTACTACTACCATTTGAAGGACAAAAACAGGCTGTAGGCAAATGTAGGCAAATGTGAATCTCACAGCAGAGCCGAGAGTCCGGGAAGAAAACGAAATCCTGCATCAGGCAGAACCTCAGTTCTTCTCGCTTGTGTGCGGCGTCTCAGTCAACATGTTCGTCCTGGAGTCAACCGTAACCTCCTTGAAGGTCTCAAAGCATCACGATCGAAGAAAACAAAGCGATTCCCACAAATCGATACAAATAGTCCCAATGATTGCATATTACCTTGATGATGCTTGATGATTCTGCCCAGTCTAAGTTGTGGAGAACCAGTGCCTTAAATTTCAACGTGAGGCTCTTCAGACTTCCAAGTGTTTTGGCTGCGTTTCTGGCTACTCCGGGTGGCTCTGAGTCCCGCAGCACTCACAGGGGACCAAAAGAAAGGCCAGAAAGTGCTTCAAACGAACCAACGGCTGCGAAAACGGAGCAAAAAGTGGAGCCATGGACCATGTCAAGCAATGTCAATTTCCATCGTACAGTAGAAAACTTGGCTTCACAAAAAAAAAATGCCTAATTGACACGGGTTTTGCTCCGCCTCAGGGCAGGGTTTGGCCACAATCTGGAAATCAGGTGAAATCAACCTCCGTGTTCTCGCTGCTTGTGATATTAGTTGTGGTTTTCTGGCGTGGCTGGGCACGAGCACATTTCTTTCCGCGCTCCAGTTCCATTCTGCGCAGATCTGTGTAGGACTTTGCCGTCACTCTCTGGGAACTGGGACTCAACCAAGTCGCTGAGAAACTCAGCGAGAAAGGGTGAAACCTGTGCTCTGTGAGGGCCAGCATCATGCCCAACGGGCTGGAGGCTCAAGAACATGTTGCCGAGGCATCACCGATGTCACAGGTTAACAAGTCAAGGTCCACTACCATGAAGTAACATTCATGAATTATGCCAACTAACGGCCCGGATATGTATATCATATAAATCAATATAAATCAATATAAATCAATATAAATCAATATAAATCAATATAAATCAATATAAATCATATAATTATGTGTATTAAGTGTATATAATATTATAGATACCATTTGAGTCACCAACAGGGACGGGCACACTAACATTGGTATCATCCGCTGCCCCAATTTTTGAGCTGCGAAAATCTACCTGATGGCCCAGGTACTCACCATGCCTGCAGCAGAATCGAACAGTAAAAGTTTGAAAAAAAAAGAGCCGTTCCCTTCAGTCCGAAATGATTTTTGCACATGTTCGTGACTGGTTTGATTCCAACATGAGGGAAGTCGACGCAGAGCTGGTTGAGGAATCCACCTGAGGAATCCTACACAGCTGTGAGAACCAACAAAACTAGAAATCCATAGAAATCCAACATATTCCAACTAACATCGCATCTCCAGTTCCACAGTCTATTTTGCAACTTCCAACACTGTGTGTCCTTGCTTCACCCTGCGTGCATCCGATCATTTGGATGACTTTGTGATTGAGATTGGGTTAGTCCGGTTAGTCCGGTTAGTCCGGTTAGTCCGGTTAGTCCCAGTTTCTTCAGCTCCTTCATGCCAAGCTCTTCTAGAAGCTCATCTGCCAAGCTTTTCTTTGGCAAACAACCGATGCCTTGCTTGCCTCGGAACGTGAAACGCCGATTCGGGATATGATTCAGCCACAAGTGCCACTTTGTTCTGCATGTGACAAAGGCGGTCCAGTCACAGCATTTGCCAACGATGGAAGCTACTGGCCAAACATGGGGAGGTTTTGTCCAAATTTCCCAACACTTGGAGAATACAGGGAAAAGCATGCGTACTATATATCTATATGCTATATACATCAAATGCCTTGAGCACCAAGACCAGCAAAATTCCTGGGGCCAAACTTGCGCAAAAAATGAACCCTCTGTTTGTGACTGGAAACCTGGGGTATTTATCTTGTAAACCAATACGTAATTTGTACTCAACCGGTACTTTGCCAATACCGACCGATACTTTGAAACGGTGTTTCGTAGTTTTCTTGTTTTCTCGAATTTGTTGCAAATCTCGTCAAGAATTGCCTAGGACTATGGAATAGAGTCTTCTGGACCTCCTGGTGCACTTCTATTTCCGAACAGCGTGGGACTCCTTCAAAAGGTTGTGGGATTCCCTTCAACAGGTTGTGATTTCATTTTGTGCGTTCCCTTTTAAAGAGCGCAACGTCTCTTTGAGAGGGATGCTTTTACAGAGACCTTCAACATGCGCGAAATTTGTTTGAAAAATGTAGTAGTGCACTTTATTAGAAAGGTACGTTGAAAAAGTAGAACCCGTTTATGCAGTACTCTTTCGAAAGGGTATGGTACTCCTTAAAGCAAAATTTGGTAGAAGTGTGTGTGTGTGTACTATTTCTTCCGAAAAGGTGGACAGTGTGATGGGAAAGGGTGCAACATGCACTTCGGACCATGAACATTGCTAGAAAGTAGAATTCTATGTATGCAGGACTCTTTTTGTTAAGAAAGCGTGGTATCGTAGGTAACATGCCCTTCCGGATGAATGCAACATGTGAGTAAAGAATGCGATATCCATGTGTAGAAATTAAGTAGATATTTCCTTCAAGAAGCTATTGCCTTGCAAAAAATGAATAAAGGAATTGACATGATCTTTTCCAAGGAGTACTGCAATTGTGCATTGGCTATTGCATTTGTTTGACAGGAATGCTACAGGTTAAAACTAAACACACCGCATACTGTGCAGGATGTTCGCCTTTTAAAGGGATACCCATTGAAGGAAGACTGGATTTGTTGACAGAAAGACTCCACTTCGAACATTTCACCATTTTGGGGGAATGTTCCATATTTTCCAGGCATACTGCTTCTTGAAGGAAGGCCTGTCTCAAAGGAAGACCACCGCTTGTGAACGAAAAATCGTTGTCTCTGAATTTAAAATGTTCCTTTAAAAAAATTGGAATATTTCATGTGTGTGTGATTGTGTGTGTATGTTTATTGAATACTGCGACTTTTCGACAGGAAGTCTGTATGCACAAGAAGAAAGGCAGAATAGTTTGAAAGGAAGACTGCACTTCTTCAAAATAAAACACTGCACCTTTTGAGGGCATGCCTCATGTTTTCATAGATGCTGGCCCGGAAGACTGCTTTCTCATAGCTACTTTAAGAATCTTTAAGATAAATTGGTTATGTGGTGATACAATTTCTCAATCCTTTTGGTTCCTTCAAAATCCATCGTAAAGAAGCCACAACTACCTGCTCTCCCTCTTTCAATCTCACTTCTGCAATCTTTCACAACCACTGGGCCACTGGGTGCCAAGCATTTGTGCGCATACCACACGACGGGCTGCCCATTTGACATTTTCACTTTGAAGTCACCTTGAGAAGTTGTGACTGAGCTTTGCAACGTTCACAGGATACATGAAACTGCATGTTACATTGAAAGTTAGGTAGCCATAGGTAGCCCGGGAAGAGACATGCTCCCTGGGGGCTCGCTATGATGCTGATTTCACACATGCAACATTTCAGTCGCTGTCTAAATCGTATGAATTTGGACCAGTTGCCATCTTCATCAAAGCCCTCCACAGTTCCCATGGTCTCGCATAAGTGCACTCGGTCACCAATGGATGTGAGACGTTCGATCACACCTCGCTCATGCGGGAAAACCACTGGGAACTTGGGAAAGTTCATACAGATTCTACGGATTTCATGAGGGCAGCCGGGCTTGCCGGGCTTGCCGGGCTTGCCGGGCTTGCCGGGCTGCCACTGCCATCATGCAATCGATATCAAAGGCGTTCTTGGCCTTTCAAATCATCTAACCACCCAACAGACTGTTTCCACAGAGCGTCTAATGTGTCTATGAAGTTCAAGGGGCGAAAGGTTCCCAAGATTTCCATAGACCATCTGACCAACCAAGGGTTTTGAGATGCTGTAGCAGCAACATGTCACAACTTGATTTCACCCTATGGAGACGGTGCGCAAACTTCGAAAATGTCCAGAAATCTATCCACGGCATCCGATGGCAGCAAGCGCCAAACCCACCCAAACCCCAAGTCATCAGTTCATGCAACGACGAGCAGCATCGGGGCCAAGCGCTTCGGAGTTGGTTAGGCTTCACCACCACGGGGTCATCTGCCAGGACGCTTCGAGGAACATGCATATCTTTGAGGTAACAGAAGACTGGTGGCATAATGGTGGCATATCTTGGCTCTATAGTATCTTTCAAGTATCATACATGGATATAGACATGTTATGTAAGTTATGTATGTACTTCACACAACCACATCCATAAATGTGGCAAAAATGCGTGACTAGGACACTGGGAGGAAATATGTGTCGCCATCTTTTGACGTGTCTCTGAACATGAAACCTTTGGAACTACTGTTGCATTTATGATCTTTTCCGTTTTAATCCAAGATTTGGAACCCGTCCCGTCCAGGCCCCCACGTTCCAACAAACGGATGCGCACCCATGTGGTCGAAGCCAATGACTTCGGCCACTTCTTCTCTCCTGGTGTTGAAGACCCGGTCTCCAACACTGATTGCCTTCCGGCAATTCTTTGCATAGAAAATCTGAGCCGGGCAGGAAGAGTTCGGAAGAACAGCAAATGCTGGCAATGTCGGCAGCCAAGACTGAACCACATCTATCAGTCCCATGTTGAGTCTTACACTTACACTGTCTTACTATGTCAACTATGTCTTACTATCTGATCATTGTCCCCACTGCGTAATTACGAACGAATCCAATTGTGCAGTTGGATGGAACTCGTACATGTACAACTACGCGGAATGGCACAATGCTCTACCAATGTGCTTGATATTTTTGTGTCACTACAATAACATTCACATATTGACAACAGACTCAGAATGCAAAACCTCTACTAGTGCTCCTAGAAAGTATCCAACGGATCTGCAACAACACATTGGAAGACTTTGCAAATGAGTTGATAAGTAAGTTCGATGTTGTTTGGACGTCCGATTTCTGCAGTTGCAATGTTGGACTGGTTGGGATGCGTGGTCCACACTGCCGTTCCCGAACTTGCAGCCACATGCTGCATCAGGTAACCATCGTCTTCCCATCGTCGGTGAAGACAGGAAGGTCTCCGTCTTCGTCCACGCCGACGATTGTCGCTTTCGTTCCGCCTGGGATGACTTCATGGCATGACGATACGACATGCAAGAAAGTGCAAGCACCAAATCCAATCCATGCCCTGCATGAAACCCTGGGAAACCACAAGTTTCGACACTTGCATGTGCTAGGGCGTGCCAGGGCGTGCCAGGGCGTGCCAGGGCGTATGTGAGCCACACTCTGCTTTGAGACTAAGGTCCCCGACAAACATCGGTCACTCTGCCACCCACCGTGAATATGTTGAGATCGTACTCCACGCTCCTGTGTATCACAGCACCGTCACATGCCGAAGCGTCTTGCTGCGCCGAACCCCAACAACGAAGCACGGAAACATGCATCGAGCATAGCTGGGGTGCGCTGGGTGCGCCGGGTGCGCTGGGTGCGCCGGGTGCGCCTTGGGCCATCGATCCAGGGCTGCATGGCCCGCTCGATGGGCTTCAACACGGCTGTGGCGACCTGGCACAGTTCATGTTTCAGACCTGCCTTGACCCA
The DNA here is from genome assembly GCA_947184155.2 of Cladocopium goreaui. Classification (NCBI taxonomy): domain Eukaryota; class Dinophyceae; order Suessiales; family Symbiodiniaceae; genus Cladocopium; species Cladocopium goreaui. Next base: position 144,740 of record CAMXCT020001084.1, read on the forward strand.
TTTGTCATACTGTAAGGCTCTGTAACGACGTTAAAAATGGCTCAAATGCGTCAAAGGCAAGTGGTGCTCACAACCACTCTTTCTTTCAGCACCTTTTAGGCGAATGCCTTGTTGCTTGGTTGCCATAAGATTGCCGAAAATGTTTCATCGTAGATGATTTGGATCATTTTAGAACTTGCAAGGAATTTACTTAAAGCTTGCAAACAAGACGGTTGGCACCGTCTCACAAATCTTGTTAGAATGAGCAGATTCCACGTGGTCTACTACTGTTTGAAAGCTGCTCAAGTAATTCATTGGTTTCCATTGGTTTCCCATGTTTTTCCTGTCTGTGGCCATGAGTTGGAAGTTGAAGGCCAGGCTGGCAGCAAAAGGAGCTTCAGGATTCCAGCACCAAGGATTTTGTTGTCATCCAGACCTTCTTTCCATCTTGCGCACGCTTCGAAACACCTCGTGGCAAGTGAGCAAGCTGCACTGGCCATCAGCTGCACTCAGAAGCTCAATCTTAAGAGGATCTTACAAAAGCGGTGAGGACATGTGACAATGCACCGGATAAATGAGTCCCACGTAATTCAAATATAGTTGCAAAGTATTGCAAAGAAATCTCAAGTAATCTTTAGTAATCCATCTATCTCAGACCTCAACCCCAAAAACATCCAAAAACTGTAATCGTCACATGGCTCCGAAACACCACTGGGGCTCCAAACGCAACGACGTCAGCAGCGTGCCCCGCGCTCTTCCATTCCCCTGAGCAGCCCGGCGTCGGCGGCACGTCCTGGAGATCAAATCTGCGGGCCGATGTCAATGAACTCAACACACACTTTTCAGCAAAAGCATTCAGAAACCGACGCCCTCGTCTGACTTTATCCCCTTTTCATCCCTTTTCCGTCTAAAACACCTTGAAAACACGTTGGGAACAGTAAAACAGATTCCTGAAGATTCATTCATCCACTCAATCCACTTTCCGGTCCTCAGGAATACCATGAAAAGCAAACAGATGATCACGGGGAGGAGAACTGGGATCAGTTCTCCACCTTGGATGCGAAACAGAAACGCCAGGAACTTGATGTGGAATGCGGAAGAGCATACTTTCTCAGCCATGGAATCCAAACATTCTGCAATCAAACCACGGCCCCAGATACACCCCAAAGTCCAAGCAGAAACCGAGCAAGGAATGCAAACATGTCTCCAGAAAGGATTGACATATACCGTATACCCCCTAACTGCTACGAGCTGCGTTGGGCGGAAGGAACTGAAACCTTCACAGGTTTCACCTCAGCGATGGCTTGTGGGCAAGCAAGGCCGAATGCAAGGCAACTGATGCGTGTCTGAATACATGCTGAATGGGATATCAAGTCAAGAAACCGCTAATAACTTTGGGAATCGTGAGGAAAGGAATCCACAAGGCCAGAAATCTATTGGACTGACCAAAACAAGGCAGAGGCCACGGCCTTCGTCGATGAAACAAGAACAAATCTCCCTTGTTTGATTGGATCTACCATTTGAAGGAGAAAAACAGGCTGTAGGCAAATGTAGGCAAATGTGAGTCTCACAGCAGAGCCGAGAGTCCGGGAAGAAAACGAAATCCTGCATCAGGCAGAACCTCAGTTCTTCTCGCTTGTGTGCGGCGTCTCAGTCAACATGTTCGTCCTGGAGTCAACCGTAACCTCCTTGAAGGTCTCAAAGCATCACGATCGAAGAAAACAAAGCGATTCCCACAAATCGATACAAATAGTCCCAATGATTGCATATATAATATATAACCTTGATGATGCTTGATGATTCTGCCCAGTCTAAGTTGTGGAGAACCAGTGCCTTAAATTTCAACGTGAGGCTCTTCAGACTTCCAAGTGTTTTGGCTGTGTTTCTGGCTACTCCGGGTGGCTCTGAGTCCCGCAGCACTCACAGGGGACCAGAGTAAAGAAGGAAACGGAAACGCCAGACAGTGCTTCAAACGAACCAACGGCTGCGAAAATGGAGCAAAAGTGGAGCCATGGACCATGTCAAGCAATGTCAATTTCCGTCGTACAGTAGAAAACTTGATTTCACTGCTTGTGATATTAGTTGTGTTTTTCTGGCATGGCTCGGCACGAGCATCTGAGCATCTGCACATTTCTTTCCGCGCTCCAGTTCCATTCTGCGCAGATCTGTGTAGGACACTTGGTTGAGTCCCAGTTCCCAAAGAGTGACGGCAAAGTCCTACACTGTAGGACTTTGCCGTCACTCTGTGGGAACTGGGACTCAACCAAGTCGCTGAGAAAGTCAGCGAGAAAGGGTGAAACCTGTGCTATCTGTGCTCTGTGAGGGCCATGATCATGCCCAACGGGCTGGAGGCTCAAGAACATGTTGCCGAGGCATCACCGATGTCACAGGTTAACAAGTCAAGGTCCACTACCATGAAGGAACATTCATGAGTTATGCCAACTCACGGCCCGGATATGTATATCTGTATATCATATAAATCATATATGTGTATTAAGTGTATTCAATATTATTTAATATTATATAGATGCCATTTGAGTCACCAACAGGGACGGGTACACTAGCATTGGTATTATCCGCTGCCCCATTTTTGAGCTGCGAAAATCTACCTGATGGCCAAGGTACTCACTGCCATTCCTGCAACAGAATCGAACGTTAAAAGTTTGAAAAAAAAGCGGTTCCCTTCAGTCCGAAATGATTTTTGCACATGTTCGTGACTGGTTTGATTCCAACATGAGGGAAGTCGACGCAGAGCTGGTTGAGGAATCCACCTGAGGAATCCTACACAGCTGTGAGAACCAACAAAACTAGAAATCCATAGAAATCCAACATATTCCAACTAACATCGCATCTCCAGTTCCACAGTCTATTTTGCAACTTCCAACACTGTGTGTCCTTGCTTCACCCTGCGTGCATCCGATCATTTGGATGACTTTGTGATTGAGATTGGGTTAGTCCGGTTAGTCCGGTTAGTCCGGTTAGTCCCAGTTTCTTCAGCTCCTTCATGCCAAGCTCTTCTAGAAGCTCATCTGCCAAGCTTTTCTTTGGCAAACAACCGATGCCTTGCTTGCCTCGGAACGTGAAACGCCGATTCGGGATATGATTCAGCCACAAGTACCAGGTCCAGTCACAGCATTTGCCAACGATGGAAGCTACTGGCCAAACATCGGGAGGTTTTGTCCAGATTTCCCAACACTTGGAGAATACAGGGAAAAGCATGCGTACTATATATCTATATGCTATATACATCAAATGCCTTGAGCACCAAGACCAGCAAAACTCCTGGGGCCAAACTTGCACAAAAAATGAACCCTCTGTTTGTGACTGGAAACCTGGGGTATTTATCTTGTAAACCAGTACGTAATTTGTATTCAACCCGTACTTTACCAATACCGACCGATACTTTGAAACGGTGTTTCGTAGTTTTCTTGTTTTCTCGAATTTGTTGCAACTCTCGTCAAGAATTGCCTAAGACTATCGAATAGAGTCTTCTGGACCTCCTGGTGCACTTCTATTTTCCAAACAACGTGGGACTCCTTCAACAGGTTGCGGGATTCCTTTCAACAGGTTGTGATTTCATTTTGTGCGTTCCCTTTTAAAGAGCGCAACGTCTCTTTGAGAGGGATGCGTTTACAGAGACCTTCAACATGCGCGAACTTCGTTTGAAAAATGTAGTAGTGCACTTTATTAGAAAGGTACGTTGAAAAAGTAGAACCCGTCTATGCAGTACTCTTTCGAAAGGGTATGGTACTCCTTAAAGCAAAATTTGGTAGAAGTGTGTGTGTGTGTACTATTTCTTCCGAAAAGGTGGACAGTGTGATGGGAAAGGGTGCAACATGCACTTCGGACCATGAACATTGTCAGAAAGTAGAATTCTATGTATGCAGGACTCTTTTTGTTAAGAAAGGTATCGTAGGTAACATGCCCTTCCGGATGAATGCAACATGTGAGTAAAGAATGCGATATCCCTGTGTGGAAATTAAGTAGATATTTCCTTCAAGAAGCTATTGCCTTGCAAAAAATGAATAAAGGAATTGACATGATCTTTTCCAAGGAGTACTGCATTTGTGCATTGGTTATTGCATTTGTTTGACAGGAATGCTATGGGTTAAAACCAAACACACCGCATACTGTGCAGGATTTTCGCCTTTTAAAGGGATACCCATTGAAGGAAGACTGGATTTGTTGACAGAAAGACTCCACTTCGAACATTTCACCGTTTTGGGGGAATGCTCCATATATCTCCCTATTTTCCAGGCATACTGCTTCTTGAAGGAAGGCCTGTCTCAAAGGAAGACCACCGCTTGTGAACGAAAAATCGCTGTCTCTGAATTTAAAATGTTCCTTTAAAAAAAGTGGAATATTTCATGTGTGTGTGATTGTGTGTGTGTATGTTTATTGAATACTGCGATTTTTCGACAGGAAGTCTGTATGCACAAGAAAGGCAGAATAGTTTGAAAGGAAGACTGCACTTCCTCAAAATAAAACACTGCACCTTTTGAGGGCATGCCTCATGTTTTCATAGATGCTGGCCCGGAAGACTGCTTTCTCATAGCTACTTTACGAATCTTTAAGATAAATTGCGTTATGTGGTGAAACAATTTCTCAATCCTTTTGGTTCCTTCAAAATCCATCGTAAAGATCCACAATTACGCATGCAGCCACAACTACCTGCTCTCTTTTCTCAGTCTCACTTCTGCAATCTTTCACAACCACTGGGTGCCAAGCATTTGTGCGCATACCACACGACGGGCTGCCCATTAGACATTTTCACTTTGAAGTCACCTTGAGAAGTTGTGACTGAGCTTTGCGACGTTCACAGGATACATGAAACTGCATGTTACATTGAAAGTTAGGTAGCCATAGGTAGCCCAGGAAGAGACATGCTCCCTGGGGGCTCGCTATGATGCTGATTTCACACATGCAACATTTCAGTCGCTGTCTAAATCGTATGAATTTGGACAAGTTGCCATCTTCATCAAAGCCCTCCACAGTTCCCATGGTCTCGCATAAGTGCACTCGGTCACCAATGGATGTGAGACGTTCGATCACACCTCGCTCATGCGGGAAAACCACTGGGAACTTGGGAAAGTTCATACAGATTCTACGGATTTCATGAGGGCTGCCGGGCTTGCCGGGCTTGCCGGGCTTGCCGGGCTTGCTGGGCTGCCACTGCCATCATGCAATCGATATTAAAGGCGTTCTTGGCCTTTCAAATCATCTAACCACCCAACAGACTTTTTCCACAGAGCGTCTAATGTGTCTATGAAGTTCAAGGGGCGAAAGGTTCCCAAGATTTCCATAGACCATCTGACCAAGGGTTTGGAGATGCTGTCACAACATGTCACAACTTGATTTCACCCTATGGAGACGGTGCACAAACTTCGAAAGGTTTTGAACCTCCCAAAACTATCCACTGATGTCCAGAAATCTATCCACGGCATCCGATGGCAGCAAGCACCAAACCGACCCAAACCCCAAGTCATCAGTTCATGCAACGACGAGCAGCATCGGGGCCAAGCGCTTCGGAGTTGGTTAGGCTTCACCACCACCGGGTCATCTGCCAGGACGCTTCGAAGAAAATGCATGTCTTGGAGGTAACAAAAAACTGGTGGCACATCTTGGCTCTATGTTTCAAGTATCATATAGGGACATAGATACGTTATGCATATTGGATCATATTGGCATATTTATGTACTGGTATGTACTTTATACATCTTTATACTACCACATCCATAAATGTGGCAAACATGTGGGACTAGGACACTGGGAGGAAATATGTGTCACCATCTTTTGACGTGTCTCTGAACATGAAACCTTTGGAACTATTGGAACTCTTGTTGCATGTATGATCTTTTCCGATTTAATCCAAGATTTGGAACCCGTCCGCTCCTGGCCCCCACGTTCCAGCAAACGGATGCGGAAGTCATTGGCTTCGACCATATTATCCGGTCTCCAACACTGAGAGCCTTCCTGCCCGGCTCAGATCTTCTATGCAAAGAATTCTCAGTATCTTCATTCTTCGCGTAGAAAATCTGAGCCGGGCAGGAAGAGTTCGGAAGAACAGCAAATGCTGGCAATGTCGGCAGCCAAGACTGATCCACACGTATCAGTCCACGTTGAATCTTACACTGTCAACTATGTCTTGCGTTGATCACAGCTGACGAATACCCTACACATTTATTCGCAGTGTGTTCAATGCGTTCCCCTTCGACAATTCCCACTCACAATCATGCATAGACCCCATGCCAAACCTGAAGAACTTCTGACAACCGCGCCGCATGGTGTGAAAACAACTCCAAGATCTCAGGCATCCACCAGCCAATATCACCACAACCACGCTTGACCCCAGCATTCCTCTGCCCGATGGTGCTTGATATTTTTTGTGCCACTAATAGTCAGCACAGTAACAGACTCAGAATGCAAAACCTCTACTAGTGCTCCTAGAAAGTATCCATCGGATCTGCAACAACACATTGGAAGACTTCGCAAATGAGTTGTTCGGTGTTGTTGGACATCCGATTTCTGCAGTTGCAATGTTGGACTGGTTGGGATGCGTAGTCTACACTGTCGTTCCCGAACTTGCAGCCACATGCTGCATCAGGTAGCCATCGTCTTCCCATCGTCGGTGAAGACCGGAAGGTCTCCGTCTTCGTCCACACCAACAATCGTCGCTTTCGTTCCGCCGGGATGACTTCATGGCATGACGATACGACATGCAAGAAACTGCAAGCACCAAATCCAATCCATCATCTTGCGCTTCACGCTTCGAAACACCTCGTGGCAAGTGAGCAAGCTGCACTGGTCATCAGCTGCACTCAGAAGCTCAATCTTAAGAGGATCTTACAAAAGCGGTGAGGACATGTGACAATGCACCGGATAAATGAGTCCCACGTAATTCAAATATAGTTGCAAAGTATTGCAAAGAAATCTCAAGTAATCTTTAGTAATCCATCTATCTCAGACCTCAACCCCAAAAACATCAAAAACTGTAATCGTCACATGGCTCCGAAACACCACTGGGGCTCCAAACGCAACGACGTCAGCAGCGTGCCCCGCGCTCTTCCATTCCCGTGAGCAGCCCGGCGTCGGCGGCACGTCCTGGAGATCAAATCTGCGGGCCGATGTCAATGAACTCAACACACACTTTTCAGCAAAAGCATTCAGAAACCGACGCCCTCGTCTGACTTTATCCCCTTTTCATCCCTTTTCCGTCTAAAACACCTTGAAAACACGTTGGGAACAGTAAAACTGATTCCTGAAGATTCATTCATCCACTCAATCCACTTTCCGGTCCTCAGGAATACCATGAATGAAAAGCAAACAGATGATCACGGGGAGGAGAACTGGGATTAGTTCTCCACCTTGGATGCGAAACAGAAACGCCAGGAACTTGATGTGGAATGCGGAAGAGCATACTTTCTCAGCCATGGAATCCAAACATTCTGCAATCAAACCACGGCCCCAGATACACCCCAAAGTCCAAGCAGAAACCGAGCAAGGAATGCAAACAGGATTGGCAGAACACATATACCGTATACCCCCTAACTGCTACGAGCTGCGTTGGGCGGAAGGAACTGAAACCTTCACAGGTTTCACCTCGGCGATGGCTTGTGGGCAAGCAAGGCCGAATGCAAGGCAACTGATGCGTGTCTGAATACATGCTGAATGGGATATCAAGTCAAGAAACAGCTAATAACTTTGGGAATCGTGAGGAAAGGAATCCACAAGGCCAGAAATCTATTGGACTGACCAAAACAAGGCAGAGGCCACGGCCTTCGTCGATTGAACAAGAACAAATCTCCCTTGTTTGATTGGATCTACTACTACCATTTGAAGGACAAAAACAGGCTGTAGGCAAATGTAGGCAAATGTGAATCTCACAGCAGAGCCGAGAGTCCGGGAAGAAAACGAAATCCTGCATCAGGCAGAACCTCAGTTCTTCTCGCTTGTGTGCGGCGTCTCAGTCAACATGTTCGTCCTGGAGTCAACCGTAACCTCCTTGAAGGTCTCAAAGCATCACGATCGAAGAAAACAAAGCGATTCCCACAAATCGATACAAATAGTCCCAATGATTGCATATATAATATATAACCTTGATGATGCTTGATGATTCTGCCCAGTCTAAGTTGTGGAGAACCAGTGCCTTAAATTTCAACGTGAGGCTCTTCAGACTTCCAAGTGTTTTGGCTGCGTTTCTGGCTACTCCGGGTGGCTCTGAGTCCCGCAGCACTCACAGGGGACCAAAAGAAAGGCCAGAAAGTGCTTCAAACGAACCAACGGCTGCGAAAATGGAGCAAAAAGTGGAGCCATGGACCATGTCAAGCAATGTCAATTTCCATCGTACAGTAGAAAACTTGGCTTCACAAAAAAAAATGCGTAATTGACACGGGTCTTGCTCCGCCTCAGGGCAGGGTTTGGCCACAATCTGGAAATCAGGTGAAATCAACCTCCGTGTTCTCGCATGTTCTCACTGCTTGTGATATTAGTTGTGTTTTTCTGGCATGGCTCGGCACGAGCATCTGCACATCTGCACATTTCTTTCCGCGCTCCAGTTCCATTCTGCGCAGATCTGTGTAGGACTTTGCCGTCACTCTGTGGGAACTGGGACTCAACCAAGTCGCTGAGAAACTCAGCGAGAAAGGGTGAAACCTGTGCTCTGTGAGGGCCATGATCATGCCCAACGGGCTGGAGGCTCAAGAACATGTTGCCGAGGCATCACCGATGTCACAGGTTAACAAGTCAAGGTCCACTACCATGAAGGAACATTCATGAGTTGTGCCAACTAACGGCCCGGATATGTATATCATATAAATCAATATAAATCAATATAAATCATATATGTGTATTAAGTGTATATAATATTATAGATACCATTTGAGTCACCAACAGGGACGGGCACACTAACATTGGTATCATCCGCTGCCCCAATTTTTGAGCTGCGAAAATCTACCTGATGGCCCAGGTACTCACCATTCCTGCAACAGAATCGAAAAGTAAAAGTTTGAAAAAAAAAGCCGTTCCCTTCAGTCCGAAATGATTTTTGCACATGTTCGTGACTGGTTTGATTCCAACATGAGGGAAGTCGACGCAGAGCTGGTTGAGGAATCCACCTGAGGAATCCTACACAGCTGTGAGAGCCAACAAAACTAGAAATCCAACATATTCCAACTAACATCGCATCTCCAGTTCCACAGTCTATTTTGCACCTTCCAACACTGTGTGTCCTTGCTTCACCCTGCGTGCATCCGATCATTTGGATGACTTTGTGATTGAGATTGGGTTAGTCCGGTTAGTCCGGTTAGTCCGGTTAGTCCCAGTTTCTTCAGCTCCTTCATGCCAAGCTCTTCGAGAAGCTCATCTGCCAAGCTTTTCTTTGGCAAACAACCGATGCCTTGCTTGCCTCGGCTGAAACATGATAAACATATGACAAACATTGTGAACGTGAAACGCCGATTCGGGATATGATTCAGCCACAAGTGCCACTTTGTTCTGCATGTGACAAAGGCGGTCCAGTCACAGCATTTGCCAATGATGGAAGCTACTGGCCAAACATGGGCAGGTTTTGTCCAGATTTCCCAACACTTGGAGAATACAGGGAAAAGCATGCGTACTATATATCTATATGCTATATACATCAAATGCCTTGAGCACCAAGACCAGCAAAACTCCTGGGGCCAAACTTGCACAAAAAATGAACCCTCTGTTTGTGACTGGAAACCTGGGGTATTTATCTTGTAAACCAGTACGTAATTTGTACTCAACCCGTACTTTACCAATACCGACCGATACTTTGAAACGGTGTTTCGTAGTTTTCTTGTTTTCTCGAATTTGTTGCAACTCTCGTCAAGAATTGCCTAAGACTATCGAATAGAGTCTTCTGGACCTCCTGGTGCACTTCTATTTTCCGAACAACGTGGGACTCCTTCAACAGGTTGCGGGATTCCTTTCAACAGGTTGTGATTTCATTTTGTGCGTTCCCTTTTAAAGAGCGCAACGTCTCTTTGAGAGGGATGCGTTTACAGAGACCTTCAACATGTGCGAACTTCGTTTGAAAAATGTAGTAGTGCACTTTATTAGAAAGGTACGTTGAAAAAGTAGAACCCGTCTATGCAGTACTCTTTCGAAAGGGAATGGTACTCCTTAAAGCAAAATTTGGTAGAAGTGTGTGTGTGTGTGTACTATTTCTTCCGAAAAGGTGAACAATGTGATGGGAAAGAGTGCAACATGCACTTCGGACCATGAACATTGCCAGAAAGTAGAATTCTATGTATGCAGGACTCTTTTTGTTAAGAAAGGTATCGTAGGTAACATGCCCTTCCGGATGAATGCAACATGTGAGTAAAGAATGCAATATCCCTGTGTGGAAATTAAGTAGATATTTCCTTCAAGAAGCTATTGCCTTGCAAAAAATGAATAAAGGAATTGACATGATCTTTTCCAAGGAGTACTGCATTTGTGCATTGGTTATTGCATTTGTTTGACAGGAATGCTATGGGTTCAAACCAAACACACCGCATACTGTGCAGGATTTTCGCCTTTTAAAGGGATACCCATTGAAGGAAGACTGGATTTGTTGACAGAAAGACTCCACTTCGAACATTTCACCGTTTTGGGGGAATGCTCCATATATCTCCCTATTTTCCAGGCATACTGCTTCTTGAAGGAAGGCCAAAGGAAGACCACCGCTTGTGAACGAAAAATCGCTGTCTCTGAATTTAAAATGTTCCTTTAAAAAAATGGAATATTTCATGTGTGTGTGTGTGATTGTGTGTGTATGTTTATTGAATACTGCGATTTTTCGACAGGAAGTCTGTATGCACAAGAAAGGCAGAATAGTTTGAAAGGAAGACTGCACTTCCTCAAAATAAAACACTGCACCTTTTGAGGGCATGCCTCATGTTTTCATAGATGCTGGCCCGGAAGACTGCTTTCTCATAGCTACTTTAAGAATCTTTAAGATAAATTGGTTATGTGGTGATACAATTTCTCAATCCTTTTGGTTCCTTCAAAATCCATCGTGAAGATCCACAATTACGCATGCAGCCACAACTACCTGCTCTCTTTTCTCAGTCTCACTTCTGCAATCTTTCACAACCACTGGGTGCCAAGCATTTGTGCGCATACCACACGACGGGCTGCCCATTAGACATTTCACTTTGAAGTCACCTTGAGAAGTTGTGACTGAGCTTTGCGACGTTCACAGTACATGAAACTGCATGTTACATTGAAAGTTAGGTAGCCATAGGTAGCCCAGGAAGAGACATGCTCCCTGGGGGCTCGCTATGATGCTGATTTCACACATGCAACATTTCAGTCGCTGTCTAAATCGTATGAATTTGGACCAGTTGCCATCTTCATCAAAGCCCTCCACAGTTCCCATGGTCTCGCATAAGTGCACTCGGTCACCAATGGATGTGAGACGTTCGATCACACCTCGCTCATGCGGGAAAACCACTGGGAACTTGGGAAAGTTCATACAGATTCTACGGATTTCATGAGGGCAGCCGGGCTTGCCGGGCTTGCCGGGCTTGCCGGGCTTGCCGGGCTTGCCGGGCTTGCCGGGCTTGCCGGGCTTGCCGGGCTTGCCGGGCTTGCCGGGCTGCCACTGCCATCATGCAATCGATATCAAAGGCGTTCTTGGCCTTTCAAATCATCTAACCACCCAACAGACTGTTTCCACAGAGCGTCTAATGTGTCTATGAAGTTCAAGGGGCGAAAGGTTCCCAAGATTTCCATAGACCATCTGACCAAGGGTTTGGAGATGCTGTCACAACATGTCACAACTTGATTTCACCCTATGGAGACGGTGCACAAACTTCGAAAGGTTTTGAACCTCCCAAAACTATCCACTGATGTCCAGAAATCTATCCACGGCATCCGATGGCAGCAAGCACCAAACCCACCCAAACCCCAAGTCATCAGTTCATGCAACGACGAGCAGCATCGGGGCCAAGCGCTTCGGAGTTGGTTAGGCTTCACCACCACCGGGTCATCTGCCAGGACGCTTCGAAGAAAATGCAGATCTTTGAGGTAACAGAAGACTGGTGGCATATCTTGGCTCTATCATATCACTCACGTATCATACATTATACATGGATATAGACTCTAGACACATTATGTATGTACTTTACTTTACACAAGCACATGACCACATCCATAAATGTGGCAAAAATGCGTGACTAGGACACTGGGAGGAAATATGTGGCGCCATCTTTTAACGTGTCTCTGAACATGAAACCTTTGGAACTACTGTTGCATTTATGATCTTTTCCGTTTTAATCCAAGATTTGGAACCCGTCCGCTCCTGGCCCCCACATTCCAACAAACGGATGCGCACCCATGTGGTCGAAGCCAATGACTTCGGCCACTTCTTCTTTCCTGGTGTTGAAGACCCGGTCTCCAACACTGATTGCCTTCCGGCAATTCTTTGCATAGAAAATCTGAGCCGGGCAGGAAGAGTTCGGAAGAACAGCAAATGCTGGCAATGTCGGCAGCCAAGACTGAACCACATCTATCAGTCCCATGTTGAGTCTTACACTTACACTGTCTTACTATGTCAACTATGTCTCACTATCTGATCATTGTCACCATTGCGTAATTACAAGTGCATCCAATTGTGCAGTTGGGTGGAATTCGTACCTGTACAGCTACGCGGAATGGCACAATGTACAGCATTTGCGGGCATACCAAAAGATGTCCCGTGGAGCACCCGCTGTCTGGTAAATAATACCACACCGCAGGCTTTCCACAGGACATCTTTCTTCACTTTTAAGTCACCTTGAAGAGCGGTTGCGTCTGGGCTTTGCAACGTTCTCAGGAACCGTGAAACTGCAGGTTCTATTGAGAGCTATGTTTTCAAAGGATTCCAATCCTCTCATTTCAATCCCAGCAGTATGCTGATTTCACACATGCAACAATTCTGTCACTGTATGAATTGTATGAATATTTGGACCAGTTGCCATCCATCGAAGCTTTCCACAGTGCCGATGGTCTCGCGCGCGTGGTGCACACGGTCACCAACGCGAGAAAGAGCTTCGATCACACCTTGAAGGAAAACCACTGGGAACTTGGGAAAGTTCACACAGATTCTACGGGATTTCATTAGGGCCCGGCTTGCTCAAGCAAAGGTCTTAGCATTGGGCAGAGCCTTAGTTCTTGTTGCTATTTGTTGCTTGCGTGCACATGCGTCTCAGCCGATATGTCGATCCTGGAATCAGAGTAACCTCGTTGAAGGTTTCAATTCCTGGCGATCAAGGGGAAAAAAACTAAGATTCCGGTAATAGATACAAAATGATACAAATAGTTTGGTGATGCTGATGCTTGATGATTCTGCGCAGTCTTAGTCTAAGTTGTGGAGAACCAGTTCCGAGGCACAGGGCGCGCTGCTGGAGCTACCCTGGAACAAATGGGTCTGGAAATGAGCTAACAGCATTGTACACCCCCAAAATGGCATTTGAATGGAGAAAGATCGAGAAAGTTACAATAAATCATTGAATCACATTGCATCATTTGATTTGGAGGTACCTCACTCTCAAATGTTATCACATTGCAAAAATCCACCATGCATGAGACTCTCAATGACGCCATTAATCAGGTGTGTCATCCGATCATTGCGCTGGCGCTCAGAACCTTCATCAAATCCTACTTGAAACACACAACTGCATGGTATCAGAGCATCGCACTTGACGTAATCCATTGAGCACACAGGAAACATTTGCAGCTCAAACTTGTAAGACATTTTTTTTGCCTTCTGCCGATAATTTATTCAACTTTTGTGTTACTCCTCTCTGATGTTCAAGGTGACGTCAAGCCAGAGATGGCTTCGTTGGTACCAGCACCGGTTCCCAAATCTGCCGTCCACACGTAGGAGAAAGTGACATCATCAGTTGAGCAGTACAAGTCAAACTTTGGAATGGCATTGTTGGCACTGCCCCATTGTATGGTCTTGATCTTCGTCACGCCATTGGGGTTGTGCAATTGGTATGTCACGCTCTTTCCGACCTTTGCGCCGGAGCAAGTGACCCATTTGGTGCTGGTGTCCCCATCAAATGCACCATCTGGAGACGAGCGCTCACAATCCGAGGTAGCAATGCCCATGCCTGCTCCTGAGATCATCTGATCTCCACTGTAGAGCTCAATCTCAAAAATGTGCGCTTCCCAATCTTTGTTCTCGGCTGCTATCTCCAACTTCCAAGATGAACAGACAGGCGCCACAGTGGGGGGAGGAGTGGCTGGTAATGGGGGAGGAGCAAGGCCAGAGATGGCTTCGTTGGTACCAGCACCGGTTCCCAAATCTGCCGTCCACACGTAGGAGAAAGTGACATCATCAGTTGAGCAGTACAAGTCAAACTTTGGAATGGCATTGTTGGCACTGCCCCATTGTATGGTCTTGATCTTCGTCACGCCATTGGGGTTGTGCAATTGGTATGTCACGCTCTTTCCGACCTTTGCGCCGGAGCAAGTGACCCATTTGGTGCTGGTGTCCCCATCAAATGCACCATCTGGAGACGAGCGCTCACAATCCGAGGTAGCAGTTCCCATGCCTGCTCCTGAGATCATCTGATCTCCACTGTAGAGCTCAATCTCAAAAATGTGCGCTTCCCAATCTTTGTTCTCGGCTGCTATCTCCAACTTCCAAGATGAACAGACAGGCGCCACAGTGGGGGGAGGAGTGGCTGGTAATGGGGGAGGAGCAAGGCCAGAGATGGCTTCGTTGGTACCAGCACCGGTTCCCAAATCTGCCGTCCACACATAGGAGAAAGTGACATCATCAGTTGAGCAGTACAAGTCAAACTTTGGAATGGCATTGTTGGCACTGCCGAATTGTATGGTCTTGACCTTGGTCACGCCATTGGGGCTGTGCAATTGGTATGTCACGCTCTTTCCGACCTTTGCGCCGGAGCAAGTGACCCATTTGGTGCTGGTGTCCCCATCAAATGCACCATCTGGAGACGAGCGCTCACAATCCGAGGTAGCAATGCCCATGCCTGCTCCTGAGATCATCTGATCTCCACTGTAGAGCTCAATCTCAAAAATGTGCGCCTCCCAATCTTTGTTCTCGGCTGCTATCTCCAACTTCCAAGATGAACAGACAGGAGCCACTGCCACCTGCCAGCCAAAAACTCTTTGAAGTCACATCATTCTTTCCCTGCCTTCAAAAGCTCGAGGTGGCTCTACAGAAGATTCTTCAAGAACTTACAAAAATTCTCTTCACGGCCCAAGAACATAGAAAGACTAAAAAATATATCCCAAATTCAAAATATAGCTTTGTTGCCTAGGTCTCCTAGATACCAAAACGGAATGCCTTTTTGGCTTCTTTCACAACTCCCACCGTCGTGGTGGTCGTCGTTGTGGTCGCTGACAGGCTCATCGTTGTCAAACCTTTGGCGTGAACTTCTGCCAAAGCTGCAGGTCGCAGGTGCCACTTCAACTCGCCTGACATGAGGCGGGTTGTTCATGGGGCTCCCCTAAACCCCAGCCATCCTTTTCCAATTTGTCATCACTTTCCCTATTGAATTGACCATGTTTGGGTTGTTTGTGGTATCCCCCATATCCATTTTCAGACAAACCCCTGATCTCTGACGACCTGAGACCTTCAGAAATTGTTGTGCTGCCCCTTTCAGTTTGCTATGCAATGAAAGTTTCTTGGGAATTTTTGGACTTGGGCCACACCAATGCCACACCTGTAAAGAAATCCTTGAGGTCTGCATTCGCACCAATGCTTGCAGCGATGTAGTAGTTCTCCATGGCAGTTTCGTAGTCACCTTTTCCGTCGGGAGCACGGACTAGCAGGCCCTCCAAAGCGCCAAAGAAACCCTTCAAGAAATTGACGCCACCACATTTCCGGAAGAGGAATGAGTTGAGTCCTGCATGTCAGGCTAGTGGACGTCCCCCCACCCAGTAATAGGCCATTAGTGGAGGTTGGTTTTTAGGGCCCCAGCCTAAAGTGTGGTGATGATTCTCTTTTGTCTTGTTGCATCTTTTTCCACTAGTCTTGCTGGGGACTCTGGGCTGTGCACGTATTAGTTTGTTCCATGCTTCCAAGAACTTCTTTGTATTTGCAGCCCAAATTTCAGTCTCAAGAAGGAGAAATGGCTGGACCCAGCACCGCACCCAGTCCTGAATACAGATTGTCAAGGCTGCTGTGGGAGGCCCAGGGAAGGAAGTCTTGCATGAAAGTGTTGTCCAAATTGTACTCTGAGTTGCTGACATAGATCACCAAGTTCTCTTCCATCATGGCCATGAACTCCTCCCGGTTCTTTCCAAAGTAATTGAATTCCACCGGTGGAGTGATGGCAACAGACGTGAGACACCCGAAGATATTGATGAAACCCTGATTCACCCAACCTGAGCTCCAATAGCTCACCGAAGTGTGGTAATCCAAAACCTTGGTGAACACATTGGGAAAGATGTAATTCCTGAAGTTCTCATAGAAAAAGACGTGGTCAATCACCTGTCGACCTTGAAGGGTCATCTCCAACATCTTCCTGACGAAGTCGGGACCCACTGCAACGCCAGCACGGGCGGCATTAGCCAAGCCCCCCGCGTTCAGGAAGTTTATTTCTTGGGGAATCCGACCTTCCAGCCGTGCATCCGGAGCGGTATAGTACCTGGGAATCATTCCAACCACATCATCGTAGATGTAGAGCATCTTCTCCAAATTGGAAACCTGATCTTCTTATGTTCGCAATATTTCATGAACAATATCTGAGTGCTTCTGGTTGACCTGATGATCCAAAAAATATTGACGACTGAGGTGTCTTTAGTGGGGTTGCAGCAATCCAATCACTTTCGGAGCGGCAAAGTAAGAATGTCCATACCATTGGTCTCACCTTAACCACTCAATGATTTGGCTATGCGTTGTGTGTATATGTTATGCGGATCTGCGTGTGCACGTTTGTCACCACAACTAGATACCAGCAGCTGCTGCCGTCCTCGGTCGTAGGAAAATATGATCATCCCAACAATAGCCACCCTATGTTGGCATGCAAATAAGTAAAGTAACCCATCTAAAATACATGAACAAAAACCATGTGTGTGTGTAGGCCACAGGCTTAAGGCAGCATAAAACGCAAACCAGTCACAATGTCTTTCATAGCCTCTGTAGTTTTAGCATCATTCACATCTGGATTGAATTCTGCAGACCGTGCGGAGTCTGCGATGACCAAGGCCAATCGGGGGCCCTCGTACACCACTGCCTTACCAGAGCCAGAGATGAAGGCCTGATAGTCCTCCAGCTGCAGAACCTTCCAATCATCGCCTTAACCGCAAGATGGCTTGGAAGTCATCATTAGCAGATCCCTGCATCCTGTTCATCCCAAATTAAAGGACCGGATAACCCCACATGTCAACTTCTTCCAACAAGCAGCAAAAGAAAGGTAAAGATGGCATGGGGAAAGCAAGAAAGGGAAAAGAGATGGTGAAGGATTGGTGTGGAGCAAGTTGTGTGTGGAAGAGTAAGTACGAGTAAGTTGTGTATGGACAAGTTGTGTTGTATGCATGTATGTATGTATGTATGTATGTATGTATGTATGTATGTATGTATGTATGTATGTATGTATGTATGTATGTATGTATGTATGTATGTATCGATGGATGGATAGATGGATGGATGGATGGATGTATGGATGCATATATATATATACATATATATATACATATATATATATACATATATATATATGGTGTCAAATGGCTACAGATGACGCAGGTACGACAATCTCATCCAACACAAACATGTCACAGTGTACGCAAAAGTGCAAGTGAGGCAGCAGAGGTACATGCCCAGTCGATGCCACCAAGTACCACGCATGCCACGTGAAAAGAAGGTGGGTGTCTCCAAGTGCCACGCCTGCCACGCAAAACGCCGCGGCGTCACAGCGCCGCCTGGGAACCAAGCGCGCCACCAGAGCCAACCCAGTGCCATAAGTGCCACGCCTGCCACGCAAAGTAACAATCCGTGTCATCAAGTGCCACGCCTGCCACACAAAGTGAAGGTGGATGTCACAAAGTGCCACGCCTGCCACGCAAAACGCCGCGGCGTCACAGCGCCGCCTGGGAACCAAGCGCAACACCAGAGCCAACCCAGAGCCGTAAGTGCCACGCCTGCCACGCAAAGTAACAATCCGTGTCATCAAGTGCCACGCCTGCCACACA
This sequence comes from Cladocopium goreaui, assembly GCA_947184155.2. Lineage (NCBI taxonomy): Eukaryota > Dinophyceae > Suessiales > Symbiodiniaceae > Cladocopium > Cladocopium goreaui. Next base: position 162,878 of record CAMXCT020001084.1, read on the forward strand.
AAGTGAAGATGGATGTCACAAAGTGCCATGCCTGCCACGCAAAACGCCGCTGCGTCACAGCGCCGCCTGGGAACCCCAGTGCCATAAGTGCCACGCCTGCCACGCAAAGTAACAATCCATGTCATCAAGTGCCACGACTGCCACACAAAGTGAAGGTGGATGTCACAAAGTGCCACGCCTGCCACGCAAAACGCCGCGGCGTCACAGCGCCGCCTGGGAACCAAGCGCGCCACCAGAGCCAACCCAGTGCCATAAGTGCCACGCCTGCCACGCAAAGTAATTAAAGGACCGGATAACCCCACATGTCAACTTCTTCCAACAAGCAGCAAAAGAAAGGTAAAGATGGCATGGGGAAAGCAAGAAAGGGAAAAGAGATGGCGAAGGATTGGTGTGGAGCAAGTTGTGTGTGGAAGAGTAAGTACGAGTAAGTTGTGTATGGAAAAGTTGTGTTGTATGCATGTATGCATGCATGTATGTATGCATGTATGTATGGATGGATGGATGGATAGATGGATGGATGTATGGATGCAAATATATATATATATATGGTGTCAAATGGCTACAGATGACGCAGGTACGACAATCTCATCCAACACAAACATGTCACAGTGTACGCAAAAGTGCAAGTGAGGCAGCAGAGGTACATGCCCAGTCGATGCCACCAAGTACCACGCATGCCACGTGAAAAGAAGGTGGATGTCTCCAAGTGCCACGCCTGCCACGCAAAACGCCGCGGCGTCACAGCGCCGCCTGGGAACCAAGCGCGCCACCAGAGCCAACCCAGTGCCATAAGTGCCACGCCTGCCACGCAAAGTAACAATCCGTGTCATCAAGTGCCACGCCTGCCATACAAAGTGAAGGTGGATGTCACAAAGTGCCACGCCTGCCACGCAAAACGCCGCGGCGTCACAGCGCCGCCTGGGAACCAAGCGCAACACCACAGCCAACCCAGTGCCATAAGTGCCACGCCTGCAACGCAAAGTAACAATCCATGTCATCAAGTGCCACGCCTGCCACACAAAGTGAAGGTGGATGTCACAAAGTGCCACGCAAAGTGAGGATCCATGTTGTGTGTGTGCAAGTTGTGTGTGAGCAAGTTGTGTGTGAGCAAGTTGTGTGTGTGTGAGTAAGTTGTGTGTGTGTGTGCAAGTTGTGTGTGAGTAAGTTGTGTGTGAGTAAGTTGTGTGTGAGTAAGTTGTGTGTGAGCAAGTTGTGTGTGAGCAAGTTGTATGTGAGTAAGTTGTATGTGAGTAAGTTGTGTGTGTGTGTGCAAGTTGTGTGTGTGAGCAAGTTGTGTGTGTGAGCAAGTTGTGTGTGTGTGTAAGTTGTGTGTGTGTGCAAGTTGTGTGTGAGTAAGTTGTGTGTGAGTAAGTTGTGTGTGAGTAAGTTGTGTGTGAGCAAGTTGTGTGTGAGTAAGTTGTATGTGAGTAAGTTGTATGTCAGTAAGTTGTGTGTGTGTGCAAGTTGTGTGTGAGCAAGTTGTGTGTGAGCAAGTTGTGTGTGTGTAAGTTGTGTGTGTGTGTGTGCAAGTTGTGTGTGAGTAAGTTGTGTGTGAGCAAGTTGTGTGTGAGTAATTTGTGTGTGTGTGAGCAAGTTGTATGTGAGCAAGTGGTGTGTGAGTAAGTTGTATGTGAGTAAGTAAGTTGTGTGTGAGCAAGTTGTGTGTGAGCAAGTTGTGTGTGTGAGTAAGTTGTGTGTGTGTGTAAGTTGTGTGTGTGAGGCGGCGGGAGGACGGGAGGTGGGCGGACGGACGGATACAGAACCAAAAACAAGAACCCCACACAAAGATGTGGGGAACAATCCATGTCATCAAGTGCCACGCCTGCCACACAAAGTGAAGGGATGTCACCAAGCGCCACGCCTGCCACGCAAAACGCCGCGGCGTCACAGCGCCGCCTGGGAACCAAGCGCGCCACCAGAGCCAACCCAGTGCCATAAGTGCCACGCCTGCAACGCAAAGTAACAATCCATGTCATCAAGTGCCACGCCTGCCACACAAAGTGGAGGTGGATGTCACAAAGTGCCACGCAAAGTGACGATCCATGTTGTGTGTGTGCAAGTTGTGTGTGAGCAAGTTGTGCGTGAGCAAGTTGTGTGTGAGCAAGTTGTGTGTGAGTAAGTTGTGTGTGAGTAAGTTGTGTGTGAGTAAGTTGTGTGTGAGTAAGTTGTGTGTGAGCAAGTTGTGTGTGAGTAAGTTGTATGTGAGTAAGTTGTATGTGAGTAAGTTGTGTGTGTGTGCAAGTTGTGTGTGAGCAAGTTGTGTGTGTGTAAGTTGTATGTGAGTAAGTTGTGTGTGTGTGCAAGTTGTGTGTGAGTAAGTTGTGTGTGAGTACGTTGTGTGTGAGTAAGTTGTGTGTGAGCAAGTTGTGTGAGTAAGTTGTATGTGAGTAAGTTGTATGTGAGTAAGTTGTGTGTGTGTGCAAGTTGTGTGTGAGCAAGTTGTGTGTGTGAGCAAGTTGTGTGTGTGTGTAAGTTGTGTGTGTGTGCAAGTTGTGTGTGAGTAAGTTGTGTGTGAGCAAGTTGTGTGTGAGTAAGTTGTGTGTGAGCAAGTTGTGTGTGAGCAATGGGTGTGTGAGTAAGTTGTATGTGAGTAAGTAAGTTGTGTGTGAGCAAGTTGTGTGTGGGCAAGTTGTGTGTGAGTAAGTTGTGTGTGTGTAAGTTGTGTGTGAGGCGGCGGGAGGACGGGAGGCGGGCGGACGGACGGATACAGAACCAAAAACAAGAACCCCACACAAAGATGTGGGGAAAAACGGAGCAATTTGAATGTGTAAAAAAAAAATAGCAGAACCCCTAGAGGAACGCTAACATTGCATATACATGTCTGTGAATGTATGTATATAGATCTATATATTATATCTTATGTACGTATGGATACAATATATATATATAGTATGTATATATGTGTGTATATATATATATCGAATATATATATATGTATGTATATATATACTTATTTAATCTTATTGATCAATTAATATTGATGCATTCCCAAATGTGGATTGTCTGACGCTCGCAGACCGGTGCCTACTGAAAGCTTTAATTGGTTTGTTGTAAATAGATATTTGTCTTTGTGATCAACCTCGGCACAAGCTGAGTTGTGTGATCGTTGCTGGTGTGCAGATCAACCTGGGATGCCCCCGTGGGAGTTGTTGGGTTGGGTGAGTTGAGCGGGTCGTGATTCGGAAGGCGATTCTATATTTGACATCTGATCTGTGGGACGTTGCCAAGCTATGTACTGGACATATTCTAACGTTGGCAGTGGATGATGCGTTGCATTAGCGGCTAGGGATGGAACAGCGCTTCTTGGGATTTACTCGGAACTTGATGCTGCGCTTGATATCTGTGCTATCTCCTCACCTTTCATGTCTGCCCGTGTGTGCGACGGTGCCTTGTGGGATACTCCCTCTCATAGGAGAGATGGGGTTGCTCAGGCACTGCATGTTATAGTTTCGAGCTCTGAGTGTAGTTGACTTTTCTTTTGGACTTCTGTTTCAAGTTTTCACACTCGTCTTGACATGCTCTGATGCTTCCCCTATTAAGAATAAGAAAAGGGGGGTAATTATTTGGCAAGGGAAAATGGCTGAAAACATTGAACTAAAGTTCATGTTCACAAGGAATGCCAGTCTCGCCTTGTGAATCGCATGTGATTGATGAGTTCAAAGAAATATGAACTCGAAAAGATTATATACAGTGATGCGATGTGATGTGGCCATATCTATCAGCGCTGCACCATGTAGCTACAAAAGCAGACTAACCCATTTGGAGAGGTCGGCTAGGGGGGGGCTACGAATTAGGGAACATGTTGTAGAATTCAAGAGTCTGCAGAAGCACTGGTAAAAGCCAGGACCAGGACCTCACTAGCCTTTCCTTCACGGTTGTTTTTTTTTTATATCCGATTCTTGAGAAAAAAGAACACATGATCAAACACCCTGCTGCCAAGCCACATGTTGCTTCAACCGTGAGGTCCGGAGTGGTCACGCAAATGAACTGCTTCTTGATGTCACAGGACTGAGTTCCCTTGGGATACACCCAGTTGTACACCAATGCCGGGCCATTGGCAGCACAGGACCATCCCACCACCATCTGATCAGCTGGATCTGCACTGGTGTAACTCTCACAGGTGGCACCCGACTTAGTCTGGAAGTCTGCATTCATGCCTGTAACTTGGTTGCTGCATCCAGTGCTGGTCACTGCGTTGACCATGTTCCCTGCCAGCAATGCATGGCAATCTGTGGTAACCACCTGAAATCGAGCAGTGGCGGCCGTGGTTGACTACAGGTGATCATTCTACTGCCCCCACGTGCACAGCATGCAGATTCATTCGGTCAGAAATGACTCAAGACGGATGGCCAAACTGTGCAAAACAGCAAACTACCGCTCCAATTTGTCCGAAAACATCGAAAAAGTTTTACTGGAACATGTACCTCATGGTTGCTTGAAATGATACGCTAAGGGATGGTCAGCCCTTGAAAAATGTCCAAAGGAATCCCATATTTCCCCTGCAGTTGGGGCTATTCCAGATTCACTGAGGGGATATGCACACCATGTCCAACTGTGTCCATGTCCCACCATGTCCTTGTCCCACCTCCTTTGTCCAATCCTTGTTGTAGTAGGTGGTCCGAGGTAGCAATGGCCAGTCTACCCTTCCCTCCGTGGGCGGCCAGGGCTTTACGGATGCACGGCGACATGGTGCCCCACCGCAGCCCGCGTCATCCACCAACAAGGCCTTCGCAGCTTGACCAGCTTCAGCTGTGCAAATTGCATCTGCTCCCGCAATGCCACCGAGGTTCATGGAATGTGTCCTAGGAAGCGAGCTGCAACCGTCGTGCTGGAGGCTCAAAAAGGCATAGGAATGAATGAGTTCAAAAAAAGCTGCTCTGTTTGAGAAGGAAACAAACAAATGGGATCAAATGGGTACGGTTGGTGATCAAATGGTGCCGCACCTGCCAGCCAGAAACCCAGTAAAAGGACAAGTCATTCTATGTTGGGATGTTCATCTACTCAATTGTGGGACGATATTGATGCAGACTAGACCCAAACTGTTCGGGCTGAATTTGTGCCACACGGGCAACCAAAACTCAAATCAAACCATGCTGAGTTTCTCAGCAGTGAGGAATATCCTGGGTTTTGCCAGCAGCGCAGGGTCCATGGTCGTCGTGGTTGTGGTGGGGGGGCTGAAGCTGGCGATCATGTCATCACTGGGCGCGGAAAGACCTGAGGTGGCTTCGTTGGTGCCAGCACCGGTTCCCAAATCTGCCGTCCACACATAGGAGAAAGTGACATCATCAGTTGAGCAGTACAAGTCAAACTTTGGAATGGCATTGTTGGCACTGCCGAACTGTATGGTCTTGATCTTGGTCACGCCATTGGGGCTGTGCAATTTGTATGTCACGCTCTTTCCGACCTTTGCGCCGGAGCAAGTGACCCATTTGGTGCTGGTGTCCCCATCAAATGCACCATCTGGAGACGAGCGCTCACAATCCGAGGTAGCAGTTCCCATGCCTGCTCCTGAGATCATCTGATCTCCACTGTAGAGCTCAATCTCAAAAATGTGCGCTTCCCAATCTTTGTTCTCGGCTGCTATCTCCAACTTCCAAGATGAACAGACAGGAGCCGGGCTTTTCAAATGCGTGGCTGTTTGCAAAAGAGCACGCCCAGCCGGGCAGTCAGGACTTAGATGGCCGGGCCTCGTCAAGGATGCGTCCCGGTACAAACAAGAATTCTGACTCAAAAGTTCATCTGATGAAAACTAACATTGAGAGGGGGCGAGTGTACTATTTATACGTGTATATATATAAATATATAGAGAGACAGAGGAGATATTTGTATGATTTTGTATGTGTGTAAATATATATATATATACACACACATACCTGTAGGTATACTTACATACATCCCATATCGTACTGTACTATTCCATACAATAAAGACTAGACAATGCGAGCCAGTACAGGAGCATACAATACCAGACAATGCACAACAATGTACTACATTACACTACCCAGTACCAGTACAGTAAATAACGGTACACAACATCATTGATATTGCATTACATACGACATACAATGCGTGCAATTCCTCTGTGGGAGGTCATGCTTATGTTCCGATAGGTAGAGAAGGAAGTGATAGTTTTGTTAGCCAGGGATTGAAGCATACAGCTCGGAGGGGCTTTTTGACAGAATTTGAGTGGATGATTCGTAAGCAGAAACAGAGGCCTCGAAGGGAGCTTTTTGTGAGCAGATGTGAGCAGGAATACATGTTTCCGTATTTTTTCTTCATGTCAACTGAAGAACAGTGCCTTCACGACACAGGCTTCTGGAAACGGTTCGAATCTGCATCGCCGTGTTGCAAAAAGCATTGCAATTTATGTCGACGGCCATCAAATAGCTACTGCGCTGAGTTTCCTAGCTCACAGCTGCAAACCCTCCGCATGCCAGTTCCTACGCGCCGAGTTTTCAAGGACCGGACCGAACCGACCATGACCATATCCACATCCAAGCGTCGCAGCGCACATTCTACGCGCCCAATTCATTCTCTGCAAATTTAATGTGGCAGTGGGTAAGCGCCTCTTCACAGCGTGCTGCTCACTCTTTCTCTATTGGGCTCGAAGTCGTTCAATCTCTTTACAAGAATCTAAAAAAGGGGCTACGGCACATATACAACATGCATGCCATAGCACAAACAGACATGACTGTACTAGGCGCTACATCTCTACATGCCTCCCGAAGGAGTGCCTCTGATTCACAGGGTGCGAGTGAGAATTTGCTGCGACTAGACATGTACAGTCTTTCCTACCCTAGCCTGGCTCAGCCCCTGTTCTTCATGCGTCAAGTGCTAAATGATGTCTTCCTCCGCAAAAGCGATAGTTGAGTTTCTCTAAGAGCGTTTTCATTCGGCCTGCATCCAAGGGTTTGGTAAACAGGTCCGCGAGAATTTCTTGAGTGCTCTTCTTGTACAACTTTGCTTTTCCAGTCAAAATAGCATCTTGTGCCCACAGAAATACTGTATCTATGTGTTTGGCCTTTCCCAGTCCATGACGACTACCAATTGAAAGTCCCTGTTGCATCCATGTAACCGATGATGGGAACATGCACTCCCCAGTCACGAAGTTGAGACTGTTCGCCGAGTGCTTGGCAAAGTCCGGACACGAGTCCGTAGTATTCGGCCTCTCCGGAGCTCAATGCTATCACGGCTTGTGACTTGCAGGTTGTCCGGATTGTGCAACGACCTAATTGTAAAACTATGCCCGTAGTTGACTTCCTAGACCTAATACATCCTGCATGGTCGGCATCGACCCAAAGTTCCAATGAAGTAAATTGCTTCTGATTCGGAAACAGGTGTATCATTCTCGGGTGCGAACGAAGATAGCGAACTCCACGTTTCAACATCTGCAAATGTGCTTGAGTCGGTCGTTTCAAACCTTTCGCTAGCTCCTTTCCAAGAACCAACAAATCAGGTCTATCTTGCGAAAGATACGCCAATCTCATACTTGCAGAACGATACATCGCTGAAGTCTCTTCGTCCAATTCCTCTGAAGTCAAAGCCTCTTCGATCCGCTCTTTGATCAAAGGCGTTGTTACCTTCGATCCTTCGCAACCAACCTCTTGAAGAAGTAGGTCCACATGTCTCGGATCGGCTTCCATTTCAATGCCCTTGTCTGTCCACGTCACCAAACGATTCAAGATAACAATTGAGTGATCCACATCTTTCATAGATGGGGGTCCCAAAATACCTCGAACATCAATCGTCCAGTGTTTGCGAAGTTCGGCGGCAAACCATTCTAACTCTGTTTTCGGTCCTACTCCGGTGAAATCATCACCGTGTACCTCGATGCGAATTTGCTTCTCGGCGTGGTAGTACAAACATGAGTTACTTTTGGCTTGCTGAAAACCCATTAACATCATCACTGCTTTGATTGCTGCCTCCCAGTTGGCTGGGGCGTCGCGAGTTCCATAAAGAGATTTCCGCAACAAACCCACTTTGCCTGGTGGATATCCCATTCCACTTGGGAGTTCAACCAACAATCTTCTGCGAGCAGGGCTCCAAAAATGAGCTTTCTTGACGTCAATGAAAATCAAGCACTTAGTTGGATCCATTTGGGCTAACTTACCTACAAGGTTAGGTACCCTCATGGTCACGGCCAAAGTAAATAATGCGCGAAGTGCTGTGATAGGCGGCATAGAAGCAAAGAAATCACTCTTCTGCTTCAGTTCTCTTGCCACGAATCTTGAGCGATACTTGGGATGTGTCTCATCCCCTTTGTTCACATCCACCCATCGTGTGGAAATGACTCGCTCATTGGCAGGTCTGTCGATGACCTCCCAAACACCCATAGCATCAATCACTTGGCATTCTTCTCGACGTGCCTCCTGCACCTTTGCAGTGTCCAGCGGCTTTCCCGAAACGTTGTCCCAGTAGAGTGGCTCTTCTGGGTCAATCCCAAAGTTCTCTTCACAAACAGGTAGTGTTTCAGGTGACTGTTCAACTTGCGCGTAAACAGCTCCTAGAAAACCTTGTCTTTGAGAAAGTACAACCTTTGTAAGGGAAGTTTCGACGTCTTCCATTGGATCAGAGCTCAGACCAGCTTGCTCTACATCCCTCTTTGTTCCAGGCTGGCGTGTTGAAGCAACACTGCCTCCCGGCTGCTCGGGGTCTTCAAGCCTAGGATCCTGTGGTGGATCCTCTGCAGGTCTTTTGATTCCTGGTCCACTTGAAGGTCCAGATGCTCGCTCAACACCAACATCTTGAAGAGCCAATCTTTGTCTCTTTGAAGCGTCTTGTTTGGCTTCCTCTTCTCTTTTGGCCGCAATTTCAATTCTCCTACGTCCATACTCAGTCTCTTGCAACCTTTGGACTATCCTCAAACGACAATCCTCTGCATGATTGACTCCTTGTCGATCTAAACCAGAGCGTATAAGTGCACAAGCTTTACAACCAGCACTATAACCAAACTTGTCAAAATCATCTTGTCGAAGATAAACACGTCTGAAGTGTGGTTTCAACTCACTGGTTTCAACTTGTCTGACTTCTTCCTCTGGCTGTTCTGGTTCAATAGACACTGGCTCTGGAAGCTCCAGTGCCTCTCTTGGCTCTTTCTGCTTTGCTGGATTAGGGGCCCATGGTGTACCAGTAATTGATTGAAGTAGCTGCAAATTCCACTGTTGATCATCTGGTTTGCGTCTTACAGATTGTACAACAACAACTCCTTTGGGGGTTCCAATGATCTCCTCAGTAGTGTGAAGTCGTACTCCAAGAAAAATACCAGATTCCCAACGCGGCTCCAACTTGTGGTTGGTCTTGACTCTGTAGCCCACACACTCACCAAAAGCTGGAAGTGCAACTGTCCAATCACGACCCTTGATGCGTCTAAACGCTGTCAAACCATCTCGAGCTTTCTCATCAAATGAAAACAAAGTGTACAAAGTGCCAACATACTCAATCAACCATCCCAAGATAGGTGATCTTGGGTCCAACTGTTGTCCAACCTTGTGTTCAACATGGTCCTTGAGCGTCCTGGCTAAACCTTGTGTGATTCCCACAGATGATTTAGCTTCACCATTTGACATACCATGGCTGTCTCCTTTTGGGCTGTTCTCCAACTGCACTGAAATACCTTGTGATGACAAAGTGTTCTTGACTGCAGTAGCCAAAGCGATGATAGATGGCTCTTGATCTGATTTCAAAGTCAAAGAAGTGTAACCAAGAAATTTGATGTCCCTCAAGAGCGCAATCTCAGGGTAGTAGTGTTCTGTGCCTTTGGCAGGAACCAAATGTGAAAAGATTGCTTTGGTGAAACGGTCACGCACAACCAAAACCAGGCATCTTTTGTCCACCAACAGCATCAGCCGGTAGTTCTCCAGGCGAACCAAAGAAACCATAGTCTAGTGATACAACAGGACGACCTTCATCATCCTGACTGTGGTCAACTGCTTTGTGGGAGAACGATTTACCACGTCCTCTGACACAGTGACTGCACCACGACCTAAATGGTACATGGCAAACTTCATGGGCTTTCACCAGTGTAGGCCTTGCTGGAATTGGCAATGGCTTGGCTGAAGCTCCAGCATCTTCTTCAGCTAGCGCTTGACCCAAAGGTTTTACGGCTTTCCCTGCCTTTGAAAACTCGCATCCTCTTTCCCATCACCTGGACACCAAATCCAAGTTGGGATTTTCCAAACACCATTTCTGAAGTAGATCTTGATGGACTTGCCGTTCTTCAAGATGATCTGGCCTCCTTCTGGTGTCATCTTCACAGTGTGTCCCAAGCTTGTCATCTTGCCCACACTGAGTAGTGGCTTTGCGCTATCCACCACTGAAAATGTTCCAGTCAGCACCAGCCCACATTGAAATGCCATCTGAACAACCTTCTGTCCCAAGTTTGGGATGATACGACCATCTGCAAGTGCAAAGTCCTTCCTTCTGGCCCATCACGTCTTGGTGGCAGCTTGTTTGGGGGTCCAAAGCTGTTCAGCTCCCCTCTTTGGCCTTCTTCATTTGCCTCAGCCCTCATTTCGTCGTCTGTGGGTTCCAGGCCCACTAGCTCGGCAATCTCCTGCAGACTTTCTTCGTCTGAAGATGCCGGCCCCATGCGTCCCTTTGTAATCCTCAACGGCCCTGCAACCCTTCGATCACCAAAGTCGATCTTGGGCCTCTTTGGAGTCTCCTCACTCTCCTCAACTTCCAACCTTCTTCTGGGGACTTGGGCTGTTGTGAGCCACGACCAGAGCTGTAGTGGCTCTCCCATTGGTCGTGCTCCCAATGGGACTTCTTGCCCCAGCTGCCTTGCCATTTGTTGGACCAACCCTTTGATGATCCACCATAGTACTTGGAAGGGTAAGCCTTTGACTTGCTATCTTGGTGTGCTGAACCAGCACTACCAGATGCTTGTTCTGGTGGCTTCCCAACTTCAGCCAACAAGGCTTGAACTTCTGCGTCCTCCTCTTCTTCAGGATCTGCAATGGGCGCTTCTTCTTCTTCCTCCTGCTTCTTCTTCTTCTTGGCGCTTTCTTCCTCGAGATCTTTGGAGAGCTGTTCCTCTTTCCTCTTCTGCTGAGTCTTACTCTTCTTTGCCATGTCCTCCTTGAACTTGGCTTTCTTCTCCTTCAACCTTTTCTTCTCACTGGGTGGAAGTTCCATACTCCTGCGCTTGACTTCAGGAAACTCCTCATCCTGATCGTCCTTGATGAAGGTCTCTCCTTCTTGCTCATGGGCGCAGCTTGAACTTCTTTTGACAACTTCCCTTCAGCCAAAGGAAATGTCTTCACCTTCTTCCCAGTGTGTGGTTGGTTGAAACATCTTTCAGCCTCCTCTTGCTTTGCAGGGTGTGGTTCAAGAGATCCACATCGGTGACAAGGTCGTCACCCTTTCTCCTGGCATAGTCCAAAGCTTGTTGACCGACCCCGGCAGACGCAAGGGGGAGCGCGCCAGGGAATAATACTTTTGACTCTTGTTTCGGACTACTACCGCAGCAGGCGCAGCAGCAGCAGGAGAAGTAAAGCAAAGACAAGCAAGTTTAGCCGCACCAGCAGCAGGAGCAGCAGCAGCAGCAGCAATAATACTTTTGACTCTTGTTTCGGACTACTACCGCAGCAGGCGCAGCAGCAGCAGCAGCAGGAGAAGTAAAGCAAAGACAAGCAAGTTTAGCCGCACCAGCAGCAGGAGCAGCAGCAGCAGCAGTAGCATCGGCAGACGCCAGCATCACCAGCAGCAGCAGCAGCAGGAGCAACAGGAGGGTTCTATGTCTCATTGTACAAACAGTGGTATAAAAATTGTTTCGGACTACTACCGCAGCAGGCGCAGCAGCAGCAGCAGGAGAAGTAAAGCAAAGACAACAAGTTTAGCCGCACCAGCAGCAGGAGCAGCAGCAGCAGCAGCAGTAGCATCAGCAGACGCGAGCATCACCAGCAGCAGCAGCAGCAGCAGGAGCAACAGGAGGGTTCTATGTCTCATTGTTTTTCTAGGGTTTCAGAAGGGACGTTAGGCAGTTTTTGGGGTCGATTTTGGCGCTGTTCCGTCCTTCAGGGCCACTGTGTTTCCCCGTCCGGCAGGGTGCGTTTTCAGTCTCGGGAGGAAGAGCAGCAGCAGCAGCAATGGGAGCAGCAGGAGGGTTCTATATCGTATTGTACAAACAGTGGTATAACAATTGGTCGAAAACTATAAATAAAAGAAAAACTTGTCCAAAACTATTGTTTATTGTTTTTCTAGGGTTTCAGAAGGGACGTTAGGCAGTTTTTGGGGTCGATTTTGGCGCTGTTCCGTGCCTCAGGGCCACTATGTTTCCCCGTCCGGCAGGGTGCGTTTTCAGTCTCGGGAGGAAGAGCTGCAGCAGTACAAACAGTGGTATAAAAATTTGTCGAAAACTATAAAAACTTGTCCAAAACTATTGTTTTTCTAGGGTTTCAGAAGGGACGTTAGGCAGTTTTTGGGGTCGATTTTGGCGCCGTTCCGTCCTTCAGGGCCACTGTGTTTCCCCGTCCGGCAGGGTGCGTTTTCAGTCTCGGGAGGAAGAGCAGCAGCAGCAGCAACGGGAGCAGCAGGAGGGTCCTATATCTTATTGTACAAACAGTGGTATAACAATTGGTCGAAAACTATAAATAAAAACTTGTCCAAAACTATTGTTTTTCTAGGGTTTCAGAAGGGACGTTAGGCAGTTTTTGGGGTCGATTTTGGCGCTGTTCCGTCCCTCAGGGCCACTGTGCTTCCCTGTCCGGCAAAGTGCGTTTTGCGACTCGGGAGGAAGAGTAGCAGCAGCAACACGAGCAACAGGAGGGTTCTATGTCTCATTGTACAAACAGTGGATTAAAATTTGTCGAAAACTATAAAAACTTGTCCAAAACTATTGTTTTTCTAGGGTTTCAGAAGGGACGTTAGGCAGTTTTTGGGGTCGATTTTGGCGCCGTTCCGTCCTTCAGGGCCACTGTGTTTCCCCGTCCGGCAGGGTGCGTTTTCAGTCTCGGGAGGAAGAGCAGCAGCAGCAGCAACGGGAGCAGCAGGAGGGTCCTATATCTTATTGTACAAACAGTGGTATAAAAATTTGTCGAAAACTATAAAAACTTGTCCAAAACTATTGTTTTTCTAGGGTTTCAGAAGGGACGTTAGGTAGTTTTTGATGTCGATTTTGGCGCTGTTCCGTCCTTCACGGCCACTGTGTTTCCCCGTTCGGCAGGGTGCGTTTTCAGTCTCGCGAGGAAGAGCAGCAGCAGCAACGGGAGCAGCAGGAGGGTTCTATATCTTATTGTACAAACAGTGGTATAACAATTGGTCGAAAACTATAAATAAAAACTTGTCCAAAACTATTGTTTTTCTAGGGTTTCAGAAGGGACGTTAGGCAGTTTTTGGGGTCGATTCCCCATCCGGCAGGGTGCGTTTTCAGTCTCGGGAGGAAGAGCAGCAGCAGCAACAGGAGCAAAAGGACGGTTCTATGTCTCATTGTACAAACAGTGGTATAAGAATTGGTCGAAGACTATAAAAACTTGTCCAAAACTATTGTTTTCTAGGGTTTCAGAAGGGACGTTAGGCATCGATTTTGGCGCTGTTCCGTCCTTCAGGGCCACTGTGTTTCCCCGTCCGGCAGGGTGCGTTTTCAGTCTCGGGAGGAAGAGCAGCAGCAGCAACGGGAGCAGCAGGAGGGTTCTATATCGTATTGTACAAACAGTGGTATAACAATTGGTCGAAAACTATAAATAAAAACTTGTCCAAAACTATTGTTTTTCTAGGGTTTCAGAAGGGACGTTAGGGAGTTTTTGGGCTCGATTTTGACGCTGTTAATATGTCGTCTCTTCTCCTGCGAACCTCTTTTATTGTCCGGGGTCGGCGGCAGGGGCGGCAGCCCTTAAATCCGGCCAGGGGCCCCCTGGCCGTGTCCTTGCCGAAGGCGTTTCTCTCCTCTCCGTAGGAGAGAGGGGCCGCCGCCCCAGCCGCCGACACCTTTGCCCGCCAAAAACCCCCGCGTTTTACGGTGTTTTGTGCTCTTCCCACTTTTTCCCATTTTTCGGATCTTGTGGTTTAAGATGGGTCAACATGGGCCAACATAGGCCTCAAGATGGGCCAACATAGGCCTCAAGATGGGCCAACATAGCCCCAAGCTGGGCCAACATAGCCCCAAGATGGGCCAACATAGCTCTAAGATGGGCCAACATAGCCCCAAGATGGGCCAACATAGCCCGCAGATGGGCCAACATTGCCCTCAAGATAGGCCAACATAGCCCCAAGATGGGCCCACATAGCCCCAAGATAGGCCGCCGACCATCAACATATCATGCGTTTTACAGCGTTTTTTTTGCTGTTCCCATTTTTCGGATCTTTTGGCTCAACATGAATCAACATGAGGCCAACATAGGCCAACATGGCCACAAGATGGGCCCACATTGCCCGCAAGATAGGCCAACATACGCCAACATAGGCCAACATAGCCACACAATGGGCCTACATAGTTGGGCCCCTGGCCGGCTGTCGCGCGTAAGCGCTTAAATTCGGCTCCGCCGGCTCCCCACGAGTGGCTTGCCCTACGAGCGTCCCAGAGCGACTAGAGCTCTATGGTGAAGCGCGCCCCAAGCCGCCGACCCTCCGACGCCGGGCCCCGAAAAACACCAAAAATCCTTCAGGAGGGTGGGGGAGAGCTTTTTGGCCGGAATCCGGGTCGCTCATCAGCGTCTCCAAGAGCATTCCCCCCCCCCCGTTTTGAGGGTACCTAAAATCGGAAAAAAGCGCCGTTTTGACACATTTTTCGGACGATTTTTCGCTTTTCGAAAGTCACAAAATGCTGTAAATTACAGCATTTTTGCGTTTTGACGTCTTTTGCGGGAGCAATGAAAAAAAGCAGAAAATGCTGTAAATACCAATACTTTTTAGACCGGAGATGCACAAAACACCGCAAATACCAGTGTTTTTGAAAGCCAAGCAAAAAAACACTGTAAATTACAGCATTTTTGGCAAGTTGATCGCAAAAAATGCTGGTATTTACACTGTTTTTGCAATTTCAAGAAACGTGGAAGGCACGAAACACTGTAAATAGCGGTGTTTTAGCCACTTTTGGGCGCTGAAACGTTGGTATTTACACGGTTTTTTGCCCGTGACGGCGCCAAACCCCTGTAAATTACAGCATTTTTTGCACTTTTTGAACCGATGTTTTGCCTTGATGAACGCAAAAAACGCTGGTATTTACGCGTTTCCAAAAAAATCGAAGATCGTGACGTGAACGAAACCCTGTAAATAACAGTGTTTTAGCCACTTTGGGGGACTAAAACTGTGGTATTTACGCGGGTTCTTGCCAGCTGACAGCGCAATATGCTGTAAATTACAGCACTTTGTGCGCTGTTTATGTTCAATTTTTAAACCGCGATGCTTTCACATGTTCTTTGCATTATTTTGCACTCTTCCACAAGAAACAACGTTGCAGATTGAAACTGGACGACAGCGTGACCCGAAAGAAAGCTGGAGGGAGGAGACGCACAGAAGCTTTTACCCACACACACAGGGGCTTTTACACAGAGAAGTCTTTACACAAAGGAGCTTTTTACATACAGAAGGTTTTACACAGAGAAGTCTTTACTCTAAGGTGCTTTTGCAGACAAACGTCTAGGAGCTTTAACTCACAGAAGTTTTTACACGAAGAAGTCTTTACACAGAGGGCTTTTTACACACAGACGCGTTTGCACACAGAAGCTTTTACACAGAGAAGCCTTTACACAGAGGAGCGTTTACACACCAAAGCGTTTACACACAGCAAGCTTTTACACACGCAGGGGCTTTTACACATTTACACAGAGTAGCTTTTTACACACAGAAGGTTTTACACAGAGAAGTCTTTCCTCTGAGGAGCTTTTTCACACAAACGTCTTGGAGCTTTTACACACAAAAGCTGTTACACAAAGAAGTCTTTACACAGAGAGCTTTAACACACAGACGCGTTTACACACAGAAACTTTTACACAGAGAAGCCTTTACACAGAGAGTTTTTATACACGGAAGCTTTTACACACAGAGAAATCTTTACAAAGACGTGCTTTCACACAGAGAAGCTTTTACACAAAAAAGTCTTTACACAAAGTGGTTTTTACACACAGAAACTTTTACACACAAAAGCTTTTACACAGAGAAGTCTTTGCACAGAGGCGCCTTTACACGAAGTAACAAGTTGAAATCGGCAGCAGTTCTTTAGGAAAAACCCTTCGCAGGAGCTTTCGGGAACTCACTTGCTCCCCAAAAAATCGTCTATTCCAACAAATATGTTCCAAAAAACCTAAGGAATATACTTATTTCTGAAGCAGGTCCTCATTCAGTAACTTTCACGCCCTCACTGCGATGAAATGGAGGGCCGAGTGGTCCGGCGGAGCCGACGAGGGGCGTCAGCCCAAAATTCGGCTCCGCCGGCTCCACACGAGTGGCTTGCCCTACGAGCGTCCCAGAGCGACTAGAGCTCTAAGGTGAGGCGCGCCCCAAGCCGCCGACCCTCCGACGCCGGGCCCCGAAAAACACCAAAAATCCTTCAGGAGAGTGGGGGAGAGCTTTTTGGCCGGAATCCGGGTCGCTCATCAGCGTCTTCAAGAGCATTCCCCCCCCCCCCGTTTGGAGGGTACCTAAAATCGGAAAAAAGCGCCGTTTTGAGACATTTTTCGGACGATTTTCAACTTTTCGAAAGTCACAAAATGCTGTAAATTACAGCATTTTTGCGTTTTAACCTCTGTTGCGGGAGCCATGCAAAAACGCAGAAAATGCTGTAAATACCAATACTTTTTGGACCTGAGATGCACAAAACACTGCAAATACCAGTGTTTTTGCAAGCAAAGCAAAAAAAACACTGTAAATTACAGCATTTTTGGCAAGTTGATCGCAAAAAATGCTGGTATTTACACTGTTTTTGCAATTTCAAGAAAACGTGGAAGGCACGAAACACTGTAAATAGCGGTGTTTTGGCCACTTTTGGGCGCTGAAACGCTGGTATTTACACCGTTTTTTGCCCGTGACGGCGCCAAACCCCTGTAAATTACAGCATTTTTTGCACTTTTTGAACCGATGTTTTGCCTTGATGAACGCAAAAAACGCTGGTATTTACGCGTTTCCCAAAAAATCGAAGATCGTGACGTGAACGAAACACTGTAAATAACAGTGTTTTAGCCACTTTGGGGGACTAAAACTGTGGTATTTACGCGGGTTCTTGCCAGCTGACAGCGCAATATGCTGTAAATGACAGCGCAATATGCTGTAAATTACAGCACTTTGTGCGCTGTTTATGTTCAATTTTTAAACGCGCGATGCTTTCACATGTTCTTTGCATTATTTTGCACTCTTCCACAAGAAACAACGTTGCAGATTGAAACTGGACGACAGCGTGACCCGAAAGAAAGCTGGAGGGAGGAGACGCACAGAAGCTTTTACCCACACACACACAGGGGCTTTTACACAGAGAAGTCTTTACACAAAGGAGCTTTTTACATACAGAAGGTTTTACACAGAGAAGTCTTTACTCTAAGGTGCTTTTGCAGACAAACGTCTAGGAGCTTTTACTCACAGAAGTTTTACACGAAGAAGTCTTTACACAGAGGGCTTTTTACACACAGACGCGTTTGCACACAGAAGCTTTTTCACAGAGAAGCCTTTACACAGAGGAGCGTTTACACACCAAAGCGTTTACACACAGCAAGCTTTTACACACGCAGGGGCTTTTACACAGAGAAGCCTTTACACAGAGGAGCTTTTTACCCACAGAAGGTTTTACACAGAGAAGTCTTCCTCTGAGGAGCTTTTTCACACAAACGTCTTGGAGCTTTTACACACAAAAGCTGTTACACAAAGAAGTCTTTACACAGAGAGCTTTAACACACAGACGCGTTTACACACAGAAACTTTTACACAGAGAAGCCTTTACACAGAGAGTTTTTACACACGGAAGCTTTTACACACAGAGAAATCTTTACA
>CAMXCT020001085.1:0-154735 GCA_947184155.2 Cladocopium goreaui
ACATGCTGACAGAAGGTCAACTTGATTCCCACATGATTAATGAGAATGACTACGAATGGCTTAAGCTCTACCACTACATCATCACGACCACAGAGTTTGTCAGGTGCAAGGGATATCCAGTGACGGAGGTCCTAGCCATGCTGACATTGGGCATTGAAGAGACTGTGGAGGGCGAGATTCGAGCCAAGCTCAAAAAATTGGGAAACAAGATTGGACAGTTCATCATCGGGGAGCCCTGGTTAGACAAATGGGATGAATTGGGAGGACAAGTGAGAAACAACAAAGCTCTCATCTTGACGGATTTGACTTACCAAACGAGATCTAGTTCGAGAATCGTCAATGACATCGAGGCTGGACTTGACAACATGGGTCTTTCATCCATCAAGGTGTACCAACTTCCATATGAATCTCTAGAGAAACCCGAGGACTTCTTGAAACTGGCAGCGAATGCATTGACATTCCTACGATCCAACGCAAATGCATTTTCAAGTGCCACTGTGCACATTTGGATCTCTTTTGCAGCACTTTTCAGAGGACAAACTCGCATACTGATGCCAAATGCAGACTTCGTCACCAAATTGGCGGAGATCATCACTGAGATCAGCCAAGCAGCTCATCTTCCAATCTTCGTCAACATTCTGAGGGATGCCCGGTTTCTTGGGTCACAATCTTCAATTGTATCCATGGCCGAGGAACTCGCAAGAATCTTGAAGGAAAAGGGCATTATTCACTCCACCAATGAAAGATTCTGGAAACAGATATATGCTTGTGGACGTGAACCTTTTTATTGGAAAGAAGGTGAAGGCAAGGAAGTCATTTGGGCTATGCTCGAAAAGTCATTGATGCGACAGAAAGTCTTCTTACATTGTGCAATGGATCATGATACAGTCCATGACCTGAATGAAGAATGTGTCCATGTGAAGAACACCGGATTTGACATTGAAACCATCAAACGATGCACAGAACGTCCGCGAGTCATTCCCAGCATCCGTGCTGGAGAAGTCACAGATGCTCAAGCTGGATCAGCAAACATCATTGGAGGAATGAAACACATGAAGGATGCGGTCCAGAGGAGAGCATGGTCAGACATCCGACGAGGAGTATTCACCCCGGAGCCCCTGACAGATGTGGATGAGCATTGGGTCGAAGTAACCGAAGATTCCGAATTGATGTGCGATGTGTGCAAAGGATTTCACAAGAATGATTCGAGATTGAATACCTGCACTGAGAACCGCACAAGATGCCTGAATTGCGCAAGCAACTGGACCAGAGCGGCGATCTACGGTACTGATGACATTGGGATGGATGAATTTTCACAAGATGCAAGAGTAGCTGCAAGATTGCTCAACATCTACAATGAGTGCGTTGACTGGAGAGAGATGGAAGCCGAGAAGGACCTCCGTGGATTCCTGGTCACTGCGACACTTGCAATGCTTTCAGGATACAGGACTACAAGCGATGTGCTCAAGCAGGTATCACATCGAGGTGCCATCCGAATGCCTGCATACATGGTGAAAGGGAAATGCAGACGAGACCTGTTGCCCCAGTTCACTGTACAACGTGAAACTCGAACAGAGGATTGCGGAGGCGGAATGCACCGAATGCGATGGTTTTACAGACTGCTTTGGGATGGTGGAAACGTCGCTTATCATGACTACATGAAGACCGTGCTGACCAAGGAGGAGATCGAATCAATGATCAATCCAACAGCAACAACTGAGTATGTCGGCGACATTTTCGAATTCTGGCTTGGAATGCTTGATCTGGGTATTCAATTCCCTACTATGTTCGCTGGATGGGGGGCAAACCTTGACAGTTGCCTCGCAGGACTGGAAGAGTCGTTTTGGCTATTCAGCAGTTCATGTCGACCTACCGACACCATCAACACAAAGCGAAACCGATCCAGGAAAGCATACATCCCGCCGGTCGAGAATGACATGGTGATTACAATCTTGAAAGAAGCAGGAATTTTTGACCTACTCATGCAGAAGAAGATCACCAGAATGCCGGTGCTCCCAGAAGCCAACTACGATGACCACCCTGAAATGATTGAGGTCTCATCAAGCGATGAAGAGGTGGATGAAGTTGATGAACCTGATGAGGAGACCACGACGCCTACGGCGCGGGGCCCTCGAGCAGAACAAACTTCAGGAGAAACCGATGCCGGAGCTGGTGACATCGAGATTGAGGAGGAGGAAGATGGCATGGGGGGACAACCTTCAGAAGCGAAGAAGCGCCGAACCGAGGTGCGTGACATCCGTGATCGTTTTGAGAAGCTGATTTCAGATGCATTGGATGTTCAATATTGTTTCATTTGTGGTGGAAGACATGGCATTGACGAATGTACTACACCAGATGATGAGAACATGAAGGACACCATATGGCGCATGAGGCTGATCATGGATCAGAAGTCCAAATCCCCATCATCATCCGAAAGATCCAAAGCTGCAACCAGAGGCAGAAAAGACAAGCTCCCAAAGAACGTCATGCCACGAGGAAAGCGTTGTGGAAGAACCAGATTCACTGAGAAAGAGGAAGTGACCAAGTGCTTCTACAGTCAGTCAGCCTTTATGTACGACATTGGTGATCGTGAAGAAGGAGGACAATACTTAGTGAATGGTGTCGAAGTCAACCCAATTAGCCGAGGTGTGAAGAATCGTCATGAGCTTGACTTGCTGATTGAGCGTGCGGCTGAGGAATCTCCACCTGTTTTGCCGACCATTGAAGAGCTGAACGCTTGGAACCCCCTGGATCATGATGCTTATGTAAAATGGCTTACTGAAGAAAGAAAACAACATGGAAACAACTGGAATTTCAAGTACATCCAACCATTCACACACGGCCACAACATCGGTAAACTTCAACTTGCCCGCATCAACGGAGAAGAATATCTTGGAATGGGCTGGTGCAAAGTGCATCGATATGGCGAGAATGAGTGGATGGGCAACAAGTGGGAAAATCCGCCATGGATAGTTGAATTGTCAAAAAGATTCAATGCAGCGCTACGCCACTCCGTGGGTTGCGTCAGAGACAATCGAAATCACCGTGGACTACCATGCGACGAGGCAGGTTGGGTCAATGTTGAGTCGATCTTGAAGTACGATGCCATTTGGAAAGACCAACATACTTTGGCTGGAACGGCCTACGTCAACTACCCGATACTTGTTGAGAGATGGAACAATTTCCAGAGAGTGATCTTCACTGAGTACAAGCAAACGAAGAGAATCCGAGCACAAGTGCTAGGACTCAAGGTCACGAAAGGGGAGTTGGAACACATCATGAACAACTTCAATGATGGATTGACCTCTAGACTTGATCGACAAACACTGAGGATGGAGATCGGCACAGCAGATCGAGAGATTTGGCTTTGGCCGGTGGCAATCCGAGCCCCTATGGCGCATTCAAGAGTTCAAGGCGGTGTGCACATTGAAGACAAGAAGACTTCATATCAGATGAACCCTGGAGTAGGATACACTCTTGGAGGAGGATTTCATTGCACCACATTTGACAACATCGCTCAAATCTTCAGAGCAGGACTACGTCCAGGAGGAGGAGGCGACCGCATCAATACGTTCTTCGTGCCGTTCGCGCCGTGGGATGTGAGAAGTCAAATGGTGCTGAGATTCAGGAAGATTGATCAAACTGATCTTGTCTACATCTACATCACGTACGATTCCATCGCCAAGTTCTCCCCTCGATTGTCAGCAGACGGACACATTTTGGTCCAAGAAACAATACCATTCGAATCATTCGATGCAGTATGGTATTACGACTGGAAAGAAAAGGACTATTACCGTCTCATGATCACGAAGGGAAGAGATCAACTTGTTCTTTCTGTGCAAGGCGCGAAGAGGGTGGCCACCATTGAACGATTTGACAAGCTCATTGGAAACATTGTGCCTGAAGAATCATCACCCGATCTAGACGAACTTCGAAAACTTGTCGATATCAGGACCGGTCACTTCAGTCATACTCACAGATTGTTCCCTGGACATCCGGATTGGAATGATGCAATTTCATTATTGGCAGTCACTCATCATCCTAGCAAAGAGGACCATCGACTATGCCCCGCATGTCTGATGGAGACCCCCGCGCCATTATCGATTTGTGTGATGTGCAAAGGATTTTTGGTGAGTCATGGATGGAGGAAACGAATCAAGATCACCGTGGCTACAGTACCAAAGGCCGAAAGGAGTGTCCTTTAAATTGTTCCACTAGATCTGCAGCTGTTCATTTATTTAATTATGGAGAGTTAAAGTCCGTTCAGAACTTCACATCTACATGGCGGCTTGCTACAATCTCTACCAAAAGATAAAGGTTCTGTTCACGTGCATGTAGACACGACGTAGTCGGTGTCTAGCGTTGAGGTTCATCCAATGTGGCGTAGCCATCATGGAATCCCACTCAAGCATGTGAATTAAAAAAAATCAAAACACAAAGTTGACTATGGAACTAGAAGTTTACCTTCCCGTCCCTTCGTCGGTTGAGACGTAGACCGCTGTAGAAACTCAGCGTTTCATGCAATGATGTTCAAAAAAAATGTGTGGTCCTAAATTAGCCGGCTCAGAGCCCTCTCAGAAATCATTCAAAAATGAAGTAGAGGTAAATCTCGAGCAATGATTGCATCCTCGCATCGCCAGGTTCAATCGGGACCTATGCAGAGGTCAGATCGCTTAATCATCTGTTTCCCCATCCATAGTATCCCTGATGGTTCCAGTCTCCGCCACGGTGTGAATAAGATCTTCCACCTTTCCCTTGGTCCTTTCCACCCTTCTTTGGCGGGGTCACTGGAGCTTGTTTTGGCTGAGGAGCGGTTTCAACTGTTCTCCATGTCGCTGACGATGATGCTTTCGCTTTGGACACTCTTCCCAGTGCTGGTGCAGCTTTCGGGGCTGCTTTCGATTTGCCAGCGGCTGGATTGGTACTTTCACGATCAGCAGGAGTCGGGGTATCAGCAATCGCAAGTATGTGAGCTTCAGACAAGTGGATGCCCCACCTTGGTCGTTGATCTTCCGGTTGCTTGATGTGATTGTAGTCATCGATCGCATCATATAGCTTTTGGAGTAGAGGTCGCGGCAATTGTCTCCCATTCTGAAGGATCAGGTGTAAAAGTGATATTCTTCGAAGTGGTGGACGAAGAGCACACACAATGTCAACTGGATTCAGTGTGATTGTGTCCTGAAAGTCAACGTTCCTGAAGAAATAAACAGCATTTACCCTATATGCACCTGCAATGATTCTTCTGACCATGACGTCTTGTCGGTCAAGGGCGTCGCGGGCCGCTGTGGTCTTTCTCATCTCATCCATTGTGGTGTCACCTTTCGACAGCTTCTCCATCTCCTCATCAAAGAATATGTTTTGCAAGTCATCATACGTGTAGCCACATTCAAGGGTATATATGAGAAGTCTTTTGAGTACCACTGCCCCATAGTATGCATTGACGAATCCCTCTTCTCCGATGTCGTCCTTTTGATTTGGTCGGCGGATCTCTTTGTAGAGCTCTTTCATCTGTTGCGCAGTTGGTTCAATGAGTTCACCATTTTCATCCTCTCCCAGGTAAGGTGTCCTTGAGTCCAGGTCCATCCTGAATTTCTGGTTCTGTTGAAAATGTTTCCATGCCGTCTCGATGTCTCCACACAAGTTCCGTTGGAATAGTCTGTAGATAATGACGATATGTAATCCAATCTGCAACAGGAGGATCTTGATGAATTCTGGCTGAGCATCTCCAATTGTGCAAGGTTCGATCGGCAGGACCTTTGATCCAAACTCAATCCGTTGCATCCACTTGGGGTACTCAATCACTGCATCACGAGCTTCTCCAGCCTCGTACTCTTCAATGTTGATTTCATCGACCGCTTTCTCTTCATCATCATTCTCATCGGTCGGTTTTCCCTCTTGATTGAGAAATTTATCGACCTCATCTTCTTCTCTGAAGTCTCTTTTCTCATCATTGATGTCGCCCTTCTTCGAGGCTTGATCATCATCTCCTTCTTCTGGTTGAGTCTCTTGTTCTGGACTCTTCATGGTGACATCATCATCATCTGGCATCACCTCGTCATCATCATCACCTGTCAAATCGATCTTCACCTCCTCCCATGCTTTCTTGACATGGTCTTTGAGATCACATATATATATATATATACACACGTATATATATATATACATATGTAAACAGCAACAGTCTAAAATTAAGGCTCTCAATATGTTCCATTTCCATTTGCCTGGCAAGTTGCGATGCCAGGCATCGACAGGCTGCTGGTGCAGTCTGATTCTGAGGACTGCTTTGAGAAGGCCCTGCCGCTTTTCAGCTCGGAGATGCTCGAAGATGGTTTGTGGAATACTGATGGTATATGTTTTTTACTAGATTCAGAAGTATCCAGTATAATCCTGGAGCGACTGTGCAACAATTGTTGATTGTCTTAGGCATTCTTAGAGTGTGGGATTGAGTGAGCACTCCTGATTTTCAAGTTGTAGATGGGTTCCTTGCTGTTTCACGGGGTTCCCACAATTTTGTTTCCATCAAACTACTCAATTTGAGCATCTGGTTGCCTTTAAACCTTGCCTCTCTTACGACCACGCCACCTCGTGTGCAGCTTGGTCGTTTCGGATGTTTGGATGGTGCGCCCTTCCGAGAAATGAGCTGGTTTCAGCGAGGGCCTCCCAGGATTTGCGGTGTGCTAAAGGGGAGGCCACCAGGTGGGAAGGGGGAGGACCATCGCACAGAGGAACTGGCTTTGATCTTTCGAATTAATTATATAGAGGTTTTTAAATGTATTTAAGTTTATTTAAGTAAGGCACATCCTCTCCAGGGTTACTAGCTCAACTATCTACACCGAGGATTGGACTGAAGCTACCGGGAGGGCAAGAAGCAGAAGCTCAGCTGAAAAGTGGTGCCACCTGTCTGATCTCCAGGTAAGGCCGTGACATTTTCGGTGGATTTTGGGACCCCATTGGCCCATGGACCTGTCTTCGCGCCCGGGCTGAGGACAATAGCACTGGTCCACCCATGAGTTTCCAGTGGAACGAGGGGCCTGGCTTCGTCTTCAGACTCAGCGGTGCCATGATGGTTACCACCACCCACCAATTGGATCATCCAAGAGCTGGCTATTTGATCGTCTCCCAGTTGTTTAAATTGCTGCTTATCATTGTTGTATCAGGTTGTAGCTTTTCCGGCTCAGAATAACCCCATCTGGGCACCTATCTATTGTTGGATGGCTGGTTTTGTTCCTCAAACCTCATTTGTAGTGGCTCGAATCCTGAAGTGCGCAGCTCAAACTCCAAGAGGCCCATGATTTGAGGTTTATTTGCATATGAAAAGATATGAAAAGCATGCTCAAACCACATCTTTTGATATCTTTGCTGGTTGATAATGGTTGATATCTACTGAAATTGCCCTTGGCCACCTGCCATCACCCAGGTCCCTCACGTGGAAGGAGCCCTGGTGCAATCGGCTCGCGCGGTGGCGTGGTCGCCAGCCCATTCCCTGATTTTTCGGTGCGCCAAGATCCGGACAGGCACTAACAGCAATAAGTTGCCAGCAAAGTTGCTAAAAGAATGGCAAACTGATGCAGATTACCCTCTGGTTATGTCAAAATAGCTATTGAAAATGACCATAGAAATAGGGGATTTTCCCATTAAAAATGGTGATTTTCCATAGTTATGTTAGTTTACCAGAGGGTACTCTTCTATCTCATTTATTGGGTGGTTTTTTTCCCCCCATATATAGTAATATTCTACCATGAACGAGTGAATTCTTCTGGATTGTTTGTGGTTTTGTGGAAATATTTGCCGCCTCACCAATTTTCAAAAGATGCGAGGAATATAAGATTGATTGGCAAGTATTTGCTTCCAGGTATGTTTGATTTGATTCAGAAGCGGTGACCTTGTTTGTCAAGAAAAATATTCTATATGTGATGATTTGTGGAGTTTGGCGATGTCAGCCATGCGTCAATTGATATCAACCCATCAACCATCCATTGTTTTGGATATTTTGGGATAACTTCCTAGAGTACTTGAACGTGGTTGGATTTTTTGGGCCATTTTCGAGAGTTTTTGACATTTTTGGACCCATTTTTGACAAATTGTCGTGTGGTTTCCAGCACACGCCCACACACCCACATCCCCTATGGGTCCCTGAGATCATAGCGCATCCCGCAGCCAGGTCCGTTTTCCCCGGCAGCCGTGGCAACCTTTCGGTGATTGCGCGAGCTGTTGTGGAGGTCAGGATTGATGGCGGGTATAGCTCACCAGTTCAATCATGTCATATCTCATTTTGATGGGTACATAATTCATCAGCATCATAATTCATCATAATTCATCATAGTTCATCATAGTTCATCATAATTCATCATAATTCATCATAATCATAATTCATCACCAACTAGATAGAAGGATGGACAGACAGATAGATCGATCGATTGATCAATCTATCGATTTTGTTTGAAATTTACAAGTTCATACCATTTATCCATTTGTATGGCAACCCCCAAGACAGGAAAATGAAATCCGAACCTAACATAGTGATGAGTTGAACCTGTCCATATTTTAGGGTGTTCTTTGATACATAATCATATATATATACGGGTTGGTGGTTTCAAACATTTCTTATTTTCCATAATATATGGGATGTCATCCTTCCCATTGACTTTCATAGTTTTCAAGATGGTTAAAACCACCAACCAGTATATATACCCTCTGGTTATTTAACATAGCCATGGAAAATGGCTCAAGTTTTGGCTCAAGTTTTGGCTTAGTTTGCCCCCCCCTCTCAATGGAGAGCTTAGTTCCGGGTTCCCTGGCATGGCTCACCTGATCCCGACCGACGAATTGGATAATCTGGAGTCCGTAGATGACCTGCGTAATTGGGTCTCGCTACTGGACGCCGCATGGGAAGCCGTGAATACCATGCTGGGGACCGCTCCGCACCTTCGCGTGCTGGCATTTATGCCCTCGGCTGCCATTCGAGAGGCCGTTGCCGCTGCGCGGGTGCCTGTCCCTGCCGTTGGCGTCGCAGGCGAACCTGACTACGTCGCCGCCACCACCCGAGCTTTGACGGCAGTGGAATGCACCCAGGTGGGACTCATGTTTCAACTGGCGCAGCTCAAACTTGGGCGACCGGCATCTGACCCTCTTACCCCGCCGCTGCCCCCGGCACCGGCAGGAGGAGGAGCACCACCGAACCTCCCGGGTGTCCACCCCCAACCACCGGTGGGAGGGGCCACCAGGAAGGTCAAGAACAACCAGATCTTAGATCAGACGGACGAGGCGGAGATCCCCGAGTTGGGACAGGCGGACATAAATCTGCACTTCAAAGCCCTCGAGCGCATCAAGGGCGGGCCAGTGCGCCCTGAGGCAGAACCGTCCCCTGACCAGATCTCCGCCATGAAGGTCCGAGTCTTGCAGCTGGACATGGCGCCGTATGCGGACTTCGTTCGGACTCTTCGTTTCCCATCAAAGGAGATTCTCGAAGACTTTGAAGTTCCTGAACCACTTGTTGCAACCCGACGGAACCTTCAGAGCAGTGGAAGTACCAGGACCGCCGTCGTACGACGACTGGGAATCGTCCTGGCAGGTGTTCGCAAACACTCTCCTAACGCTCGAGGTCGGTACCGGCCCGGACGCACTCCCGGTCGCATCCTTGTCTGCCTTAGACGAATACAAGGACGCTTTTCGTGACCTGGTACGGAACTATGGTGAATCCTGGCATTTGTGCGTCACGGCCGAAGATAGGTGCCGAGGCGAACATTTTGCTCGCCTCAGGAGGAAACTGGAAGAGCAGTACCAGAAAGGATTGGCCCCGAGCTACGACCCTCACAGGCCCTGGAATGAGGTGTTCAGAGTAGCTGCGCGGGACCGGGAATACTGGGACCGTCACGTGAGAGAACCGGCACTGCTCTTCCGCACAGGGGGGAAACATAAGGAGCAGGTAGGCGGTACCGGTTCGCTCACTGACAGGACCAAGGACGCCCAGTTAAAGAAACCTCGCCCGTCCCAGAAAGAACGCTTGAAGAGACAATTAGCGAAATTCAGGAACCAGGAAGAAAGATCAGAGAGGACTGGCCAGCAGCAAGGCTGGAAAGGGGGAAAGGGAGGCGAGAAGGGCAGGGGCATCAAAAGGGATGGAAAGGGCAGGTACATGACAGATCGCCAGGGCCGCCCGATTTGCTTTGGATACAACAACGGCGAATGCCAATCAAAATGCCCCAAAGACATGCTCCACATCTGCCAGGTGTGTCTGGGTGCTCATCCTGCAAAGTCCTGCGGGAAGAGTGCCCAAGCCTCTTGACACACGCCCCCGGGTGCGGAGGAGCCGAGTGGCGCAGCTCCTCCGATCACCGAGAGC
Organism: Cladocopium goreaui; assembly: GCA_947184155.2. NCBI lineage: Eukaryota > Dinophyceae > Suessiales > Symbiodiniaceae > Cladocopium > Cladocopium goreaui. The sequence goes on from CAMXCT020001085.1 coordinate 10,343, forward strand.
CACGAACCCCCGGTCGGGCATCAACCGCGGCGCGGCCAGCAAGAGGCTGCGGCCGGTAATTCGAAGCCACCGCTCTCCGAGCAGGAAGAAGGATATTTCAGAACAGGGCGCTACTTGAATAAGTTGGGCAGAGACGAGCTTGACCACCGTCACAGAGACGAGGGCCAGGCCATTGGTGAGCTTAGCGCCAAAGAAAGAAAGGACCAAGAAGACGAGGCCTGTATCGGAGGAATGAGGAACCCGCGCAAAGCAGTGGCAAAGCTTCCCCGCTGGCAGACCTGGGGGGAGAGGGCCGCCCAGGCCATCGACCGGACCATATCTGAAGATCCGAGGGTCCTGGAGTTAGCGCAGGAGATGGCGCAGGGCATGAGCAAGGAGCAGGTAGCGAAAGCGCAAGCCTTGCTCGAAAGGCTGGGCGCAAAAAGCGCCGCCGAAATCGCACAGATAACCAACACCACAGACTGGATGGAAGTCGGTGCGACCAAATGGCGGTGGCGCCTTATGAAGGCCGTGGGTGAGGCAGCCGCGGACCCGGACCCAGACGTCCCGGAATGGTTCGGGAAAGGAACCCCGCTTGGCATCAACGAGCCCATCACAAGCAGGGGCATCTATCCGCTGGCACCGCCAACAAAAGCACAAATGGAGAGTGCCGAGTACCTCGCGCAGTTGGGAAGTCACGCGGAGGTGGACCGAAATTACGCCTCCTTCCACCAGCACATCCATGAATCCGCGGAGGAGCTGGACAGGTTGCTGACCGAGGGCCACATAGAAAGGATCGGCAGCTGGGCCGACGTCAAGGACAGGTGGCCTGACGCTAGAGCCACGAAACTGGCCACGCTGGTGAAAGCTCGCCCGGACGGAAGCGTCAAAACTCGTTTTATTGCGGATATGCTTCGTTCTGGAGTGAACGGGCTATCGCAGGCCGGGGAACGCATCGTTCTACCCAGGGGCTGCGATCTAGTGAGGGACATCTTAGACCTACAAGAACTTGGGCCCGGATCACTAGAGCTGTTCACCGCTGACGTCAGTGACGCATTCCTAAACCTGCCAGTGATGGAGCCCGAACGTGGCTACACCATCATCAAACTTTCAGATGGAACGTACGCATCCTACCGGGGGGGTGCCGTTTGGATTGGCCTCGGCACCACTCTTATGGGGCCGAGCAGCCGCGTGGATAGCCCGCGCCACGCAGGCAATACACGACCCCAGATCGTTCCGTCTCCAACTGTATGTCGATGATCCCATAGCAGTGGTTAAAGGAGACCGGTATACAAGGGCCTGGTTGATCCTCCGGACGCTCGCCCTCTGGTATGCATTTGGGGCAAAACTGGCCATCCACAAGGCAGGAATAGGCCGCCGCATTAAGTGGATAGGGGCCACGTTCAGCATCATCACGGGTGGCGTCCAAGTGTCCATTGACGAGGAACGCATCCAGAAGCTTCTTGTGACCGTATCCGAGGCCCTACAGAGTGACGGCCTGGTCAAAGGAGTCAGGAACTTGGCAGGTGAATTGAGCTGGGTGGCGGGAATCATCCCGACAATCGGGCCCTTTGTCAACATGCTGTGGGCCGCTGTCTACGGAATGGACAAACAGCAGGAGGCAGTCAAGACCCACAAATCGAAGGCGCGTTTGCGACCGGATGGGTCGGTGTTCGCCAAGACAATTCGGCTCCCACTAACGTGGATGAAACAGTTCCTCTTGGGACACCATGGCGGGCTACAGCGCACCAGGCTACTCGCTGACCGCTGGACACGGCCGCAATGGGTCATCCGCACAGACGCGTCAACCACCGGCCTCGGTGGAATCCTGTTGGACGCATACAACAGGCCCGTGGCCTGGCTGGCCAGCCCCATCCCGCAATGGGCCGTAGAAGCTTTGGGCATCGTTGCGGGAGAACCCGGGCTGATGACGGTGTACGAATTGTTAGCCCTGCTGATCTCAATGCACGTATGGAAACGATATCTAAGGAGGTGCAGGATAGGCATCCTGGTACAATTGGACAACGAAGCAGCCATCCGGATCGCGGTCAAAATGGCATCCCCGCACCCGAAAGCAAACCGCCTGGCCGCAGAGATTGCACTTCTGCTGGAAGAAACCGGCGCCGAGACCGTCAGCGGGCAGCATTGGCGAAACGAAATTAATATTGAAGCCGATGCATTGTCCAGGCTGACGGAGGGAAAAGAAATCCCGCTCCGACTACGCCCGCTGCCGCGGGAGCCTGTCCCCACCGTCTCCATCTTCAAGCTGGACCCTCGGTGAGCGAAACTCGACTGGCACTTCAGCAAGGGCTGGAGGGGGTCTGTTTGGGCCCGCGCGGGTATAGTCCCCCCCCCCTTTTAATGGGTGTTTCTCTTGTGGTTCCCACCACGTTTTGGGTTTTGTGCGTTCCCCCCCCCCTCTCCCAAGCACACCACCAACCTGCATCGCATGTCCGCAGCCGTTTGGCTCCAATGTTAGGTGTCACTCTGCTGACCGCAGCAGGCGACGTGCCCGCTGACCTGTGGGCCGTTCTGCTGCTGGACACCGCCGTGTCCGGGTGTTTCATCACCCTGGTCTACCTATGCTGCTGCGGCGCGCGGTTACCTGGAAGGCCGTCGGACTCACTGCGGCCGCCGCCGCCATCGCTGCCAAGAGCCGACTTCCCCGACCGGGCGGCTCGCGACACCGTCAGGGGGGGGCAGAGCAAGCCGCCCCCTCTAGACAGGAGGGCACGAAGTGCCGAAACAAATTGCCGACAGAGGGCAGCTGCGGCAGGACCCATCTCCCTGCAAGGGACACCGGCCGGGCCGACAAACACGCCCATGGGCCCGGAGAGATGGATGAAAACGAGGACGTGGCCGCCCCCGCCGGGGTATGGAATATAAGCACGCTAAGTAGCCTACAGGGATGGCAAAAATACGTGCACCGACATGGCGAGTCTGGAGAAGATACAGGGGCGTGTAAGAGAGAGCCCGCAGAAGATTCGCGCAAGGAAACACCACCGGCAGGTACGGGAGGAGGGCAGGATGGTTCGCCGCCGGACCAACCTGGCAAAGACGGTCCGGCAGGACAGAAGCCGCGTGAGCCGGAAAGTGTGCCACTCAACATGGCACCCGCATGCTGTGGATGCGTGAAGAACGGCATACGAGCCCTGCAGCATGAACACCCGATCAACCAGGCCACATTCAAGACAAAGCCGGTTGATCAGGATGGAACAATCATGTTGGGCCTGTGCCTGGCACCCTGGGCCTCGGGTAGCATCCTGGGATTGGACGGCAGGGTCTGCGGACACATAGCGTGTCCGGCATGCACGGTGGTGCACGATCCCTCGGGGCAGGTTATGTGCAAGTGCTGCGCGGACCGCGCAAGAGCACGCGGCACGCAGTTCCACGGGGCCGGAAGATTGCCGCCGGCGATCCCGCGGAAGGCGCAACCGGCCTCAAGAGCCCACACAAGGAGACCGGACCGAGACGGCGGGGCGGCCCCGCCGCGGTCCAGGACGCCACCGCGGGAAGAAAGCAGGGAGCGACGGTCGAGAACGACGCCCGACAGGAGGGCACCCAGCCGACCACCGCCACCTCGCCGGGAGGAAGAAGAAAGCCGGAACAGGAGGAGGGCGGAATCCCCCAGGGGGGAGCGGAGAGACTCAGGAGAACGGAGGCGGAGGGCCGAGCCCGAAGAAAGGCGGCCGAGCCCTCCGGCCAGACCCGCAGGAAGGCGATCCGTCTCCCTCTCAGAGGATTATGCGGACGAAGAGGAAGAAGAAGAGTCCGCCGAAGAGGACACAGCCGTCCGACCGGGATCGAACCGCAAGGACAGGACGGCGGAAGAGACGCGACGTCCCGAGCCGCGCCCACCCAGGGAAAGGCGGGAGAGAGAGGAAGAGGAGGAAGCGAAGTGGCCCAACCAGTGCCGCACGCCGGGATGCGACCGGCGCAAGCGTAGCCTGCTGCCGACGTGCTGTGACCAGTGCTCACACAGCAAGGGGAAGCAGCACAACCGGTACTGCCAGGGCTACGAAGACCCACCCCCGGACCATGATGAATGGGAATGGCCAGATGAACCCCCTGACCGAGGCGGGGGAAAAGGAAAGGGCGGTGGCAAGAAAGGGAAGAAGGGCGGATCGCACAAGACGCCCGCCAAAGCCGCCAGAGACCGAGACCGGAAAAGGCACTGGGGCAACTGGAACAAAGGTGCCCGATGGAAGACCTTCCCTATGGAAGAGTACAACCGTCTGCTCAAGACAGGAGTGGCCAAGTCAACTCTCCGGTCGCGGATGGCCAGACTGAAAACATGGGATAGGGCCATGGCTGAACTAGAGGCCCAAGAAGCGATCAAGCCGCTCGATGACCCGAGCTTCCTGACTCCGGAGCGAGCAGGAGCAGGTGTGGCGCTGCTCCGGGCAAGGGGGTATTGCAGTGCCGAGCTCTATTTGAGCACGGCCTTAATCAGACACAAGAAGCTCTTCCCGCTGAGCAATCAGCTGGAACTAGCAGCCAAGGATGCGACCCGCATAGCGAAGAGAGGTCGAGGCCCTGCAAAGGGGAAGGCCCCCATTCCGATCCCACATCTAGGGCAATGGGACTTCCGACCCCTGATGACTGGGATCTGGTTCCTCCTGCGGATCTCAGAACTGAAGGCCCTGAACGTGGCCGACGTGAAGGTCCGATGGGGACCGCGCCAGCATTGGCAGCTGGCGCTGGAAGTGGCCAGCTCCAAGACGGACCAGCAGGGCCAAGGGGCGACAGTGGCGCGGGACTGCGTCTGACCCAGCGAGCGCCAGTTGGAGATGGGGCACCGGATCACGGAGGCCAGGATCCAGGCAGCGGTGGAAGGGGTGGCCGCTGCGGCAGGAGAACCTCTGGAGACCCAGGGCTCCCCGCGGTTCGGAACGCACAGCTTCAGGGTGACCGGGGCATTGTGGGCGTTCCACTCGGGAGTGAGTGAGGAAACCGTGCGGGCCCTGGGTCGATGGAGCAGCACCAGTGCCATGCTGGTGTACCTGCGGGATACGCCGCTGGTCCGGGCCGCGGAGGCCTCGGCGGCGATGGCCGCCTCCATCGAGGCAGGACACACCGGAAACCTGATGAGCACGAACTTCAGGCCGGTGATCAGGATGGAGGAAGCACGGCCCGAGCTGGACACGGACGCGGACAAAGCCCGCTCAGGGCAGTTGCTGACTGTCAGGCATGGGCTGACTGGGATCCTCCACCGACCGACGCAGATGCAGGGGCCGCCGAACACCTGGACAACCCGGTGTGGCTGGAAATGGTCGGGAACAGGCACGGCCGGAGCGTTCGTTGCCGCCGGAAGCGAACTATGCCACAGGTGCTTCAGAGCAGCGTGACTGACCTCCAAGCCGCGGCAAGGATGCCAAAAAAGGGACGAGAAGCGCCTTGGTGATTAAGAACAGGGTAGTTGGATAGGTTAAATGATACATTGACGAATTAGTAAGATTTCTCCAAGGGGAGTTCATGTGATGATTTAAGTTACATTGACGGGTAGGACACCCTTGTTGTTAATGGTAGGGGCCCCCCACATGTCCACGGTTGATCCCACGTTTGCTGTCCCGCCAGTAGGGGTTGGGATGGGGGAAAACTGTGTTGGTTTTCATCACCTCAATGGAGGTTAGGTAGTGATGGAGACCACCATGTTTTCATTCCAAACTGTTGGGGTTTTCACCGGTGGTACCCTTGTTTATCGATTGAGGGTGCCATGGGGGCCCCCCGTTCTTACGTGTGGGTATATCGTCGCCCCGTTTGCACCAAGGACAGCAGCACGAACGATCGCTGTCGAACTCGCAGCACCGGGAGAGAAAAAGTAATCTTGCTCTGCTGCCCTGGGTGGTTGGGCGGGGGCAGCAGTTGGTGACACGTGTGTGATTGTTGAGTAATGCTTCCTGCATGAATTAACAATCCCACGGGGCAACGCTGCGATGTGGGTGGACTTGGGAAACGCAACCCTTCATTCATTATGGGGTTGCCATGTTGGTTCAAGTTTTGGCTTAGTTTGCCCCCCCCTCTCAATGGAGAGCTTAGTTCCGGGTTCCCTCCCACCCACCTCAACCCCGGGAACCCTCATCAGGGACGAGAAGCGCCTTGGTGATTAAGAACAGGGTAGTTGGATAGGTTAAATGATACATTGACGAATTAGTAAGATTTCTCCAAGGGGAGTTCATGTGATGATTTAAGTTACATTGACGGGTAGGACACCCTTGTTGTTAATGGTAGGGGCCCCCCACATGTCCACGGTTGATCCCACGTTTGCTGTCCCGCCAGTAGGGGTTGGGATGGGGGAAAACTGTGTTGGTTTTCATCACCTCAATGGAGGTTAGGTAGTGATGGAGACCACCATGTTTTCATTCCAAACTGTTGGGGTTTTCACCGGTGGTACCCTTGTTTATCGATTGAGGGTGCCATGGGGGCCCCCCGTTCTTACGTGTGGGTATATCGTCGCCCCGTTTGCACCAAGGACAGCAGCACGAACGATCGCTGTCGAACTCGCAGCACCGGGAGAGAAAAAGTAATCTTGCTCTGCTGCCCTGGGTGGTTGGGCGGGGGCAGCAGTTGGTGACACGTGTGTGATTGTTCCAGCTAGAAACCTCCATTTATAAGGGATTTTCCATGGCTATGTTAAATAACCTTGGCTTTTCCATGGCTATTTATAAGGGATTTTCCATGATTATCCCATATATTATGGAAAATAAAGTTCATGTTTGAAACCACCAACCAGTATATATATATATATACACATAATCCATTAGCCGTTATATTCATAGCCACCAGGTCACCGAAGTGGCTTCAGAGGACCGGCTGGACGACAAAGAGACGCTAGGCGCGTAGCTGCGCGCAGCATCGCGCGCCTCGCGGCGTGGGGCGGGGGAGGGAACGGGGTCGTGACTAACATAACAAGGTGGTGGCTTCCAGGTGTGTCTGTTGGTTTATAACAATTTATAAGCCATATCAACCCTAGATAGATGAATAATTTATAGTGATACATATAGTCATAAGTTGCTGTCTAACCCCCATTTCCTCCACCACAAACCCTAATCATTGGAATTATAAACCAACTTAGCTAACGAACTGGGGCATTGTAGGATGAATTTACTATGAGGCACGGTCAAAATTCGATTGGACCACTTTAGTAGGGAGGCTCCTACTCTTTTATGTACCGAAAATGCACCAAACACAATCCCAACATGGTTAACTTTTAGGGCCCTTGGATAAATCGGGGATGAGTCATACCTCCATTAATTAGTGGGAATTTCAATGGCCAACAACATAAGGGTAGCTAACAATAGTGAAATGACCATGACCCATACACCATGTTTTGACCTTAGAACCATATGATATATATATATTATATTTAGTGATAGTGACTGGGGTGGTAATTCTTATTTAGTTGACTATCGATGATGGAACAGTTGATATTTCACGGGACATGTGATGCCAGAAACTGGTTGCTGGGATGGTGTAGTCGACATTTGATTTACCACGGTCAAATGTCATTACCCCAACTGGTTATGTCTAACAGTTTGCTATTGAAAATGGTGATTTAATTCGTGGATTTTCCCATTAAAAGTGGTGATTTTCCATAGTTATGTTAGTTTACCAGAGGGTATATTCGAACGAACGGTGGATGAATCGTATAGTTGATGACTATCTGCGGGGGAATGTTGGGTGATTAGCAATATTCAGTTTAATATTACTATATAAATATAGATTCTAGATTGGGGATGGTTGCCAGAATCTTTGGGAACCTCCACTCATCCCATCCTTGCAATCCCCCTTTAATGAACCCACATAATGAAGGATATATGATATATCCACACTTTACAACTTACATTTGAAACCCACAGCACCTACAGATAAACAGAGTCACCACTCAAACAGGGTCTCTTGGCGATTAAGGGATCCCATCCGGAACAAGAAACTGGCAATCGGAACAATGGAATCAGAACATTCCAATTCCCAAAGTCGGATAACCCATCAGTACCTATCCGGAAGCATCGAAGCAGTGAGGTAAATCAGGTAGTAAATCAGGTAGTTTTGGATAGGCTTGCCATGCCAACAATGTGGTAAACCCAACAATAAACCTCCAATTTTGGATGGTTAAAAAATGCTCCATTTATTTATTTATGGTAATAATTGGTAGTATTGGGAATGGTTTTTTCTTGGGCCTTGGGCTTGCCACGTTAACGTACAGAGTTATTTCACACCCCCCAAGATGGAGGTATGAGCCATACGCGATATCCCTCAGTTCATTCAGGTGGCGAACCGCTTATGAGTGTTTCGGCGTCCCATAGTTTATGACTGGTCTTTCAGTCATAAAATGTCATAAACACTCTTAGTTTAGAATAGTAAGACCTTTGACAGTGGGATGATATAGTAAATACATGGGCATGGGTCAATACCTATTAATACCATTTTTAGGGGGATGAACATCCATTTACCAGCTATTTTGATGTTCACCAGGGGTACAAGGTTTTGACACACTGCCACGTCAACACTTACCCTCTGCCAATCAAGCATAGTTTGCTGGAAAACCTCCCCCCGCTGTTCGATGATCCAGGCGACCTGGGCGCAGTCCGATGCCCAAGGGACCCAGGGATCAGCGTGTCGTCCAGCGTTTCACCGTTTCATGGGGATCTTGTGAAAAAGGTGATACCTACAACATCTATAACTGGTTTTTCGTGGTACTGGTAACCCAACTGCTCCCAGGATTTTTTCACATGTGTCATGATATGTCATGATTTTCCAATATTTCCCATGGCGTTTAAGGACAATAATCTAGCTATCCCTCAGCCCACCCATTCCCACTGCCAAGATCTACGTATGCGATGCTTCCGGGACTTTGATCTCCACCCTGATGCCCGGACAGAAGGCTTGGCCGGTCGAAACGTCGAAATGCTTTGTGTACGTCTGGAACATGGGACCAATGTATACGTGTGTAAATACACCATATTCAAATACATATAAACATAAATTAATAATATTGATATTAGTAATAAGAATAATGTAATAAGAATAATGTAATAAACACACACATCTATATATAATATACATATGTATATTATACAATATAAGATTATAATATAATATAATATTATGTTATGTTATGTTATATTATATCGGTAACTCTCTCTCTCTCTCTTTCTCTCTCTCCTCAGGGGAAGCGTTTTTCCGCTTCCGGTAATATGCGGGAATGTGCTGCAATATGTTTCTGATGGTGGTTATTACAAAACCAGGACAAAAGTTTTTCCTCTTGACTAGCTACTCCAACCCTCTCCCCTTAGACTCCTGACAGGTTGCATATGGATGACATGGCGGATCGCGGATCAGCTGGCTTGCTTTAAAAGAATTTTAATTTATTCCGACTTGAAATACGATCCGCCACGCAGGCCACGCGAAATGAGGATAATTGATCCGCGGCTGAGGATGATGATATTAATAAGGTACTAAACGGGAAAAAACTTTCTTCCTCCTGATGAGCATTTTCCACTAAACGATTTTGTTTTTTTGATGAACATTTTCGCTTCACACAGTACTTCCAGTGGTGGCGTTTAAGATTGACGCACGCGCGTGAAATTTTGGGTCTTCTCTTCTAGGCAATGCTGAAGGTGTAAAATAACGCAAAACCAGGACAAAAGTTTTTCCTCTTGACTAGCTACTCCAACCCTCTCCCCTTAGACTCCTGACAGGTTGCATATGGATGACATGGCGGATCGCGGATCAGCTGGTTTGCTTTAAAAGAATTTTAATTTATTCCGACTTGAAATACGATCCGCCACGCAGGCCACGCGAAATGAGGATAATTGATCCGCGGCTGAGGATGATGATATTAATAAGGTACTAAACGGGAAAAAACTTTCTTCCTCCTGATGTATCATAGTTATACATATTAATAACCCCAACTGCAGCCCCATCTATTGATAGCCCTGGTCCTCTGAGATTTTCTCCCAGGCACTCATCGAGAGCCCCACCGGTGTGGCGCACTTTCGTAGCATGTGGGAGCTGTCTGGCTGGGCCTGGGATCTTGGGACTGGGCTGTGGACGTGCCCTTATTTTGATCTGTTTTTCAAGATGTATCACACATATTTTTTTGGTACTCAGAGGTATAGACTGATAAATCTATGTACACAGTATATTTGCACATGATACAAGCCGATGATTCCCAAGTCTGACATTGAATCCATCTTCCCGAGGCTGCGGAGGTGGGGAAACAATACTTCGAGGAGGCGCGTCAGAGTGGCACCTCCAGCTTTCAGGTGGGGTCGCTTCCCGAGGGCATCCTGGGGGGTACCCGGGGTGTGTGGAGGGCCCCGGAAGGCAGGGTATGATATAGCAAAGATTTGACAGTGGATTGCGGATAAAGAAAGGTGTACTCAGAGCCTGTTGCCTCACCTGAAGTGATTTGGGATTCGTACCTCCGCAGTAGGAGTGGCAAATGGTTTAAAGCGGTTCAACATAGAGCCAGTCATACTTGTAGCCGACCCTGCTGTCAAGGTCAACCTCAACTCTCTTGTAGGTGGCAGTTGCCCTTGTACTGAGTGCTGAGTTCTGCCATGTCGCACATGACCTCAGGATTTTCTGCAGGCAGTATTACAGCTGTGGAAAAAGGTTGCATCATTGTAGGTTTTTGTTGATCCCATGTGCTTGGTGGTTGCCTCTATGATCAATACCCACTCCCTTGAACGATCTGCCAGGCTGGAACTGTCCATGTGGCGATTCGAGCCGTACGCGGCAACCGCTTCCCCGGCATGTGGGGCCGGTGGTCCCAACCAGTCCAACTTTGGAAAGGTCAAGTCATGTCGAATCCCTAGCTGCTAGAACTTCTTCCCCCGAAAAAACAATCCTCCAATCCTCCAATCAATCCATCATATAATATATATATAATATATATATATATATATTATATATACTATATATATATAATATATACTTGGATTTTTTATATATACTTGGATTTGAGTTTCTTGGGATTTTTCCCATGCTTTTTCATCCCATCACCCCATGGTCCGGTGGAAGCTCGCGTCGTCGTGGCAGATCACTTCTTCGTGGTGGCGGCCTCGCAGCGCAACGCCTTCGCGGATCCCTCCATGGAGCTGATCTGCAGCGCGGCGCAGGGCATCGTCGTTTCACCGTGCCCTGCCGTGGTGGGGGATGGTGGGGGATTGCCATTTTTTTTGCCATGGAAAAGTGGAAGGAACTTGAAGTTAAGCATCAAACATGTGATTTTTTTATGTTTTTTCCAAATTTTCACCAATGGAAAATGGGATTTTCATGGGAATTTCATGGGATTTTTGCTTTGTGAGGCATATGATGGTTCATTTCTGGTCATCCAACATGGCACATGATCCCTGTCGATGTCACCAGGTATCCTGCTGTGGCCATCGTCCTGGTGCTTTGCTTCATCTTGATCCAGATCAATGCGAGGTGCTCCGTGGAATTGCTATGGCCGCCCTTGAAGTTGTGGATTTTCAAGGGGTATACCCTCTGGTGAACTAACATAGCAATGGAAAATCACAATTTTTAATGGGTAAATCCACTATAATGGCCATTTTCAATTGCTATGTTAGTTCACCAGAGGGTACCTACAACAAAAAAAAACGTGGATTGTGCAACGTCGATTCTTGATGGAGCACATCTCCATGCAGAAGAGTTTGGGGTACGGCGGGCAAACGTGGCGATGGAAATCCACCATGTTTATCAGTTGATACGTAGATGATTGTCCCATTAAAACCTTCATTTATAGGGGATTTTCATGGATTTTCATGGATTTTCCATTGCCACCTTTGATTACCTGAGGGTCACTGCAGAGTGCCATGCCAGCCATTGCCATGCCGGCACTGCCTCAGGCGGAAAAAGAGGCGTGTACAGCCGGAGGAACGGTGTGGTGCCCAAAGAAGCTGCAGCACTGCTGGACCTGGCGGACCTGGCAGAATCCCATGGAATCCCTCCATTTTTTCTAGGAAAAACGCCATAGTTTTCAGCCCATCCAAACTTTCCAGGTTGGCACAAGCAGAGAAGAGCTTGGCGCCGCTTGGATGCCATTTAGACCCGTAGCTTGTGTCTTTACAATTTTCAATGTTGTCGCAGGACAAAATAGCCTTTGGATATCTTTGGATTTTCATCTCAGATTTATCAGAGGCTAGTACATGTTTCTCTTTGGGGATTTGGAACATCACCCACAAGTATCTGCTGGAGATTACATCCCCAATGGTTGAGTGATGTTGAAGTAACTCATTGATCAGGTGAGAAAAGTCATGCCACTTAAACCTTCAAATGGTTTCTCTGAAAACGGGCTAGCCATGGGTTACCTGAAAAAAATCGGTGGATCACGGCTATCCCAAGCTCTGATTCCTCGCTCCCAGGATGTTACGCTCCAGAACCGTCAAGTCCGAGAGGTGGGACCGCAAGGACCAGCGGGGGGGTCCATAGTCATGGAGCTACCCCCAAGAGCTGGAATGGTTTGGAATGAAAAAACCTACAAAACATGGATGATTTGGGGTATTTGTAGGAACCCCCCCATATATTTTGACAGATGATTGAAATGGCAATACAATTATGAAAAATGATATGGCATTCCAATGATCCATTGTGTTGAATAAAATAAAGAAGGCATATCAGGGATATCATCATGTTTTTCATATTTTTCCAAACTGTGTTGATAAGTATAAGTATTGAAATTGCCGAAATGGTTTCACACATTGCTGAACAATATAAGCATAGAGATGCTCATCCATCAACTTCCAAGAAGAAAACAAAGAAAGGAAAAGAAGGGTGAGCATTATTCAGCAAGTTAAAGTGGTGGGGGGTCGGCCATGGTCGGCCTACATACGACTTGCTGCAAAATGGAGGCCCTGCAATGAAAGTTGTGGTGGTTGGTTTGCTGAGAGACTTTCGCAGCAAGCAGCTCCCAGCCAGGTCGTTGTCATTGAGATGACGGCCATACGGCACCAGGCACTTCTGGTCGGATGGTGCCGGAGATTTTCAGGGCAGAAATTTCAGGACCTTGAGATGCGGATGTTGGTTTTCGAAGCATTTTGTGAGGTTTGGAATTTTGGAGAGGTCTTATTTGGATCAATTGCATTTTTGGAGGGCGAATCATCTTGAGGGGATTCGACGGGTCGGTTCCCACGGCGCAGGTGTTCCCAGCACAGCCACAGCTGCTCTCACAAACGTGAGCTCGCAGCTGTGTGCAGCGCAGTAGTGGTTGTTTTTTTAGGATCACCTGGATAGCTGGGTGCTGCATCATTCTACTGTACCAGGTTATTTTGATAGGTTGAAATTCGTTGTTGCCGCATCGCTTTGGATGATTTATATTGATTTATGGCATGTTTATGCTATGTGGTCTCGCATTCCTGAAGATGTTGCGAGAACGTCACCACATGTCGAGTCATGGTAGGGCCTGGAACGTTTCATTTTCCCAAACTTTTTGGATGTTCATCTCCCCAACTCTAGGTTCCGAAGTCATGGGGGTACCCCCAAGTCATCCCAAATCATCCAAAATTCTACTGTTTCAAGTATTGAAACCCATGGTTGTGGGGTATCCCGGTATCCCCATTTTAGGAAACCCCCAACTTGTTTATAGAATTTTATAGGGCCCTTACCATTGATGTCGCACACAGCTGCCTCGGCCCAGCGAGCCCTTGGACCTCATTGTGTATGAGATCTTGGGGCGGAATTCGGGCCACGTGCGCCCTAGAATCGAAAAAGGTTGAGTTGCTGGATGTTGGTCGTTTCAAACAGGCTTACGAGAAACTCCGGCTGGTTCGGGCATGGCACGTCTCATTTTACATAGGAAATATATGGGATGCTACTACAATTATAAATATATCTATATATGCCCAAACGTTGGCTGATTGGTGTCATCCATAGTGGTTTGATATGGTTTGATGTCATGTTACCAGGAACAATCAAGTGTCTACGATCCCAGGTGGCGACCGGTGGACCATTGGACCATTGGACATTGATGTGACATGTTGTGACACCAAGTGGAGAAGCTCTATGACATACCCTCTGGTAAACGTTTACATAACTATGGAAAATCACCATTTTTCATGGGAAAATCCACTATAAATGGCCATTTTCAATAGCTATGTTAAATTACCAGAGGGTATATGAGACAAATGGAAGTCATTCTTGGCATCAGCATTACCATTACCACCACGATCCACCACGCAATCTTGATCTTTCCCAGTCAGAAGACGGTTGACACTTGCGCAAGCCTTATGGAACAGTACAGTAACCATAGTTGAAACTGATATGACATCTTTCCTCTGTTCCTATGGTTTGAGTCTTTTTCAGTTGGGGCACTCTTCCACCTTCAATTGGTGCTGTGAAATTTAGGAACGCAGTGGAGCACAGTTGAGCCACCAATTAGGTAGTCCCATCAGAGGCGATGCCGAAGGTGGTATGTCACATATGTCCCAGTTGGCTGGGGGTTTTAAGTTTAAAAAAACCATCCAACCAACTCATTCACCGATAACATGGAAAATGAATGAACATGGCCCATTTACCTCGATGATTTACTGTACCTCTTCAACATGCTGAAAGAAACGACATTCCTTAGCTACTCATATCTACTCATAGTTAGTTCAGATACCAGAGGGTACATATTTTTCATGTTCTCCTTTCCCATGCACCAAGCGTTCCAGGTTTCCAGCCTCCTTTCCCCCACCCTTGCCACGTGGGACCCACGTGGGACCGTCTATGGCGTGGCCATGGCGGAGCTGGAGCGCTTGGATGTGGAGCTGGAGCCCGATGGAGGCACCTTCCATGGTCGACCCAGCGATGGGTGCCTTGCCCAGCGATTGTGTCAGGCTGAATGATCACAAAATGGCCACAATTCATCCAAGTCATCAATCCAAGTCATCAAGATATATCAAGATGGGCCATGGGATTCCATGGGATTAGACATATGGCTATGAATCAATACCTATTAATACCATTTTTAGTGGGATGAACATCCATTTGCCAGCTATTTTGGGGTTCACTAGGTACCAAGGTTTTGACACACTGCCATATCAAGACAACATCGGAGACGTTTCGGTGAATTTCCATCGCCTTTTTCAGATCCCTGCTGGTTAGATCCCCACGACCCACGGAGCCACGGACCGGCAATGTCTCAGGTCCCGATCCATTCGGACCTCCGGGGATCGGCGGGGCTGAGCCTCCAAGTATCTTACGATTCTTATGGCAATTGCCAGGAATTGGGTTAATGATGGTTAATGGCTCATGAAACTTGATTATTGCCATAAGATACTTGGAGGCTCATTGATTTGGATTGATGTTTCATGAACTTAGACTTTCTGTTGAAATTTGGGGTGATGGTTCATGAATTTCTGTGGTTTATTGCATGCCCAACGCATTTGATTTGACATGATTTGACCAAATTGATCAACATTTGATTTTGCACAGCATTGCATATCGATATAGGGGTGTACGATTCCTACCTCCAGTTGCTACTTCCTAGCCACCAAGATTGGCTTGATGGTGAGGCGGGATACTTCACAACTGAAATCATGCAGATTGGCATGGGAAATCGCATTGATTTTAGCGCTTCAGAAGGCTTCAAAGAGCAGTCGTCATGTTTGTGTCAATATATGGGCCACATTGGGCCACACACACACATACACGCATATATAATCATATATATATAATACATATGTACACACACACATATATATATATGTACATATTATGTGCATGCGAGGCAATCATTTTATGATTTGGCTTTGTCATTTTGTTTGTCTGAAACCGTCTAGCGCCAACTCCAACGGGTGAATCTCATCATTTTTCAGCTGGAATGGCCAGATTCCATCATTGGGCTACATCCCATGTCTGGACACACCAAGCCAATAAAGACTAGATATCCCATCAATTTCCAACTATTTACCGATCTATATATGGTTATATTGTTGGGGCATCCCGGATTGATGGTTGATAAAACCCGTTTGATCCCTCAATATTCATTTGTTCACTGGTTAAGTCATGTTAAATCATGTTAAATCCAATTATTGATACTTTATTAATGCTTGAATCAAATTCAATTTTTGTTGCAGCCTGGCAAATGCTACACTTCTGTACAAATCATCTGGATTTCCAGAGGAATCGAAAAGAGCTGGAACTTCTCCTGACCCTCTTCTGGGCACCTGCCACTGTTTTCGTTGTGGCGGAGGCAGTAATGTGCCGTGGTTGGTTGAGTTGGCTCAACAGCTCTTGGGGGTGTTTCTTTGAATCAGGAAGCCACAATCATGAAAATTCCACTTGACGATTCCAGCTTCCATTGGATGATCTTTCTTTTTGGTGCAGGAAACCTTGATGAGTTCCCAGCCTTTCGGAAAGACACAAGGGGCATGGTCTTTTAATCGGTTTTGTAAGGACACTTGCAGGGTGACCCTGGGCACTTGAAGCATTCTGAAGCCGCGAAGCCAGGTCGTGAGCTACCTCTGCATGCACAAGAGCTTCTTTGCCCCTCGTCAAAAAAGAGTAGCACGTGTCAAAGTTGGAAAACATGTGAGTTGGGCATAGTTGGGCCATACCAACAAAAATCACGGGGATACGAAATAATTATCCAAACTTGGGATTTTGAAAGATTCAGCCGTTGACCCCATCTACAACAAATTTCATCAACGTTTGGGCGGATATCAATTTCTGTGTGTAGATCACGAGCTTCCCCATGACTTTCCAATGACCTAGGTCGCATTGACAGCCACCCGTTTGCATTTGGGAGCCAAGTGGGCACGGCTCAACGTTGGAAAGACAGAAAAATCTCACGATGGGGATGACTCACCAAAACAAACCGACAAAACTATACAAAACTCGGAAAAGATAGAGTGTACAACCCGCAAATATATATATATATATTGATTCATACCCAGCAGCCATTGAGAGGTAGCCGCATCTTCTCCATCCTGCACCGCTGGGAGTACGTCGCTGGAAGTTTCACATGATAATTTCAGGTCTATTCAAGGCTTCATTTAGCCTGGACCTTGTGGATTTCACAAGTTTTTGGGGTAATCCCTTCCCCCGTTCACATTAAACAGCAACCATGGTGGATGTAGGGGATAACAAATGATAAAAACATATAAACACACTAATCTTTGGGACATTCTTTGGATCCCAGGGTGGTTTATACCACCATTCTGAGGGCAACGCCTTTGATGTGGGCATCAGCTATGAGCAAGTGGTGGAGGTACTGTACTACTTTTTTTTTGGGCAGCTGTTAGGCAAAAAATAAATCATTCTGAAGAGGCTGGCAGAGGAAGGAAGGCAGAATTACTCTCTGGTAATAGCATGTGATAGCTGAAATAGGTATGGAACATGACAATTTTTGAAAGCTAAAAGATGGGCCATTTGTTAAATTACCAAACGGTATATGATTCTCCTCCATGCTTCTTTCCCGCTGATGACAGTCATCGTTCTCGGTTCAGGAAAGCGGTGTCTATTCGAGCGCAGTGACCTAGTGTAAGGTTAACAAAGCATTTTATAAGCCACCCATATTTTGATCGTTTATACCACCAATGAAGATGGTAAAATTGGGGATGGTGGATCCTATTGCTTTACTCACATTATATTATTTATTCATTGGAGATGGCAGTCATGTTTCTGGAGAATCAGCCCCCTGCATGTGACGGAGAACTACTACCCCTGATGGAATGACAGGTACACGTTTTCGCGAGCATTGCAATGTGGATCTTGGCCGCTGTCACTCGGACTTGGAACAATATGATGTTTCATTGGTTGTTCTACAAATGTGCTGGGGAAATCATTGGTTGTGGGGCCTTAATGTGGGTTCTCCCCAACATATTGACATATTGTATATAGATGTGTAGAGTGATATGATATTTCGTCATACTGCATTTAATGATTTTGCCAACAATTTTATATGTGCGGGCACACCTGTTTCCCTGAATCATTTTAGCGGGGGTTTGTTGGTTTGTCATGCCGGGTTCGCATTCAATTGCCATTTAGATGATTTACCTGTCAAAATTGGCAATTTCCCACAGCAGTTAAATTACCAGAGGGTTAATGGAATGATGATTATTACATACTTAATGGCCCATTAAATCAGGAGGGCTCAAACTAACGGTTTGATCCTGAGAACACAAATTGGAGAAAGGTAGTCTTCCAGCCATGCGCGGGTCGTCATGTTGGAGGTAAAGCCCAAAGATTGGATAACTCCCATTTAGTGGTTAATTCATGTTAATTCCAGATGGGATAACTCCCATGATAGATGGCCAATCACTTTTTTCAATGGTCAAGTATTCCCATGATATTCCCATGATTGTGGATGACATATGATTCATATGATGATATTTTTCATCCCACCAGGTGGAGCCCCCCAGTTTTAAGTTGGTCTATAAGATTTTATAACCCCCCATTCATCCCCATTAATTATATATGATTATATATATACATATTAGGTATAGTGATGTTATATCAGTTATATCGTCCAGAAACCCAACAGTTCGCGGCCACGAGGTCCAGATCCGGATCGAGACCCGCAAACGCCAGTCGCCGGCACTGCATCGGCTCACAGGGGTCGCGCCTTGGCTGGTTTGATGCTGGGTTTTTTGGGGGTTGGTGAACCTATCTATGGCCATTTGAATAGGAAAAACTATGGAAACATATGGAACAAACTATGGAAAACTATGGAAAATTCAGGATGAAGCATTGGATGGAAGGGGGTTAGCCTATGTTTGAAGCTAGGAATTGGCTGAAGATGTTTGAAATTGCAGCAAACAAAAATAGTGAAACACCAAACAGCTGCCGAAACTGCAGCCGAGAATGGTTTTGAAATGTTTTGAATCTTTTCAGCACCCAAGTTTTGAAAATTGGAGATGTTGGTGGCGATCTGACGTCTTTACCCTCTGGTTATTTAACATAGCCATGGAAAATGGCCCATTTATAGATGGTTTACCTATTAAAAATGGTGATTTTCCATGGCTATGCTAAATAACCAGATGGTAGTTGAACAAGCTTCGCAGCTGGGAGGTCATGCTGCTGCTTTTCTTCTTGATCGTCTTCCCAAGCAGCCTCTACTTGTCCGCCTTGCAGCCGCTTGGTACCAGTGGCCTCTTAGCAGGCCATGGGTCAGCAGATGTCAGCAGCCATGTTACCATTTTTTTTGGGGCAAAAAAGGTCGGTTCCAGATGGTTCCAGATGGTTCCAGATGGTTCCAGGGTGATCCGGGAATCCGAGCCGAGGAGAATTGAATACTGGGCTCCAGCAGTTCCTTGGCCCAGTGGCGATGATCCATGATGATCCCCAGACCATTGACATATCGGGATTCCTGGATCCCAAGGGTTGAACCAGTTAAAGTTATTTAAAGTTAAGAAACCCTTATTGGTCTTACCCTCTGGTAAACTAACATAGCAATGGAAAATCACCATTTTTAATGGGAAAATCCACTATAAATGGCCATGTTCAATAGCTATGTTAAATTACCAGAGGGTATAGTGGTTGTTGGTGG
The DNA here is from genome assembly GCA_947184155.2 of Cladocopium goreaui. Lineage (NCBI taxonomy): Eukaryota > Dinophyceae > Suessiales > Symbiodiniaceae > Cladocopium > Cladocopium goreaui. Next base: position 29,802 of record CAMXCT020001085.1, read on the forward strand.
TTCAGAAGCTTTTGCGGGATGGGTGTTCGCCATCGTTGATGGCGGTGGGAGGTGGCAGCAGTTCTGCTGGACACTGCTGGCTGCACCGCCTTTTTCTTGTGCGCCGCATTGTCAAAGGATGCACGACATCAGTGATGCCGTGGTCCTTTGAAAAACGGACATAGAACCCCAAAACGGGGATTTACCCTCTGGTGAACTAACATAGCAATGGAAAATGGCCATTTATAGTGGATTTTCCCATTAAAAATGGTGATTTTCCATTGCTATGTTAGTTCACCAGAGGGTAACCACATTATATAATCAAAAAAACTGAGGATTGAATGATTAAAACAACCAAAAAGCACATGATATATCACATGAATTCAATTGATTTAATCAGCAACGATGGCTTCACAGCAACCACCGGCCCATGGTGATGCAACCGGGAACAAAGTGACAGGTATCGTGGCTGGCGCGTGGCTAGACTGCGAGCAACGTGCGGGAGCCCACTTCTGTTTCTCCCGTTGGCTTTGTCACGAGTCTTGTTGTCAAAATCCTGGTTTAACTCATGTTAGATCACTGGTTCGGCTTGGATTAAGCTTAAGCAGAATTCACATTTTTGGTTGGTTCATGAAATGTTCATTACCGATTACCAATCTTGGTTCGGTGTCATGCTGGACATGGATTGCAATCCAGCTGGACATCTGTAGAGATTGACCCAAAAAAGGTCAGAGTCGCTGGCCCTGCACGGGCGGCTGATGCAATGTGGAGTCATGATGAGCCTTGCTGCAGTGGTGCGGGAGGATCTTAAGATAGCAACCTTAGTCGAGAGGATGTAAAAAATGTTTGTTTGGTAGGGGGGCTGAGAATCTGCATAGCCATTTGCTGACTTTTTCTTGGAGATTTGGGAAGTCCATGGAAGTCCATAGGGGAAAGCCTTGAGATTTATTGCCAGGGGGCTCATCAATTTTGGAGGTCGGGTATCTTTGATCATTTGCATGGGTTTGTTTGTACATTTTGGGCCGTAGTCTAGCCGTAGTCTTAGTCTACAATCTAGAGAGCCTTGACATGCTCGCACATTAATATGGGTTTGTTTGACAACAGCTACCCCATTCCATCCACTATTCACAAGCCATGTGGGGTCGAGGGTTCACCCCACCATCAACCCTACTGCACCTTCGAGTCCGAGGAGTATGGCAATTCTGCCGCAACGTTTCTTGCAGTTCTATTTGTCCATGCAGTTCAGGAGAGCGCGCCAAGATGTGCTAGGCCACATCTTGTAACAGTCAACATGCGTGGAAAGTCTTTTGGGATGATTGAATTGGGGGTGGTCGTTTTTTTTTTTAAACACTGGTACCGCAATTACAGTTTGTTTGATGTTTTTTGGCCAAAACATCCCAAAACTACAAAGTAGGAACTGGGGAAAGGTATTTTCGCCAACTGTATTTGTTGTATAATATACCCTCTCGTAAACTAACATAGCTATGGAAAATCACCATTTTCAATGGGAATCCACTATAAATGGCCATTTTCAATAGCTATATGTTAAATTACCAGATGGTAATAATATAGCTCAATGATCCCAGCGATGGTTTATGGATGACCCAGCGCCGTGGCCTATATGTCCTTCCTTCTCTGCAGGACGTTCCCTCAGGCGGGGGGTGGGATGTTGGACATGGACGACTGCCGCACCAAACATCAGGTGGTTGATATCTCCAACCATTTTCGTGTCAGCCTCCGAAGTAGATGTGGGAATGAAAGTTCCGTTTTTGGGGTTCCAAAAACTGTAGCCCTAAATTGGGACCCAGTCGGAAAAAGCCCCAGCCATGGTCCCGAAGAATTGCAAAGTCCCAGTCCGAATCGCCGGAACTCTCCATGTCAGATATGTCAGCAATTCTCAATTTGCCAAACCATGGGTTTTTCTATGGCTTTTCGCAGGTGAATTATTCTGCCTCCATTCTCGTGACCTCGGTGTTGTTCTTCGTCTATGGCCACGAAACCTCACCCGGAAATCCCCCGAAAATTTGGATGCGCATGTAACAACATGTGAACAATTGTGAACATAAGCAAACACCTGTGAAAAACCATGGTTTCAAGTTTCAAATAAAATGATGAACATGTAAAAACAACCAGGGTTTCAAGTAAAATGATGAACATGTAAAAACAACCAGGGTTTCAAGTAAAATGATGAACATGTAAAAACAACCAGGGTTTCAAGTAAAATGATGAACATGTCCGCGGGTGAAATATGACCAGTGAACCAGACTTGCAAGTAGCTGGGCTTCCAAAACCCACTTGCAAGTGCCGCTTGGCCACACACCAAGACATACCGCCACAAGACATCCATACAGAACCAAAATGAAGAGTATATTACAAAGCATGCTTCAGAAATGCCAAAAATCGACATAACATGGAAATAACATATTATAATATATATTATATTATAAACATTATATATATTATATATATATATACTATATACACCTAACCCTTCTGCGTGTTATTTCTATTTGCGTGATGGCAGTGCCCATGGTTTCCCCTTGCCTTTCGGCAGGTCGAATTTGGGCCCAGTGCATTGGAGCGGAACACCTCGAGGAGGTGTCCTGAATTTTCATCATGGCACGGGTGATGGCGGCTGTTTCTGAGTACAACCAAGTACCCTCTGGTAAACATACAAAAAACTATGGAACATCACCATTTTTAATGGGAAAATCCACTATAAATGGCCATGTTCAATAGCTATGTTAAATTACCAGAGGGTACTATGAAAAACAAGGTCCATGTTATAACCAAGTACTATGAAGAGATGAAATTTTTCAGATCAAATCATGTTTTAACCATTTTAACCTCTGGTTAGCTGGGGTTTTGTTTTGGTGCCATCCCAAGATCGCTTCCAAGAACTAGGAACCATCACAAAAAAAAGCACCTCCAGGATGCCCAACCACCCATTTTTATTGGTTGAATCCTCAGACTTTTTGGTTGCTGTCCCCATGGTCCATGGTTGTTGGTGTTGGTTAATATTATAACCATTTGGCTATGGATCAATACCTATACATACCATTTTTAGGGGGATGAACATCCATTTACCAGCTATTTTGATGTTCACCAGGGGGATAGGGTTTTGACCCATCCCCATTTATAACCACTTTGGTTGGTCAATGTTGGTCAATATCACCATGTCTGTAGGTTGAATGTCCCCCTCTATCGCACAGTCTCGAGATCTCTCGATCCACTCTGCTTTGAGGCCTTTGGCACCCGCCAGCCGTCCATGTGGGAAAGATACATGTGGAAGTTTCGATGGTGGCTTGGTTCGGTGGTGCTGATCTGGACGGGTTTAGGGTAGATCTCCCTTTGAGGTAATCTATCTAAACATGTCTCAAGCATGTGAGGTGCTTTAGGGGGTGTGAAGATACAAGGAAATGGATCTGTTTGGGGTGGATGGCTTAGAGTGGTCAATTTTAGGCAGAAGTTGAGATCCAGCTTCGAAAAGAGGCAAGCAGAGCAACAGGTGGGGTTTTCCACCCCAACACCTGGAACTTTGAGGACGACCTCTATCTCTAGTTGATGAGTCGATGAGCAAGTTTGTAATGAGGTGAGCAGGGTAGGCCACAGCCAGGTGGACCATGGTGGACGCAGCTAAGGTTGGCCTATGTGCCCATCTACTACCTGTTGAGTGCCTTTCTGCACCGCGTCGTTCCCATGACATAATCGACATAGCAAAAAACAGGTGTGACTGCAGCTGGAGCTTGCTGTGGCTGCCATGTCATATATGTCCCAAGGATTCAGAATGTGGTTTGATGGGTGAGCTGTTGCGGCATGCAGGCGGGCTTAGGTCAATCTGAAAACCACGTAGAATGATCATTATCCCGATAGCTTTGCAAGATGATATACGACCCCATTAGGGACATGACCATTTTGTGGCCCCATGATGGTCTCTCTCAGAAAGTGTGAGAGCCTTTAGTGTTCAACTCCCCATTTGTCAGAATCACAGGTCTTTGCTCAAGCAATGCCCGGCCAGACCAGTCTGATCCGTGGCCATCTTGGGCCCCGCCATGGGTGATTCTCCCGAGAAGTTGGATGATACAAGCCATGGCAGCCCAGTAGGCCTTTTGGGGTTCCCATGGCTTCCCCTATTTTTGGGTGATCTTTTCTGGGGCAGTCGTCCATTTTTCTGAACGCCGCAGTGCATCCGTCAGGTGACGTTTACGCGGTATTTCTGTTGTCTCTTTTAGCTTTGCCCGTGATTCCACTGAACTATCTCCTGGTGCATCTGGATTTGGCACCCTTGAGTTTGGGCTATGTTTTTCCCTGAAACTTGGATTTGCCGACGGTGATGTCATTCTTCCATCGTAGTTACAGTAACCCACCATTTGGAGAATCTTATGCTGAAAAAATAACGTAGCATAACGTAGCCATGGACAATTAGCCACTTGTAGATGATTATTTCCATAATATATATATATATAACTGTCTGTATATCCAATGCCATTTTCCCTGGCAAGCTGTTGGGTTACCAGAGAGTAAGTAAATCCCATTTGGGAATGCTGATTAGAGTAATCCCCAGACAAGATAGAAAGGCAAATAATAAATAATAATGATAATGACAACAATGATAATAGTAATAGTAATCGTAATAAATAATGATAATAATGACAATATATCATGACTATTTTTGGGGCATAATAGTCTTCTCTATTTTTCGGGGTTGCTATATGCAGGGAACATCTGGGAATATGATGGAATATGTTATTTGTTTTTCCTTTTGTGGACCCTTCAAGCGTACCCTCTGGTCATATAACATAACACGTCATAAAGCTATGGAAAGATCCACCATTTTATAGCTGGGTAAATCAACATAAATCAACTATTTCTGTGGGCCATGTTCAATCGGCATGTTGGACGGGTAAATCCCAGGCAATCTCTTCTGCTTGTTGCTCTTCAGTTGCTACCTACGCCCGAACGGCTATCTCTTTCGCGCCGTTTCTGACAGCGATTCGGAAGCCACGCAGTGTACGGAGGTCAGCGATGTTGATTCCTGTTGACGCACTTTTTTCTCACAAGGGAAACATGGTTCTTTGGCGACTTATATAGCTTTTATAGCCAGCGAAATTTCTGATCACTTCACAAACGAAGTGATTTATTCCGACGGTGTCTAGAATCACCACATTTGTTGCTCTGACAATTTTGATGTTCAGTACCAAATACTCATCGGTAATCAAACGTGGCTGGCTGAATCTACAACTTGAGGTTTATAGCTCGGAAAAATCATCGAACTAAATGCCCATCATACCCCCAATATCCCCCAATCATATCATATAATAATATAATATTATAATATCAATAATTAGTCATTGGTTGGATGGGGCCCGGGTCAGTTGTTGCCCTCCACCCTTTCACCACTGAGGTCTCCGACTAGCTCCGGCACTGCCTGTCCTTCCAGTGCTCTTGACGTGGCGCGCGGATGAAGTCCCGCCCGGTGCGAACGCACCCACAAGCGGTACCAAGGGGACGGCGCCGTGGAGAGGCCAAGATGCGACAAGGAACATACACGGCGCCCGGCGACCTGTGAATTTCCCGCGAATCATGATGTAAAATGATGCAAAATGATGTAAAGAGGACACTGCTGGCAGACATGGTTGATTAAAACCAGTAAAGATGAGGGTGTCGACAAGAATGATATGGATGTGGGATGATGTGGGTGCTTCTGAGGCTGCTAAAGTAACCAACTTCCCAACCCGAGCGCCATGTCGGCGGCATGAAACAGTATGAATGATCGATGGTCGTCGCTGCTTGATGGGATCCAGAATGGCGGCAACAAGACCTGCCACGAGTGTCACACAGTGTACTTCCAGCATAGGAAAAACCATCAAGAAGCTCCTTCAGTGACGATCAGCCCAGTGTCCAAGTCATGGCTTCCAACTGAGGGATAGCCGCTATAGCCGAGTACTTTCCACACTGGAATCAACTGAAATGGCCGGCTGGGAAAGTATGGGAAAATCCAACTGAATGGGGATTGACCAGCTAGCCATGTTTGATTCTCAGAGGGTATCACACCCATATTCCATATATATATAATATCTCAAACAATGATAAATTAGATCCCCAGCATACTTGAGTAATTATACCACCATTTTTGATGATTTAGATAGCTATGGAAAATCACAATGTTGATGTATTGGCTAAATCATCTATAAATGGCAATTGTCCGGAGCTATGTTAGTTTACCGCAGAGGAAGTTCAATCTTTTTACCTCTATGTAGTCTGTTTTACTCCATCTATATGAGTCAAATAATAGTTGATTTAATTTATAGTCTTTTTCCATCTTTTTCCATCTGTAAATGGATTGGTTTAAGGGAAAATCCACAGGAAGCCATAGATTTTCTCATTAAATTATTAATCTTGGACTTTCCTGTAAATTTTCCCTTAAACCAATCCATTGAATCTCTAGTCTTTTTCCATCTTTTTGAAATCAACGCCATTGACTTCTTCCACTCGCGGCCATTTCAGCTCACCATGGTCACGTGACCGACAGCAGGGGGACGGCGGCGGGGTGAGCCGGGATGGTGGGGGAGCCCCTGTTGGGGAACGGGGGAAGCCATTGGTGTCACAAATTCATGTCATCAACGGTCAATCAGAGGTTACACATGAGGGTATCACATGTACCTGGCAAACTGTCCCATAACTGTGGAAAGATCCACCATTTTATCCATTTTTTTGATGGGTAAATCAACTATTTCTATGGCCATGTGCAATAGCTATGTTAAATTACCAGAGTGTATCACCCACAATAGTGGATGATTGCTGGATCATTGGAACAATGTGGGCAATCCAATGCCACAACTACCATGACTGGGGATGGTTGAAATCCACCCATACAAATGGTGATTCGGGGGTGTTTTATTATTGGGTTTGCCACATTACACGGCATCTGAAAAGTGATAGTTTGTATAATCTTTGATGGTTTTCAAGTTAAGAGATGTTGGGTGGGAGACTCCCGTTGCATGACGTTTCTGTAAAGGACGGTGAGTTTGTCCGAAAATAGGGTAGCGCAAAAAGATGCTCAGTGGTTAATAATCATCATGTTCCCTATTCAAATGGCAATTTGGGGCGTTTAGCCCCCGTCTTTACACATATGCAAATCATTGTGGTTGGTTACTGTATATGTCCCATTATATCCCATTAAATCTCTATTGCTGATGTTTAATCAGTTAGTTAAACCATTTTAAAACACCGTTTTGATCCCATTATATCCCCATTGTATCCGAATTGTATGTTCCATTACCCTCTGGTAAACTAACATAGCTATTGAAAATTATCATTTATAGTTGTTTTACCCATCAAAAATGGTGATTTTGCATAGTTATGTTTGTTTACCAGAGGGTATATCCCCAAGAAATCCCGATTGTTGACGCTTCAAACATGCCCAGGCGGAGCCGTATGGCCGAGCACCCGCTTATCCATCAGGGTGAGCAACTGCCAAGTGATCAAACGGACACGACCTGCGGTAGAACGGCTGTGTTTTGTTATATATCTATAATTATATATATTTATATGTATATATACGTGCGCATCAAATTCATCGGAATTATATGTGTGGATATCATATATTATAGTTTCTATATATATTTATATGTGTGTGTGTGTGCATGGAGAAAGTGAGGGAGATAACAATATAGATGCAGGATGGGTCAGACATAAATATCGTGAGAAAGATGTTTGAACTCAAGAGTGGCCGGGGAAAAAAGTACCTTCTAGAGAACCAAGTGAAGTGCTCATTTTTGTTTTTCAAGGCCTTAAGCCTTGGGGTATTTTGGGGTAATCATGCACCTCTGTTGTGCATGCTGTGCGCTGATATTTGTATCTTATATGTGATGTATATGTATATATATATATATATTTGTGTGTGTGTGTGTTCTTAGCATCATGTTCAGTGAAGTTCAGTGTTCAAATGCATGGTCTGAGGGGAACTAATAAGAAGGCTTCTTGGTGCCCAATGGCTCAAGGCGTGTCGCTTGGGCTGGGACATACCCAGCTGCCATAGGTGCCCAGAGGTGACTGAAAGCAGATAAATGCGGCGGATGACACGCATGCAGAACGACAGACATGCAGAGATACATTTTAACGGCGAATTCGACCTTGTTACAATTGTTTAGTTGTGCGTCTGTCCCATCACTCACCGGGAACATCCGGGAACCATGACAATTTTCCACAACATCGCAGCCTTCCGAATTTGTCCAACCCAAAGATCGGTTGAGACGATTTTGTGTCATGGATGGCACCGACATGACCGTCATGACCGATGAACAACTCCTTCAGACCTGCGCGCGCTTGGAAAGCCGGGGTCAGATGCAGCTTACGTTGCTATCAAATTTGGAGGAGGAGAGAAGTGCCCTTCAAACCCAACGAGAACTGTTGCAGAGACGTATCTTTGAGGTGCAGCAGGAAGCCAGAACTGCAGCCATGGCACGTCCTGAAACTGGTTGGTGGGTTTATTCACTTTGCTTTTCTCTGGGGTTTGCATGATCATTTCAAGGGGGTTGGAGCAACCAATGAGTCGAACATAACAATAGATAATTACGGATAATTACGGCTTTTATGCGAAAATCATGATATAGAAATTATCCAATCGTAGATGCCACCCAGGACAGATTTCAGCCCAATGTCCCCACTTTGAGGGCGCCTGAGAGGCTACAGTTGAAGCTGCACGACGCAGCAATTGAGCTGACTTGGTTCTGGCAGCCTTGGCAGCCAGGGCAGCCCACATGGCCCTTGAGATCTGTGCGATTCGAGGTCAGGGTTTCCAAAAGTCACTACAATGATTTTAGCTGTGTAGTACCGGAAAGCAGTTGGCTAAAGGGTTTGATCCATGGCATTTCAAGGGGCCTGCAATACGGAAAATTTGGGGGGGCCGATGTGACGCCCTGCAGGTTCAACAACTCTCAGATGGAGTCGGGGGCCGCCTACGGGTTCGCACCTTTCAGTGTGAGGCCAGCAGCCAGGTGGAGCAGCGATGTTTGATCGACTCCTGGACCCGCGGCAAGGCCTATGCTTTCCAAGCCAGGGCCTGTGCAGAGGTAGGGGATGCTTCGGAGCCAAAGGAGCTTTGGACATCGATCTCTTCAGTATTTTCTGAGCCAGTAACCTTGCCAGCTGAGTCTCCAGGGTTGAACAGCAGGGATTCCTTGGTGGTTTCCAGCCCGCCTGGGGAGATGCGGGCTGAAGCTTATGCATCGCATACATTTCACAAGGCTGAACAGCAGACAGTTTCCCCACAATTCAGCCCAGCAGCTGCAACTGCCACAGCCAAAGCCCAAGAAGAGGCCTGTCGCAGAGAAGCGGCAGAGATGGCTTTGGAAAAGATCAAGGCAGAATTGGATGAGGAACGACGGTCCTACCACGAACTCCTTGCTCAGCCAACAGCCAAAGCCCAAGAAGAGGCCTGTCGCAGAGAAGCGGCAGAGATGGCTTTGGAAAAGATCAAGGCAGAATTGGATGAGGAACGACGGTCCTACCACGAACTCCTTGCTCAGCCAACAGCCAAAGCCCAAGAAGAGGCCTGTCGCAGAGAAGCGGCAGAGATGGCTTTGGAAAAGATCAAGGCAGAATTGGATGAGGAACGACGGTCCTACCACGAACTCCTTGCTCAGCCAACAGCCAAAGCCCAAGAAGAGGCTTGTCGCAGAGAAGTGGCAGAGATGGCTTTGGAAAAGATCAAGGCAGAATTGGATGAGGAACGACGGTCCTACCACGAACTCCTTGCTCAGCCAACAGCCAAAGCCCAAGAAGAGGCCTGTCGCAGAGAAGCGGCAGAGATGGCTTTGGAAAAGATCAAGGCAGAATTGGATGAGGAACGACGGTCCTACCATGAACTGTGGGTGCGGCATGAGGAGCAAGGCGGTGAGATTTTTGTTTTGAAGGAGGAAGTGCAGCAATGGAGAGCAGAGCTCAAGGAAGCCAAGAATATGGATTCCCAGCACACCGGTGAATTCGATGAGTGGAAACAGAAGGCACAGTTGGAGCAGGAGGAGTTACGCCGCCGTCTTCAGAACAGTGAGGAGACCATCCGCAGAGCTGCGGAAAAGGAAGCAGAACAAGCTAAGCTGTTGGAGACGAATGGTCGTTTGCGCATAGAGCTGGAGCGCTGGAAGTCTGAAGAGCAGCAGTGCAGGGAGCAACTGGAGAAGATCAAGATGGAAAAGGACAGGGTGCTCTACAAATTAAAATATGAAGTTCAAACAATTTCCGATTTCGGGGCTTTCAAACACCTTTTGCTGGTTGAATGTGGTGACATTCATATTCATTAGATTTCATTAGATGCTTGACCCGGTCCAGCAAAAATATCGAGGAAACCTGGGAACCCTGCAGGAAGTCGCAGATCGCACCATCCATTCTCTCCAAGAATCCAACCAGGAACGGTTCCAAGAACTTCAGCGGCTGGAACGTCCACCCATTAGCTCGCCCGCCTTCAGCCGGGCAGAGCCACAGCTCCCGCGGCAATCCGAAGGGCACCAAATGGTTTCCCTTCAAACAGCTCACCTCCTTCCCGCCAACCCAGCACACCCAAGGGATCCAAGGACCGCAGGGGAGATGTTCGGCTCTGCTCCTGATGCTTTGGGGCCCACAGTTGTACAACTTCCACGGCATCATCTTGGGGCGGTGCATGACATGTCCAGGATAGAGCGTCCGGCTGGTCCACAAGTTGCTCCACTTCCAGCTAGTCAACTTCCAGTTGCTCATTTCAGTCAACCAGTTGGACCAGTTGGACCAGCTGGACCAGTTGGTCAACTTCCACATCTTCCTGTTGGTCACTTGACGGTCATCTTAAATTCGTTGTTTCCTCCCAATTTGGGCGATGATCCCACACTCCTAGACGGAATGCCTCACCTAGCGCATGTTTCATACCGATTCTTTGACTTTGGGGCGGCAGTTTGGGGGTATCTACTTCTTGCGGGACAAAGATTAATTATATCATGCAGGGAGGTGCCTCCACCACCAACATGCCAGAAGTTTTGTCCAACATTTACATACATTTATATACTATGGAAACACCCATTTTTGAAATCATTTGAAGTATTTGATGGATTTTGATGGCAAAAAATAAGAATACTCAAACTAGACGACGGATGGCCCGAGAGCGTAGAGGAGCAGAGTCTTCTTCTGCTGTTAGTATGGCGACACTATATTACAAGACAATATATTAAAGATGTATTACAGGCAGACGAGAAGAGTAGTATCAAGACAATATTATATGGCATCGTATCTTTTCCATCGTATCTTTCAAAAAGCTTTTCACGCACAGAACTTTTTTACAGACAGACGCTTTTGCACACAGACGCTTTTACACACAGACGCTTTTACACACACACACAAACACTTTTACACACAGAGACTTTTACACACAGACGCTATTACACACAGACGCTTTTACACACATCGCAATTTTACTTCAGTTCTTGGCGATCCAACCTCATTTCGTGCGAAAGGGTTCACCGGAAACACGAAATCGCAATTTTACCTCAGTTTTTGGCGATCGAACCTCATTTCGTGCGAAAGGGTTGCGCCGGACGACTTGAAATCGCAATTTTACCTCAGTTTTGGGCGATCGAACCTCATTTCGTGCGAAAGGGTTGCGTTTCGTGCCGTCTCGTTGGCACTGCCCCTGCTCCCGCCTTCAAGAGAGAAATAGAAAAGAAGGAGAGGGCAAGAGGGCAAGAGGGCAAGAGGAGAAGGAGTGAGATGAGATGTAAAGATGAGAAGATGTGAGAAGATGTGAGAAGATGTGAGAAGATGTGAGAAGATGTGAGAAGATGTGAGAAGATGTGAGAAGATGAGAAGATGTGAGAAGATGTGAGCAGATGTGAGAAGATGTGAAGATGAGAAGATGAGTGAGAAGATGTGAGAAGATGTGAGAAGATGTGAGAAGATGTGAGAAGATGTGAAGATGAGAAGATGAGGAGAAGATGGGAGGATGAGAAGATGTGAAGATGAGAAGATGAAGATTAGAGATGTGAAGATGCGAAGATGAGAGGATGTGAAGATGAGAGGATGTGAAGATGAGAGGATGTGAAGATGAGAAGATGTGAAGATGAGAAGATGTGAAGATGAGAAGATGTGAAGATGAGAGGATGTGAAGATGAGAAGATGTTTTACAGACCCCCACTATTGGAAGAACCCTGCGCTCAGACGCTCTCGGGAACAAAAATAGCGTTCACATCTGCGGCTGTGTATCCAGCATACAAAAGGAGCTTGGCTTACAGCTCAAATCCGTGCCTTAGTGATTGGCCACCGCCAAATGGAAGTGGTGGATGACATCGGCCATGCCGTGAAGTATTAAAAAAGGCTGCTTGTGCAACCGAAGAGTAAAAACCACATAATTCACATAATCTCAGCGGGCAAACAGGGTAGTTTAATTGAGCCATGATGGCTTATTTTGGTGATTCCTACCGTAGATGGACGAATTATTCAAACCCTTATACATAGAGCAACCCCCCTCACCCCAAATATCAATGTTATTTTCTTGTTTGGTTCGTTCCTTCGAATGGACGAAATAAATCAAACCCCCAGAGCAGGAACAGCGCTACGAAACCATAACATTGAAATTCGGGGGAGGTAGGGGGTGGCCTATAACTCATGGATAGGGGTTTGAATAATTTGTCCATCTACTGTCTTAAGCGTTTATTTTTTCCTCATTTTTTGCATTTTTTCGCATACGATCCCAAAAACTCAGACATTGCTTTAACAAGTGTCATCACATGTCACCACTTGTCTGAAAAAGCACGCCCAGTGACAACACCATAAAGGTGGATGATAAGGCACACCTGCTTGTTCTTGTTCTTGTTCTTGTTCTTGTCGTTGTCGTCGTCGTCGTCGTTGTTGTTGTTGTTTTTATTATTCTTATTCTTCTTCTTCTTGTTGTTGGTTTTGGTTGTTGTTGTTGTTGTTGTTCCCTTTCCTGGGCGTGATTGAAAATGCTGTGCTTTTCCAGTTCCCTTTCCCGGGTGTGATTGAAAATGCCGTGTTTTTCCAGTTCCCTTTCCCGGGTGTGATTGAAAATGCCGTGTTTTTCCACTTCCCTTTCCCGGGTGTGATTGAAAATGCCATGTTTTTCCAGTTCACTTCCCGGGCGCGATTGAAAATGCCGTGTTTTTCCAGTTCCCTTTCCCGGGTGTGATCGAAAATGTTGTGTTTTTCCAATTCCTTTTCTTCAGCGTGTACGAAGTGCTGTGTTTTTCCAGTTCCCTTTCTCTTTCCCAGTTCCCTTTCTCTTTCCCAGTTCCCTTCCCAGTTCCCTTCGCGGATTCCCTATGTTTTTCCAAGGAAAGTGCGTTGCAGACTTTTTCTTTCAAAAAAGAAAACATTTTTGTTTTTTATTAAAAAAAATCCGCAACGCACTTTCCTTGGAAAAACATAGGGAATCCGCGAAGGGAACTGGGAAGGGAACTGGAAGGGAACTGGAAGGGAACTGGGAAAGAGAAAGGGAACTGGAAAAACACAGCACTTCGTACACGCTGAAGAAAAGGAATTGGAAAAACACAACATCTTCGATCACACCCGGGAAAGGGAACTGGAAAAACACGGCATTTTCAATCACACCCAGGAAAGGGAACTGGAAAAACACGGCATTTTCAATCACGCCCAGGAAAGGGGGGAACAACAACAACAAGAAGAAGAACAACAACAACAAGAAGAAGAAGAACAACAACAACAACAACAAGAACAAGAACAAAAACAAGTAGGTAGGACAAAAACAGATGTGAAACAGAAAAACGCACTTGCGCAATATCTTTCAGTACATCATCATTAAAATCATCCAAAAGTCAGCTTCGTTAAAATCTTCATCATGAGCCTTAGTTGGCCAATTCAAAATGTTCAATGCACGTCTGTCACCTAATTCATATCTTCGTACAATATGTGCTAATGTTGAACAAAAAGTGAAGCTTACCATTCGCTATAGACTCCTGCTGACCACCACTCCCCGTACCTTAAGCGTTTATTTTTTCCTCATTTTTTGCATTTTTTCGCATACGATCCCAAAAACTCAGACATTGCTTTAACAAGTGTCATCACATGTCACCACTTGTCCGAAAAAGCACGCCCAGTGACAACACCATAAAGGTGGATGATAAGGCACACCTGCTTGTTCTTGTTCTTGTTCTTGTCGTTGTCGTCGTCGTCGTCGTTGTTGTTGTTCCCCACCTGCCAGGTGAGGGTTGTTAGATTTTATGTCAGTTGCCTCCTCGTCCTCCTCCTCGTCCTCCTCCTCGTCCTCCTCCTCCTCCTCCTTCTCCTCCTCCTTCTCCTCCTCCTCCGCCTCGTCCTGCCTCGTCCTCCTCTCCTCCTCCTCCTCGTCCTCCTCGTCGTCCTCGTCGTCCTTGCTCAACTGCGACCCGCGATCCACAGTGTTCTCTGCCGGACCTCAACCACGACCATCCACGCCCAGTGTTCCCTGCCGGACCTCAACCACGACCATCCACGCCCAATGTTCCCTGCCGGACCTCAACCACGACCATCCACGCCCAATGTTCCCTGCCGGACCTCAACCACGACCATCCGCGCCCTGCCGGACCTCAACCGTGCCCAGTGTTCCCTGCCGGACCTCAACCACGACCATCCACGCCCAGTGTTCCCTGCCGGACCTCAACCGCGAGTATCCACGCCAAGTGTTCCCTGCCGGACCTCATGTAGGAAGATATGGGACAAAGAATGTGCAGAAGAAAGTTAGAAAGAATGTCAGAAAGAATGCCAGAAGATATGCCAGAAGATATGCCAGAAGATATGCCAGAAGATAGAATGCCAGATAATATGCCAGAAGATATGCCAGATAGAATGCCAGATAGAATGCCAGAAGAGATGTCAGAATATATGCCAGAAGATATGCCAGATAGAATGCCAGATAATATGCCAGAAGATATGCCAGATAGAATGCCAGAAGATATGTCAGAATATATGCCAGAAGATATGCCAGATAGAATGCCAGATAGAATGCCAGAAGATATGTCAGATAGAATGCCAGAAGATATGCCAGATAGAATGCCAGAAGATTTGCCAGATAGAATGCCAGAAGATATGCCAGAAGATATGCCAGATAGAATGCAAATAGAATGTCAGAAGATATGTCAGATAGAATGCCAGAAGATTTGCCAGTAAGAAAATGTATAAATGTCATGGTGGGGATCACACGAAGTAAAGTAATTGTTTTTATTATTCTTATTCTTCTTCTTCTTGTTGTTGGTTTTGGTTGTTGTTGTTGTTGTTGTTCCCTTTCCTGGGCGTGATTGAAAATGCTGTGCTTTTCCAGTTCCCTTTCCCGGGTGTGATTGAAAATGCCGTGTTTTTCCAGTTCCCTTTCCCGGGTGTGATTGAAAATGCCGTGTTTTTCCACTTCCCTTTCCCGGGTCTGATTGAAAATGCCATGTTTTTCCAGTTCACTTCCCGGGCGCGATTGAAAATGCCGTGTTTTTCCAGTTCCCTTTCCCGGGTGTGATCGAAAATGTTGTGTTTTTCCAATTCCTTTTCTTCAGCGTGTACGAAGTGCTGTGTTTTTCCAGTTCCCTTTCTCTTTCCCAGTTCCCTTCCAGTTCCCTTCCAGTTCCCTTCGCACTTCGTACACGCTGAAGAAAAGGAATTGGAAAAACACAACATCTTCGATCACACCCGGGAAAGGGAACTGGAAAAACACGGCATTTTCAATCACACCCGGGAAAGGGAACTGGAAAAACACGGCATTTTCAATCACGCCCAGGAAAGGGGGGAACAACAACAACAAGAAGAAGAACAACAACAACAACAAGAAGAACAACAACAACAACAAGAACAAGAACAAAAACAAGTAGGTAGGACAAAAACAGATGTGAAACAGAAAAACGCACTTGCGCAATATCTTTCAGTACATCATCATTAAAATCATCCAAAAGTCAGCTTCGTTAAAATCTTCATCATGAGCCTTAGTTGGCCAATTCAAAATGTTCAATGCACGTCTGTCACCTAATTCATATCTTCGTACAATATGTGCTAATGTTGAACAAAAAGTGAAGCTTACCATTCGCTATAGACTCCTGCTGACCACCACTCCCCGTACCGTAGATGGACGAATTATTCAAACCCTTATACATAGAGCAACCCCCCTCACCCCAAATATCAATGTTATTTTCTTGTTTGGTTCGTTCCTTCGAATGGACGAAATAAATCAAACCCCCAGAGCAGGAACAGCGCTACGAAACCATAACATTGAAATTCGGGGGAGGTAGGGGGTGGCCTATAACTCATGGATAGGGGTTTGAATAATTTGTCCATCTACTGTAGTTATCAGTTTTGGCTGGTGAATTTAGTAGTTATTTACTCACAAGCGTTCTGCATTTTGCTATATGATTCCACATCTACCAGAAACCCTAGAACGCTTATTCAAACTGTTCCCCAGCTGCTCATGCAAGTTAACAGTAAAAGCACTTTGGCATTACCTTGGCTCTGATGGCAAATCACTGGTACCAGGATGTCTGCTGTGGGCACAAAGCCTAAATTTTGGTGAGGCACTTGGCATCTTGCAAATTTCTTTGGCATCCATTCTTGGATGGAGAGAGTAGCAATGTAGCAAAGCAGCCGACCCAGCAAGAGCATGAAGATGAGGACGCGGGGCAGGGCACTTGTGTAAGACAGGGTTGGTCTGTAAAGGAGTGGTTTTGAGTGCAGCAAAGCTTTTGGCGAAACCAGGGCTGTTGTGTAGACAGGGCGTCACCCCTAGAAAGCCATTGTAGAACAGTCATGGCGAACGGCGGCAGAAGAAAGCTGAGACAATAGCAGGCCAGCTAGCCAACCAAGAGCGTGAAGCTGAGGACGCAGGGAAGGGCGAAGCAAGAACATGATTTGTCGAGATGTTTGTGTAAAACATGGTGTTTCTGTGAAACACTTCAAACACGTTCTTTTCTTGCGCTTTCACACAAAGCATGGTGTTTGCGTAAACCAGGGTTGGAATTTAAACCGAAGCAGTGTGTGAACCAAGGTTTTTTGAAAAGGCTATACATAGAAAGGTTGTGCGTGTAAATGGTGTTCTGCACAAAAGCAAGTGGATTGACAGGCCACTTGTATGAGGTATAGGAACGTAGAAAGTGTAAGAATGACAGAGCAAACCGATCGCGAGCACCAGAATGGAAATGGGAACGAAGAAGAACATGCGCATGTTGCGCGAGGCGTGGGCAGAGGACTTAAATCATAATTCATCATATTATTTCATAATAACATCACATAATCTCATCACATCATCACACCACATTCATTTTCACCATCAAATCATCATAAAGCCATAGCAACATCACATAATCCCATCACATCATCACACCACATCCATTTTCACAAAAAAAACATCATATCATCACCCGTCATCACAACATCTCACCACAAAAATTATCATAAAAAATATCATCCCATAAAATTATCATCACAAGATTTCATCACCATAAACTTCATCCCATAAAATTTCATCCCAGAATTTCATCATAAAATTATCATCCCAAATTTTATCACAAATTTTTATCATAATATTTTATCATAAAATCGGATCCCAAAATTTATCATAAATTGTTATCATAAATTTTCATATATTATGATATGAAAAAAATATGGGGTTAATGTTCAATAATTTTATTTCATTCAAATATCATTTTCAAATAGTTTATTCAAATACTCTTCTATTTTTATAACGTCAAAATACTCAAAATACTCACTGGCCCTATCCCTAAAATAGTCATATAAGAATAGCCACAATATTGCTTCTATTGAATGATACTTATTTCTATATTTGTAGTCTTAATTAAAAATATGATATTTATATCCTTTCACAATTGGTTTTATATCTTTCTTTTTAATTAATAAACAAATTAAACAACGAATTAAACTACAAGTCTTTTTACAAAATGATTTTATAGCCTGTATGCTTTCTTGTTTAATAAATCTTTTCTTAACATCATCTTTATCAAATATTTGGTCAATATGATATTTTTTAATCTTGTCATCGTCCCATAGTGAAATTCTAAATGGAAAATATTTATCAACAATCAGCATCTGTAATTCAACCTTTGTATAACTATGACTTTGAGGCAAATACGTTTCAATAAATTCATTTTGTTTTGCAATTAGGTCTTTACATTTTCTACAGGAAATATGGTAATCACAGATGCTATTACAAATGCCACTGGGTAAGATATGGTTTAATAATATTTTTGTATCAAACATTTCTGACTTACATTTTTTACAAGTGTTATGCTCAAATATCATCACTCTCTACTTATAATAGTCAATATTTCTTTAAGTATGTTTTCAAAAAAAGTTTTTTTAAGTCATAATATTTAAAGCGCATTATGAATTAAATTTCATCATCAATATTATTATATTCACTTTCAGGTTCTCTGGTTCTATGAGCTTCTTCCTCTTCTTCTTCAATTTCATTAATCATTTTCTCAATCAACTCATCATTACCATATTCAAACAAAACATTTGCCTGTCGTCACTAGGCATCATCAACAAAACCCCTTTAAACAATTCTCTGTATGGACAATCAAAATAACATCTTGTATCAGTATCATCACCCATAAATATATCAAATTGTTTCTTGCTGTTTTTGAATTTTAATTTTTCACCTTTGTTAATCATTTCTTTTTTAAAAACCGCACTTATCACATATATTTACAAAATTTCTATGTCTATGTCTTACATAAACGGTATCCTTTATTGTTCTTCCATCCTCTTCATAAATCTTTTTGCTGAATGTAATTTCATTACGTGTCATAACACAGCCACAGGGTAATTCACTATTCATCATATATCACCTAATATCTATACCTAATATATCTTTAAGTATGTTTTCAATGAAAAAGGACTTAAAGACATAACATCTTAAATTTATATATAGTATTATAATATGAAAAAAATCATAGATTGTTTATTGAACAAAAATTTAGCAGAAATACCCAGAAAGGGTAGAAAGGAAATGAAGTCAATTCAAATTGGAAACCAAAAATACCGCTACAACAAGGATAAACCCATATCACAAAAGAAATTAAATTCAGTAAAAAATACCAATGAATACAGAAGTTACGCTAATAATAAGTTATCGTTAAATCTTGGCATGAAAAAAACCTTAACAAAATACGCAATCAAAAACAAATTCAGGGTTGAACAAGGCAAATCTGCTTTCAGAAGATACGCTAACAATTTGACACTTGTAAATAAACATTTTGAAGGTGAAATGGGTCTATCAATGATAGTTCATCAAAAATCATTGCCGCAAGAGTTCTTGAGAAACAACAGAAATATGAAATTGAATATTAGAACTACAGCCGTTTTCACAAAACCTAGTGTTGCTGAAGATGATGATTTTGATGATGATGTTGGTGAGCAAGAACTGTTATATAATTTACCTTCTACAAGGTTCAATATTCACAATGAAGATGATTTAAACCAAGCCATTGAGGACAGTGTCAAACAAATACTATTACAAATTGAAAAATTGGAAGGCACAATGTCAAATCTAAAGTTCAAAAAAATGTATCAATCACAATTCATTATGATAAATGTGACCCAACTCGGGCTGGAAGATACATTGAATTACCAAGATTTATTAAGTTGAAAAAAACCTGCGTCAATATCAAAAAGGAAGATAACACATGCTTAAAATACTGTGTTCAATCAATAGTCTTTGACAAAATTAATAAACACCATCCTGAAACAATGATCACTACAAAAAATTGAATGATGATAATACCAACTGGGAAGGTGTAAATTTCCCTGCTGGCAATAGAGACATTGACAGACTTGAAACAAACAACAATGGTTTGATTTCAATAAACCTGTATGAACCTGATGACCTTTTAAATGAAAAAAAATCATTAAAACAAAATCAACCAAAATCAGGAATGCAAAATATCACATAGATTTACTCAAGATTTATGACCAGAAGGACAGATATCATTATGTATTAATCAAAAATATTGGACGATTATTGAACTGCCAAATGAATAACGATAACAATCCTAAACATATTTGCAGATATTGTTGCCACCCATTCACCACTGAAAGGGGTCGTAATAAACATTATAATGAAGGTTGCAAAACCTTTGGTCAAAACTTCAAATTACCTGACAAAGGGTTTTTTCATTGAATTTCAAAAATACAATACCAAACTTGAATGCCCATTTGTTATATATGGTGATTTTGAATGCTGAACCGTCAATTCAAACGACGGTATTAAGGGCACATATCAGGAACATAAACCATGCCGTTATATGCTGAATGTTGTTAATAGGATTGATAAAACTTCCCAACCTTATCTATACAGGGGTGAAAATTGTATGGATAAATTTGTTGAACAATTAAGTGAAATTAAACATGAAATTTTCAGTAAAATGAATGTTAATGAACCAATGGATACAACGGATGAACAAGAATTAGAATTTAGAAAAGCAAGTAGATGCTCAATATGTAATAAGAACTTTAAACCTGATGATGAGAAAGTCCGTGACCATTGCCACTTCAGTGGCAAATACAGAGGTGCTTCACATGTAAAATGCAATCTTGACTATTCATTCAGTTTTTTCAACATACCTATCTTCTTTCATAATCTTAAAAACTATGATGCCCATCTTATCATAAAAAGGGCTAATGAACTAAACAAAGAACTCAACGAGGAATAAGAAAATAGATGTTGTAATTCAAAATAGTGAGAAGTTCATAACATTTTCATTTGGATGCCTACAGTTCAAAGACAGTTTCTCCTTTCTCTCTGCGTCACTTGATAAGTTGGTGAAATTAAACACATATGAAAACGATAAAAAGATGAAAGATTCTAATAATCACTTTAGATATACACAATCCAATCCATACATCAAAAGTAAAACAGACCTAGATTTACTAACTGACAAGGGTGTTTATCCTTATGACTATATGAACTCATTTGATAGATTTGATGAGGAACAACTACCAAGCAAAACATATTTTGTTAGTCAATTGCAAGAACAACATATCACCGATAAAGATTACGCAAGGGCAAATTTTATTTGGAAACACTTCAACATTAAAAATATTGATGAATGCCACGATTTATACCTGATGACTGATGTTTATTTACTTACTGATGTATTTGAAAATTTCAGGGATATGTGTTTAAACTACTATGGTTTAGACCCTGCTTATTATGTAACATTGCCTAACTACAGTTGGAATGTTTTTCTGTATATGACAGGTGCCAAATTTGAACAAATTCATCAAAAGGAGATGTATGAAATGATTGAAAAGGGCTTAAGAGGAGGAATGACACAATGCACATACAAGAAAGTAGAAACAAATAACAAATATATGAATGAGCAATATGACACATCTAAACCTTCATCGTATATAAACTATTTGGATGCTAACAATCTATATGGATTGGCAATGTGCAAAAAACTACCATATAAGAACTTTGAATGGCATTACAGCAAAGTAACTGAAAACAAAATATTGAATTACACTGACAATGATGATGTAGGTTATATAGTTGAAGTTGATTTGGAATACCCTGAAGAAATGCATGATTTACATAAAGACTACCCAATGGCACCTGAAATTATGAGTATAAGTGAGGACATGCTGTCAACTGTGCAGAAGGATATCCATAGATATTATTATGATAACGAAGCAGGCGATGAAAAAACTAACAAGTCGGTTCTAAATGTGATGGACAAGAACAGGTATGTTTTAAACATATCAGCATTGACATTTTACTTACAACATGGTTTGAAACTCAAAAAAAGGTTCACAGAGCAATCAAGTTTAATCAGGCAAACTTTTAAAACCCTTCATTGAATTTAACACTGAAAAAAGAAAACAAGCAAAGAACGACTTTGAAAAAGATTTGTTTAAGTTAATGAACAATAGTGTATACGGCAAGACAATGGAAAACGTTAGAAACCATTTAGATTATGAATTGGTAAGCACTCCCGAAAGGTTTCAAAAATGCGTCAATAAACCAACCTATAGAAATAGGCATATCATAGCAGAAGATTTATTAGGTGTAGAAAAAGATTTTGCAACTATCAAACTGGATAAACCTATTTACATGGGTATGTCAATCTTGGATTATTCAAAAATTCACATGTATTCTTTT
The DNA here is from genome assembly GCA_947184155.2 of Cladocopium goreaui. Taxonomy (NCBI): domain Eukaryota; class Dinophyceae; order Suessiales; family Symbiodiniaceae; genus Cladocopium; species Cladocopium goreaui. The sequence goes on from CAMXCT020001085.1 coordinate 51,913, forward strand.
TACTATGATGTCTTGAGACCTAAAATTGGTCTATACTGATACTGATAGTTATGTAATCAAAGTTGAGACTGATGACATATATGAAGACTTTAAGGAGATAAATGAATACATGGATTTCAGTGATTATCCAGCAGAACATCCAAATCATGATAAATCAAACAAGAAGGTAGTAGGGAAATTCAAGGATGAAATGACCGGAAGAATCATTTCTCACTTTATAGGATTGAAACCAAAGGCATATTGTTATAAAGTGTATGGTGATGAGAGAGAACACAAGAAAAGTAAAGGAGTAGTCAAGCATAAAGTGATCAATCAGTTAAGTTACAAAATTTATGAAGAGACATTGAATAGAAACTATAAAGAAGAAATCAATTTTAACACTATCAGAAGTAAGAACCATCAAATCTATAGCTACTGGTATTCAGATTTTGAAAGTCTCCCATTTGGACATTACGCCATAAAATATCTACATAACGAACAGATGATTTAAGATATATGGATATAAATTCAACAACTGAATAACTAAATCAAAGAATGGCAAGACATAAAAGAGATTATAAATTTTATCTATATAAACAATATAAATCCCCAAAAACACCGTCCCAACTCTACGAAATTGTTTTATGAGTTCGGTGTTGAAAACCGTAGAATCGCTCTTATTGAAGAATACCCATGCCAAAACAGAAAGCAACACGAAAAGAAATAAGGTGAATATATTGAAAATGATAAGAACTGTCTTAACAGATGTATTGTCGGTCGGACTAGAATGGAAGATTACGATGCCGCAGGAGAGCATCACCTCGACCAGAAGAAACAACACCAAATATTCAAACAGAGAATCTTTAAAGAATATCAAGAGAACAATAAAGAGAAAATACAAGAAAAAAAGAAACACTGCAAAAATAAGGACACATGTTATGACAAGAATTAAAGGTATAGAGAAGGAAACAGAGAAGTAATGAGACAAACACAAATAGAAAGATAACAAAGAGAGAAAGATAGAATTGATGCCCAAAAGAAGAGAAAGGCAAAAGCCGGAGAAAAAAACAGTTACTAATCAACCAATAGTAATTCATGCCTATTATATATTTTACTCATTCCCTCCAATTTATAATATCTATTGTTCATCATATCACGACCAACTAGTATTACTTTATACTTTCTTTCACTCCACTGACTCTTAGTTTCTTTCCTTGATACATAATTGCCCTTTCCTTTATCAAATATCTTAACATATTCTCCTTCACTTATGTTTGGATATTTTCTGTTGTGCTTTTCTTTCAGTATCAGATTTGTTCTGACCTGAATTACGTTATCAACATTGTGCGCGTTATTTGGTGTTGTCTTGGTGCTACTGTGGACTTGGTTGTTGTATCTATTCAACGAGGGCTTTAGCACTTCCACCCATGTTTTGTTTTTGTAATGCCTCAATCTGTCCCCAATCATTGTTTTGACCGTGCGTATCATCCTTTCTGCCTGATTTGCATGCGTCTTTGTTATTACGTGTGTTATACCTTCCTCCTTAAAAAGACCTAATACCTTGAAACACTCCATGACTGCTTTATAAACGTCATCACCATCTTTATTCTCGATAGGGACTATGTGACATTTTTTACTGAATATACCTATGCAAACTAAACCATATCTTAGTTGACTTTTGGTTTCAGAACCTACGTCTCGCAGCAAACTGGTTACATCCATCAAGTCGATTTGGTATTCATATTTCGGGAACGGTGCGGTGTAGGAATTGTAGTTCTTGTAGTTTCTTGTTTGCTTGTTGGGGTGCGCCCTCATCCATGTAGAAACCATATCCAAAGTTATGCCTACATCGACTTGCCTAGCCTTTTCGTACAAGTCCCTCACCGAACCGAAGCCCTCGTCCACGTCGTAATATTTTTTTCCAATACCTTTTCTTTTTCCAATCTTGTCATTAAAAATAATTACTTAGATTATAATTTTATGATACTTTCTTGCATCATAAAATCATAGTGAACTCAAACCAAGAACCTCTGGCACTTCTTGGTTCTCTTGTGCTTTGCCAAGTTTGACCTGCAGCTCATGGCAGCACCGCATATATCGCATACACACGGTTGTTTCGTTCTCTCTTGGTAATATCTTTGGAAATACTTTTCGTCGTTCGGTTTTCTGTTGTACCAGTAGTACCGCACAAGGCGGTGGCGGAAGTTTCAAAAATAGGAAACCTATAGGAGAGATTGGTTGTTGTGAATCAGGGATGGCAGAGCGAAGCCACTGATTGCAACTTCCAAAAGTGGTCCGACGCTGAGGTGTTTTGTATATTTTCACTTGGAAATGTGCTTCGCGCCACAATGGCGTGCACTTTTTCATCTCTCATCTGGCCAGCTGGCTCCGCACCCGCCGCTTTAGCGAGCCTACTTTTCGACCCTCAGGAGCCACAAATCATTGGAAAAACACAGTGTTTCGCGACTTTCCTACCTTTTCGTGCATCTGCATCTTCTTTCTTCTGACTCTTTCTCTTCTGATCTTCTTTCTTCTAATCTTTCTCTTCTCTCTACCTCTGCCCTGCTCTGCTTTTCATCTGTCCATATTGTCTGAAGTTTGACTTCTAAACTTCCTTCGAATATCCGTCGTCCTGCTTTCTCCATTGGGGTTTTGTGGGCTTTTGGACTGATGAAATTGCTTTATAGTTTTCCTCAGACGAAGAAGACGTTTCGCTGTCAATGAGTTCTGTGTTTTCAAAACCGTTCCAAATAAAGTCGAAGGTTTCATTTGTCATCGGGATTTCAACTCCACTACTTACAAAGTAACAAGGCATACTGCAAATATAGTTAACTATATATATATAGATCTTAATATTTGTTGAAGTTTTTTTATCCCCAGCCAGAATAGTCTATATACATTGCGCTTATGGCGTCTCAAAAAAGTCCCACAAACAAATCCTTTGGGCTTATGACTTTGGCTCTGCCTTGTTCAACTCTTGGAAATCTTCTGATTGCTTGATTTGGCAGAATTTGATATTCCAATGCCAAGTTGTCTGCAGCGCATTCTCCAACAAGTACATTCACTCTCTGATTTGCAAACTTCATCTCGCGGATGTTGATGAAAAAATATGACCAAGCCTATTCGTTTTTCGCTCCCAAGCCTCTTGGACAAAAAATGTCCAAACCTCTTGGGTTAAATTGCCTAACCTCTTCGAATAAATTTCCAAACCTCTAGGACTATATAAATTTCGAAATATATTCGTTGGATTATGCTGCCAAACCCCTTTCTGTTAATTTCTGAACATTTGTGACTCTTATTCAGCCTTTTGCAAGCCTTTGGTGCTTGATTTCAACATAACCAGTGTAGTTCACCTTCTGCCTAAGCTCTTGTTTTACTATCTGTCCCTGCTGATTTGCATTTGCACTTTGAACGCTATCAAGGGACACGTATTCCACAAATGTTCCTCAGATTTTCTGTCAATTTTCCTTGGATTTTCCTCTCATTCAACACTGACAAAAGGCACAACAACAGAAACGGTGATTTGCATGCACAAACCTGAAAACTGACGACACACATCAAGAATCGTTTTTTGACACTAAACGTTCTGTTGCGTGCGCTTTGACACTTCGGTGAAACTCTCATCTTTCACTTGTGGCAATTTTCGTCTTCCCAGCTTAAGGAAAGAATGTGAAGGACGTGAAGTATTGCAGAATCACTAAGCTAAAGCCAGCTAAAGCTGAAAGATTGCCACCAAAACGTATGTCTCTGGCAATGGACAAGACGCGCGCCCAGTGAGAAATTGAGCCTCACAAGTGGATGCGTTTGGTGAGACTGTCCGGCCATCGCATTCAAGAAGAGCCTGACAGAGTGAAGTGCAGAGTGAAGTGCATCAACAAGCATCCAGACACAAAAGTTGCGCTGCGCACAAAGAAGCCAGCCTTTAGTGAATGAGGTAGCCATAGCTGTCCGACCTGAACAGGCAAAAGGACATCACTACCCAATTAAGGTGGGGGGACGTTCAAAATGAAATCTTGCAATAAGACGTCCTTTTGAGGGGGTTGACGTCTGAAAATGTAAGCATGCATTTTTTTTCATCGCCTTTATTGCAAGATTTCATTTTCAGACGTACCCTCGCTTGCACTTACGCCCCCCTGCGTTTTATGGAATTGCAATTATTTTCCAGGGGGGCCTTTTGGTATTGCAAGTTGCATTTTGTCCCCAAAAAATGCAATCTGGATCCCTAGAGGTCCCCAATTGCCTGGTATTTTCAATACATTCTACACTTTTTCATCATTTACACATGTAATTAATAGATTTATAGAAGGTATAAAACTCTGTTCATGGTAACTGGGGCTTTGGTTTTTGTAACTGGGGCCTTGGTTTCTGAGCAAGGTTCCATCTGACTTTGCTATGTCAAGCTCAACGTGTTACAAAAATATTTATTTGTTTGGCAAGTTAACTTTCTCTTGACATCCTTTTGGCCAAAGAACACTTGGTCTTGGAGTAGTGCTGATGTATGCTTGGCAGTCCAACACTCAACACCTTTAACAACAATACTTTTATGAATCAGTAAGATAGTTGTGGGCAACATTCCTCAAAGAGTTATGGAAATATTTTGTCATATGGATGCAAAAGCATTCTCCTTGAAAATTGTATTTGCCAGTGGGGAGCAGCAAACAACAGGGTCCTTACTAAATTTTTGATATCAAGACACACAGCCCACAGCTTTACTGAGGCCATGTTTTTCCCAAAGTTGAAAGGCAGGGGACCCAACACAACAACCATGGACCTAGGACCAGGCACACACAAATTGCCCCAACACAGCACAGCTCCAGAGTCCAGAGCAGCCATTTTTCCGCAAGGGCTGAGGGAGCTTCTGATCTTGGTTTCAAGACCAAAGACTTCCAAAGACCGTGCAACCAAAGACCTTGCAACCCAAGACCAAGAACCCAACGTCCGGCAACCTATTGGCCAGGCTGTCGGTGTGTCAGGTGGTTTTCAATGTGGGGCAACAGATCTTTGCAGCCGCAGATTGTAGGCCAAACAAGATGCCCAAGGCCCAACCCCATCATGCCTGAGGAACTGGCCTGCAGCATGTGTTTCATAGTCAAGCAGCAATCCCTTGATATCATCTCTGATGTGCCAGAGGGTGCTGTGCGGGATCATTTTGTAATCAAAAGGCATCACAATGGAAGAGCTGCTGAAGCGGTTGTAGCTCTTGTATTGGGTGTCACGGTGTCCTGGATCTGTTTGTCCTGCATGGGCCTTTGCAACGAGCTTGGACCAGTAACGGTTGTCCTTGAACATGTCTTGCAGGAACTCGATGACCTGGATCCACTGCTGCATGGTATAGGTGACAGCATGCTTATACTCATGATTTGGGTCTCCGAAGCCCTCAGACAGCAGGTCCCTCATTTCCTCCGCGTGTTCTTTCAGGACATGGCCATTCGGCATGGCAGGTGGCCGAAGACCAAGGACCAAAGAACCTGGCCGCCAAGGACCAAGGACCAAAGACCAAGGATCAAAGACCAGCGGGCACCGAATCCGAATAACTAGCCCTGCTTGAGTCCTGCAAGCAGCAACAGCACAGCACAAAGTTTGGGGAAATTCAGCCAAATCATGCCAGCGCGCTCACAGATCCAAAGATTGGAACCAAGCACCAAAATTTGTGGAAGTGAGTTGCGTGGCCAGCACTGTGAAAACAGCGTTGCGACAGCGCGCGTCACTTAGAAACAGTGCCACCTCACCCGCGAGCGTTACTTATTCCCAAAGTTTGTATCATCTACCAACTAGCATGCTTAAGCAGTACCACACATCGCATTGCACGCTGCGCAAGCCCATTATGCAAGATAAAATTAGCTCCTTCCTCCTCGTCATTCCTCATCATCAATGCGGCAACGCGTGCTGTCAATGACGCATAATTCTTTGTTATCCCCCCGCAATCTTCCTGCCTGTAGGGAAGACCTCGAAAAACATGCTAGATTAGTATTTCCAAAGATCAATCAATCTTGGGAGCACCATGAACTCCAAAAAACCTCAATCAAATCAGTTCCATCAGGGGTTATGCCCATCAAACTAGCAGTTTAGTTGAACTCCTTAATGCTGCGTGTGTGTGTGTGACCCACCACACAGGCTGCAGGAAAACTAGTGATTGAATTGCAAGGCGGTTGAGATTTGTAGGAGGGGTGTTAGTTCGAGAACGAAGCGAATAAGTTCAAAAGATGACGCCCACAAAAACAGGTGTATATATAGATATATAATATACAATACAACGGCACGTTGGAAGTCAAAAACAAAATTGGACCTTTGAAGGGAATTCAGAACAAAATTATTTTGACTGTGTTCCCACTTGACACAGGTAGGCGGTTCAACAGCTACAACAGTGGTTTTATGCTTTTGTTTTAACACATGTCATGTTTACATGGTTCATAGAAGTCAGCAAGGGGCAAAAATATTTTGTGATCTTAATATACACCCTGTATCACAAGGTCTTTAAAGAAATAGAAAGTATTTGCTGGAATGATGCGGTCCAAACGCAGGTCCTAGAAATCAGTGCAGAATACGAGAAGATTGACCCCAAACATGTTCTTGTGGCTTCACTTGGCCCAAAAATTGCACTAGGTCCTAGCGCAATGATGTTATGATCTGCGACCGCTGAATTTTTCAAGAAGATGATAGTCATGGGTCATGATGAATGTCTTTGGCTCTTTTACATCTATGTTGTTGTTTCCCTCATCAACGTATTTATTTATTGACATTCAAGTCCTACGGTTTTCGGTCTTTGGTCTTTGGTCCTCGGTCCGCTTGCCCTGTTTGGGCCAACCTTGCCTAGCCAGTGCCTGCTGCAGCAGCAGCAGCAGTAGCAGCAGCAGTGCCTGTCCAGGGTTGGGATGGGTCATGTAGGGGGTCCTTGTTTAGATAATGATATCTTTTAAGGAAGTCCTTGTGAACGCTTTCGCGCCTGGAGGAAGCAACCATTCCATTTTGAAATGAGCTCGCCTTTTGCATTCCGGACCTTGGAAACCACAAACCAAAAAGTGGTTCCACCTGGCCTCTTAGATTTGCCACATCTAACCGATTCTTCAGAAAATTAAATGAAGCCGCGGGTGGCTCGAAGGTTGTATAGGTGTCTTCCCGCAGCATTGCGTCCAGTTCATCCTCTGATTCTTGAATCTTCAGCATGTCGTATGCATCCCCTGGCTTCCCAACGTTTGGCGCAAACACTATGGCTGCCACATTCTCGGGTGCAGCGCTAACCGCATTGGCAATGATGGAGACAGTGGGCTGGGCGTTTGCAAACCAATGGACGCCCAGCTTGCCAAAGCAAGCAATGTGAAGGCGCAAGGCTTCGCAGCTGGAAATCCCCTCGCTTACTGCAAAAGAGACCATTACTTCATCGACATAGGGCAGAACCCCAGCTTCACTGGTGCGCCTGCATGGCATCCAGTGGTTTGAGAAAGTGTTTGTTGCAGCAGCCAAGGCTTGCTCCAGGTACAAGTTTGCAGCAACCTTTTCCTCATTCTGCCTTGCATGGAACAGTTGCAGCTGCCAGGTGTAGTCAGAAAACATAGCGACCTCTTTTGCCAGCCTGGATTGAAACAAATTGAATTCAGCCTGCTCTTTCGCGCGCTCAGGTTCCTGCGTTCCATCACCAAGAACCGAGGAACCAAGAACCGAGGAACCAAGAACCGAAGACCGAATGAACCGAAAATCCAATGCCTCTGGCTCCATAAGCTTGAGCTTCTCCCCAACTTGTGGCATGAGACTTCCTTTCTGGAAGGAAATGGCCGAAAAGAGAAGCCTGGTCATGGGGCAATGGATAATTGAAGTTTGAGCGAAACCTGTTGGCCATACTTTTCAAGGATACATTCTTGCTTGCCAAATGGGCTTCTTTCAAATTCTTCAGGAAAATTCCAATAGCCCGAAGCAACCAGTAGCAGTAGTAGCTCTTAGCTGGGGTCCAAAGAAGGTGTTTGTCCACAAGACTTTGACACCAGAACGAATCTGCTTTGTGTCTGGTGGGAGGTCTGGGTTTGCCCAAATTTTCAAAGAGACTGCGGATCCAGCAAATTTTGAAATTTGGCCACTGGTACTCCAGAAGCTGGGTGGATTCCGGGGCTTGGTGGACATACAGCTTGATGAGCGCCTTTTCTGGCTGTGAAATCGCTACGGCTTCCGTGCGCCCTTTGTTGTATGCCTGAATGCGTTGGTCAATGACAGCAGCAAAATTCAAACCCTGACCGCGCAGCAGGTCTGACCATTTGCAAGCTACCATCCGAGGGTCTGGTCGGGATCGCTCAGCCATTCAACTTTTGAATCACAAGCTTCGCGTGAACTGCTGTTCCTCTGTGGCAGTTGGTTCAGAAGCGGCCTTCATCCGCAACAAGGCTTTCAAGACATCTGAAATTGCCACAGGATCTAGATCACTGAGGCCAAGCCGCAGGGTGCATTCCAAAATGATTCGGCATGCGCCAATTCTCCCCATTCCAATCGCATGAGCCATGGACCAATCACCCACAGGATCACCAGGGCGGGCTCCTGGAGAAAACAGCAAGCCAAGGTTCCCTTTCAGAGCGATATGGGCTGACCAAGAAATTTGACACAGTATCCTCAGCTGCAAGCCCAAGCCGCCAAGGGGCAACCACAAAACTTTGGATCTGGCCAGCATTGAAAGGAAGAAGTGTGTCAACTGCAGCTGGCGGAACCCAGCCTGTCAAGGCCTTGAGACGGCTTTCCAAGCCGTGAAGGTCAGAAAGCAGCATGGAGCGCTCTGCAGAGCCAGGCGGGTAAGTCTGCTTAAAGTATTGGTGAAGCGACTTGGCATCTTGTGCTTCAATATCACCAGAGCCACAGAAGGTCTCTTCTGCCAGTTTCACAATCTTCTCTTTGGCAGCTGCTTCAGCTGCCGCCATGGCTGCAATGGGGAAAGGCTAACCAAGTAGCAACAGTATGTATTTGACGTGGAAACCACGTGATTCTTATTCTTTCATCGTAGTCACTATTTTGCATATATGTGTTCCAAGACTTTTCCTATCTGAGCCACCCGCAGAAATTGTAAAAAAAATCAAGAAATCTGTGGGCTACGCGCCCCCCCTAGCCACCCTGAAGCATGAACACTTCAAATTTGGCCACCTTGACTTTGCTACCTTCACTCTCCCAATTCAGGGGGTGGCACATACGGGATGACCTACCTTGTGGGCTGCTGGCCCCCCTTGGTCACCTCTTAAAGCTATTACTTTCCATGAAGAATCTGTGGGTTGCTGACAAAGGAAAGTGGCTATTTTAAAGGAAAACCATCGCAACTTTTATTTCTACCATTGACAAAATGCATTATGACATACGGGTCTGGAAAGCCAAAAAATTGCATTATGACATACGGGAGGTTTGGGGCTACGCGGTACCCGGCGTCGCCCCGAAACAAAAAAGCATTAAAGACATACGGGCCGCCCCGAAACAAAAAAGGCATTAAGACATACGGGAAATGCAAAAAAAAGCATTAAGACATACGGGAAATGCACAAAAAGCATTAAGACATACGGGAAATACAAAAAGCATTAAGACATACGGGAAATACAAAAAAGCATTAAGACATACGGAATGCTTGAAAGCATTAAGACATACGGAATGCTTGAAAACATTAAGACATACGGGAATGAAGAAATGCAGTACCATATATGCGCCATGACAATAGGAAAGGCATACAGGGAATACAACACAACGTTACCTCCTGGAATCTTTTTCACCTTTGGATTGCCTTGAACCTTGGTGCAGAAGCCAAGGCCTGAGGCAACTTACATTGAAAGCAGTTTCAATACCAGAGAAGGCAAGGACCAAAGACCAAACCTCGAAACTTCAATCAAATTGTGGCTCAAATCCAAATCCAGTCCTGTCACAACATCCTACTGCCTTAATGGGGCATCTTGCAAGAATCGAGTTATTTTTCTCTGGATTGCGCGTGCCATGACCGATCAGTCAACCATCCAGTGACTCACAAATGTTTTGCCATGATCACAGTTACAAATCAGCGTGCCCCAAGCCAACTTTGCACAGCCCTACACTTTGTGACTGCTGGCAAACAATCAGCTGATAACTTCAGATCCTATTCAAATCTTCAGGACCAATGGGCTGGACCATGAACCAAAAACCTGAAACCAGAAACCAACAACCAAGAAGGCATCAGTGCCCAGGCGCCTCCACATAGACATGCGGCCTGCCATTCTCCAACATCATCTCTTGGTCAACGGTGAGCATCTCCAAGCGCACAGGTTCTGTGGCGCCATGAAACAAGATCCATGTCGTCCCCTCTGCGGGTTTTGGCCTTTGGTACTGGCTTTGCTCTTGCCTTCATTGCCAGTACGTTCCTTCCAAGCCTTTGCTGCCAACCTCATGCGTTCACCTCCTTGGATACCTTCCTTTGCCAACTCAGGCATCTTCTGATGCATGAATCCCCAGTGCTCTCCTTGGGTTTCACTGGCGCCCTTTCCTTTCCTCTTCCGGTCACCAGGAATGGGCTTGGATTTGGTCTCATGGTACAACCCCTTCATTTTCAGGAAAACAGCGAGCTTCTGGGGGTTGTTTGGGGGACAGTGCCCTTGGTGTTTCGAGCTGCTCTTGCACCTTTGGCCTTGGCCTTGGCCTTGGCTTTGCTGTTGGCCTTGACCTTGGCATTGGCCTTGGGCTGAGCTGCTGTCGTTTCCTCGGTGAGCTGCTGCAGCCACTGGAGGGTCTTCAAAACCTGGGACTGAAGAACTTGGGACGAAGACCTAGAGACCTTTGACCCAGGGGCCGAAGACCCAGATGCAGGGACAGAATCACCTAGGCCACTTGGCTCTGAATTCTTGGGGTCACTGCTGCGGCCAAGACCACGACCACGGCCTTTACCACGCCACAATTTTCATGGAGGGAGACACAGAAAGAATTCAAGACAATTCTCCGGAAACCAAAATGGGCCTGGATAAAGTCAGGCGCACACTTTTGATTAAGACCTTGGTCCTTTCCAGCTATCAGGCGGAACTGCACAAGTTAATGCATTGCGGAAAAACAGAGGCAAGGGCTGTACTGGGATGCGGGGCTGGAAATTCCAAGCTATTCACAGGTTCTGCTTTGGTTTTTTGATCTTACAATGAATCTATTGTTTAAGGTTTTTTTTTCTGATTCCCAAATGAAAAGCATGCAATTTTCCCACAGTTTTGAGCCTGGTGGTTTGTGGTTCGCGCTTTCTTTCCGGAACGGTTTCCAGAACGCTTTTTGCATGTTGTAGTTTGCACAAATGAAAGCATCCATGCTCTGACCCAAGACCAAACACCGAGAACCAAGAAGTAGTTACACATGTCCGGAACGAGCCTCTGTGTGCTGCTGCTGCGCGCTGGCAGGCGAGGCTAGCGCAGGCAATTGGACCGAAGACCAAAGACCAACAACCAAAGAACCGCAGACCTTGAACTGGGATACTTGAAATATACAGGATTACCCGTTGTTTTTCTTTAACGAATGGAAAACTACAATAGGTTTTTAGCGAACATATAGAACCAAGGGGTGATAAACAGGTATTTATTGGCACTATGCATCTCTATATACCAGGTCAAAGTTAGGATGAAGTTGTATTAAAGCGCATTACGTAGCTGCTGATAGCATGTGTTCCACCGTTCATTCCCTGGGGTGACTTCATGGTAGTCACTGCCATTGTCATCATCATCATCATCATCATCATCATCATCATCATCATGACCATTATCATCACCATCACCATCATCATCATCATCATCATCATCATCATTTTCATCACCACCACCATCATCATTGCATGTAATTTTCCCTCTCGTGTTCGCTGTCACCGTCAGCATCACCATGGCCATAGTCGTCATCGTCATCATCATGATGGCACCCATCTACAGTCCCCTAGCTATCAAGATCATGGTCCGTGTTCCTTGTGGCACATTTCCCATCCACAATCACAAGTCCTATTATCAGTCTTTCCCTGGCATGCCCATGCCCCAGGAGAAGTGTGACAATGCGTTGGATTAGTTGTAGGTTGTAATTAATAAATTTTGTGTGCGATGCAGCAGAATTGTTGTTTCATGTTAGTTGCATTGGGGAACCAGTTCTTGTTTGGAAAAGCGACAATGACAGACAATAACCCCCAAACTTATAATACCAAGGACCAAAACCGTCAAACCGTGCTTCTTACAATCCGCGTCTGTTGCCACTACCGCTGCCTACCGCTGCTAGCCAATATTGGCAGTGGAAAGAAAAATGCTTCAAAGGGGGGAATGCTTAAAAAAAATACCTGAAAGATGTTGTTAATATGGCATCCCAATGCATCCAGCATCCTATGGTCCAACTGGTTTCAGAAGGCGCCGTACATGCCATTGCTAGCTCTTAATTTATAGCAGCTTCTTTCTACAGGACAGAACCTTCAGGGAAGAGTATATATCCAAACCTGTAAAAAGGCTGCGTGCAATGGCTGATGCAGCTCATGGCTTAGCAAAATTTGCGCAAGATAAATATTTCCCACCATAGCCTTTGCAGATTGTTGTTGCTGGCGCTATCGCGGTATAACTTCTGTGGTACCTCCAGAAAATCTAGTGGTTCCATTCTGCTCTAATATTTTTTCCTCATTAGCTAGGTTCCTGGTCCATTGCGTGCCTGACAACCATGCAAGATTGCCTCTGGTTGGCCAAGGCCTACAGGTGCGAGTGGATGGATAACATTTGCACAGGGTCATGAGCACTTGTTGCCGCAATCGATTTGATGAGGGAAGGAGGAGGATGAATGAAGGAATGAATGACTTTTGGTGCTGCGAGCTGTAGCTAATGTGGTGCACTCCTAATGTGGCAGCGAGCGTCTGGCGCAGGGCATGTGAAGCGCACGCATTGGTGTGATGGCAGGTTTCAAGGTCCTTTGCTCGGCGCGCATGTTTGGTCGTTGGTCTCCTTGTCCTTGGTCTTTGGTCCTTGGTCTTAGGGTCTCAGGGTCTAAGACTGAAATTTTTCTATGATTTGATTAACCTACTGGTCTTTTCCTTTTATGGGAATTTAAGCTCCGAAGGACTTTGCTGTTGCATCTGTCATACACTGCTGCCACACTGCATCCATGGCGGCTCAAGCCTTCTGCGCATGATTGTTTTTCGCCAAAACTAACGACAAGCCGATTCCCAATCAGTATCGCTTTGACTTTGCGCTGGTTCCCGTGATCTGAGTTGGAAGGAGTGATGACGGCATGGGTGCATGGTAGCTGCTGTAGTTTTTGGCGCTCGCTATTCGGGGGGATGCAGGGCGGCTCTGTATACTCGTATGTTTTTTAGTGACAAAGCGTTTGTGGGCGCTTGTGGCTGCAAAGCGTATAGAATGTGGCGGTCCTTGGTCTGATTCTTTGTGGCTACTGCTTGTTACTACTAGTAGTAGACTAGTCTACTTTAGTGGATTTATTGCGTGAAATTATGGCGATCCTTCCCTTCGCAGCTCTCCCTTTATATGATCTGCATGATTGGGGTGGCGCAGCAGCCAATGGACACAATTGTCCACATTGTCCACAATGTTTGCATGTGGTTGCTCTATCTTCAAGGATGAGGTGAGTCTCTGGTGACATCAAAGACATCAAGGGCCAACAGCCCGTGTGTTTGTCGAAGCTTGCGTCTCATGTTATGTTGCATGTAGTTGCTGTGATGTGAATGATAGGAAGGACAAGGGATTAATGTATTTGGTTGCTCGCATTTGGCGCATGCGCAGTGGCTAGAATTGGCGGCGGAAGCTTGGGCACTGGTGCGTGAGACTGGAAATCGGATGACCAGTAATAGTGAATCTCCTGTCAGCCATTTTCACTGGGTCCATCTATCCCCATTAATCCTTTTACCTTTAGCTTTCTTCCCTCCTCCGTGCAGTGGATATAACTTGTATTTTTCAATCCTGGCTTGGCTCATGCAAATCATATCTTGCAAAACCAAGGCCCCAGTTGCAAAAACCAAAGCCCCAGTTACCATGAACAGAGTTTTATATTATTCCTTGCAAATTTTTGGACAATCCTTGAAATTCAATAAATGTAAAATTAAATGTTGGAGGTCTTCAAATTTGCCTCCTGCCTATCAGAAACTAATTGAGCACAGGTGTAAAAATCATGTAACCATCCTATGCCTAAGGTCCATATTTCCTTGCAGAAACAGCTAAAAATAGATGATAAAATCAAGATAAATGCATGTAACCATCCTACATCTAAGGTCCATATTTACTTGCAGAAACAGCCCAAAGTAGATGATAAAATCAAGATAAATGCATGTAGCCATCCTACACCGAAGGTCCATATTTACTTGCAGAAACAGCTCAAAAAAGTAAAACAAAAAATGATTAAATCAAGATAAATGCAGGTAACCATCCTAGACATAAGGTCCATATTTACTTGCAGAAACAGCTTAAAATAGATGATAAAATCAAGATAAACCCATGTAGCCATCCTACACCTAAGGTCCATATTTGCTTGCAGAAACAGCCCAAAGTAGATGATAAAATCAAGATAAATGCATGTAGCCATCCTACACCTAAGGTCCATATTTACTTGCAGAAACAGCTAAAAATCGATATTTTATCATCTACTTTGAGCTGTTTCTGCAAGCAAATATGGACCTTCGGTGTATTTTGATTACAAACATCTGCAAACTTCTTGGATACTGTTTTCGGACAATTTGTCGGACATTTTACAATTGTTACCTCCCCCCCCACCCCCCTATCCGTAAAGTCCGTAGGGGGGGGTTCGGGGGGAGTTCGGGGGGTGAGGTAGCTTATCCCCGTTTTGGGGGAGCCCTGGACTACGAAAAGAACACCTGAGTCAAGCAGCGCGACTACACTTTTCTATGCGAAGGTTTGCTGTCAATCTTGAGCCATGCGGAGTGCGCATGAAAGATATGAATTAAGTGTACATGTCAACATGCATGAAAGCATTGTGTAGACACGTAAAACAAAATAAATCACAAACAGACACAAATTTTCTTCGTGTCGGAACATGCAACTCTGTTTCACAGGAAGCGCTCAGCCTGTGATCTGCTGTGAGACGGTCCGAAGACAAAAACAAAACTGTACAAGAAGCTACTCTCCGCTGTTGGCAAGCGGTGGTTCTCGGCTGTTGGCAAGCGACCGCAAATGCGGAACATTGCAAGATTTTTGGGGCTACAAGCCCATAGTGAAATAGTAACCGTAGAAACTCAATTCGTTCCTCCTTCTGAGCTCACCGGTCTGATGAAAGAATATTGACTGATCCGGTGTTTGCGGAATAAGGTCAAGCCACGATCCGTCGTATTTTTGAATCCAACGCTGTCTGGGTACTTGATACCCTGGGACGTATTCTACATTAGAGGTACGAGGATTCACTCTATAGTAGGACGGCTGATCATAAGTGTAACCGTAATCACGGTATCCGGAAGAGCTGGAAGCTGTTCCATGGTCAAGCCATTGCGATCCCGTCATGCGGGTTGGAGGCGCAGGAGGCTCAGGTACGTTAATCGGTCTTTTTCTGGTTGTGTGCCTCTGGTCGGCCTGCTGCGATCTCTCTCTCCACGGCGGTGGAGTCTTCGGTGGACCTGGCGGATCGGGTGGCGTTCTTGGCTGCTGTGAACCTAATGCTCGTCCGGGTGGCGGAACTGGAGGAGCCTTTACTGGCGGCCTGGCACTTGAGGAAGATCCCGACGACTTTGGTGCTGGTGATTGTTTAAGAGACATCGGCGCGGCTTTATATTGCACAGGTTTGGGATTCACTGTTGGACCTCGAGCAGGTGCCGGTGGAGGCGCTGGCGTTTCAGACTTGGGTCGATAGCTTCTGGTCCTGCTGGCTGATCGACTTCGAGTCCGTCCAACATTCCGGTGTGAATCAGTCCGCAAAGGCGGAACACTGTCTCTCCTTTCTTCTCGTTTGTCGAGATATCCTTGTGTTTTGTGCATCCATTTTTCACGTCTTTTATCTTCAGATTCCTTGGATCGGATGCGCATATTTTTCAATGATTTTAATTGGGCATATGCAAGAAGTGGAGAGTGCCATGCACAGTCCTTCTCTGCCAAGCCAAGATCATATGGCAACAAATGTTTTAACTGTTCAACATCGTTCAACATAACTTCGTCGGAAAAAGCTGATCCTGCAAATCCATCCGCAGAGGCGGAACTTTCTTTGGCACGTGCTTCTGTGACAGCGACCTGCTTGCCGTAACACAGAGAAATTAAAAGCATTGAATCACAATCAGCATCTTCTCCTTGCATGCTTCGCATGTAATCAGCGGCAGTGGTCGAAGAAACTACGTTATACGTAATACGATTCATCGGACTGCGGTGAAGGTTGATCTGCTGAAGGAAACGTTCCAAGATATCGATCATAATGCATGTCCGGTAATCGGAATGATCATCGGACTTAAAACTTCGCTGTGCGAATTGGTTGCCGTCGCCGGACAAAAAGTGGCATTGGTGCTCGACGCAGCTGGCAATAAAGCTAAGCCACTTCTGGCATGTCTCTTGATAGGCACCACTCCAAGCATAGGAGGAGATGTGAAAAACCGCAACACGGCATTCACCCATCATAAGACGTCGTACGTCATGAGTATCAGCACCAAGGTTCACTTCGTTGGCTTCCACGCCGGAAACGGCAAGATCATCGTCTCCGTCAATCTCGCAGATCGAGTGATCAAGAAAATCAAGCGTCGAAGCAAGTGGGCGATCATGCTGATAAACCGTAGATTCGGCATTTTTCTCGATGTCCGGTTTCGGAACACGAGCGCCAGAAGAAGGGTCAACGAATTCTCCTGACGTATTCATGCCATGGCAAAGGCGAAAAATAGCGCCATGCAAAATCCAGAAAGGCGAATCTTTGTTGGCTGTTTCAATCTGATGATGACACAAAAGTTCAATGAACGAGCCGGCGTCATGTGAGCCACGGAGAAAAATAGCAACGGACTGTGATTGAATTGCCGGGTGGACTACCATGCCGATCATTCCATACTCTTCGGCAAGTTCTCGATGGACGGCAATTCCTCCGTATTCATCGGAAGCTTCACACAAGCACACAATATGGGCCGCATTGCGGAACACTAAATGTGGCAAGGCACGATGGTTAATATCAGTTCGGACCCATTTTGGAAATTTTGAACAACCTCCGATATACGGAATACGGTTGATGTGACCAAGGTTCAACGTCAAAATGCCAAGCTGATACGTGTCCTTCTGAAATTCATGGATGTTTTCCTTAGTGCGCTTGGCAACACCGAGGACTGCTCTTTTTCCAAGAAGGCACGATCTGAAGAGCTCCAATAAACGGAGAATCTCTCCTTCCTTAAGGTCACCGCCGTCCGGGTACTTGAAGAAAGCCTCAGGTCGCCAGATCGGAAGTGGCGTCTGGGCCTGGGCATCAACAAAGTGCTGCTGGAGAGTTGGCATTCGACTTCCAAATGGCATTTCATAAATATATTCTGTACAGTCGAAATCCTCAATACCATGCCGTGCAAAAGACTGCAGGTAGGTATTTCCCATGGACCGGCCTTCACGCAAATGCGTGATAAGTTCCGAAAATTTGTCCTGGCGATTTTGAGCATGCTCGCTTCTGGTGGCTCCGAAATACGAAGATTCAGCAAGAACAGCATCGACCAATTCTCCGATATCGAAAGGCGACTTGGATGAACCGATGCTGTCTGGCATAAACTCAGCGGACAACTCAGAGGAATAATTAACAATGCTATGATTGCAGGCTAAGCCGCAGGTGCGGCATTCCAAGCAATAGGCAAAGCCACAAGGGTGGCACCAGAAAATTGCCTCTGCACAGTTGCAGTCTTCAAAATTTTTACAGCATTGAGGACCCGCAGGGCGAGGAAACCATTGAATTTCATCTGTATCCTTTTTAAATTTTTGGAAAAACTTCTGTGCTGCGTCCGCATCGCGGAACAGTTCTTTTGCCTGGGTATTCATTTCACGGCGTGCCATTGTCTTGACAACCTGTCTACGGCCACCATAAGGAGATCCTACTTGCGTATTGATTCCAGTGGCGGTGTCATATAAGCCTCGGTCAGGGCTAGCCGCAGAGGCGGCATCCTTCTGTTTCTTTGGCATAGGCTTAGGCTTAATTACTCTCTGGGGAGCTTCGCTCTCCGAGGCGGAAGACTGCTCCTTGTTCTTTGCCTTGTTGAGATGTTTCTTAAACCGTTGAGAAATTTCTGCCTTGAGAGTTTTTACTCTTTTGTCTGCCTCTGTCTCAGGCGGGCCAAGCTCTTGGTCGTTCGGAGTGACGTTGGTGCGCATCGGCCTGGCCGGACCGGGATCGGTACTACGAAAACTTTCTAAAAACTTGGTTACGACAGGAAGCTTTTCAATCTGCTCTGCCACATACTCCACATATTCGGAACGTGTCCAGGAGAAACCATCTTGTTCATTCTCATTCCTTTTCTCCAAGTAAATTTGGTGGTGGCAAACATGCATTGCAAGGTCAATATCTGATGTGTAATCATTCATTCGTCTGAGCTCAGCCGGTTCTGGTGTAACAAGCCAGGTGCAATCAACGAAGGACCAAACACCGCAAAAGCGGGAAAACGGTACGGTCTGATCGGTAAGGACATATCGGTTGTGTGTGATCACTGGACCAAGGCCGGTCACGGCACCAGGTTTTGCAATTAAAATGCAATCTGATTCGGGACGTAATACGTCTCTGATCGTACTGAGTGATGAATCAAGAGTGAAATGCACGTGGTTCCTTCCACCACGGGTGCCGCCTGGGAGCAAACCAAGTCTTCGGATGGAGTCAAGGTTCTTCTCGTTCGCTCCATGGATGAGGTACCTCAAGGAAAACATATCAGGCATAAATGGGCAGTGCTGAATTTCAACACTGGTGGAATGGCCACTCTCAAAACGAATAAAAATGCTCGCAATGTCGAGACCATCCAGCAGATCGGCCTGACCTTCTCTTGATGCTTCATCGTCGAAGTCTGCCGGTTTAAACCAGCAGTCCGATGTCGGAACAGTGCCTGGTTGGAAATCTTCGGAAGTAACATAGCCGATCATGGCCCGTGCCTTACTTGAGTCGCAAATTACATGGGCCAAGGGCATCAGGAAACGTACGGTATTTTCTCTACTTTTGACATGCATTGAGAGCTCATTAGGATCAAAATCTTGCAAAAATGTTTTTCCTTCTCTGAACAAGGTACGGATCTTTCTGGCAGTGCCAGGATGGCTAATGAGCTCATGCAGGGACAAGGATCCGTCACGATGCATTAACTTCGTATGCCGAAAGATGTATGACAGGTGACGAGATGTTGTCTCAAAATGGCTATATCCGCTAATGCGGAATCATGGTCCTCTTTGTTCTTGATACCGGATTGCTTTCGAAGGACCTGTGAAACGCACTGAGCAAAAACTCTGCTGTTAGACAGTACAGAATCAAGAGGCGCGCCGAATGCATCATCGAGGGCCCTGTTACGAGATTCGTAAGTTCGGGTATCACGCGACTGTCTTCTGTCAGGACGATCTTGGCGACCGCCACGCGGTGTGTGCTGAGGTCTTTGACCACGAGGGCTGCGAAAGCCACGCGGTGTGATATCCGCAGAAGCGGAATGATCGGTTCTGCCAGGCTTCGAGTGTTTCGGAGGCATAAAAAGTTTCAGTCACTTCTTTTCGGCTGTGACTTTTGAGAAAATGATCTTCAACAAGATCTTCGAGGTGTCTCCAAAAATTGGCTTAAGGGTTTTGAGAACAGTGCCAAGGGACGTTCTTGTCCGGGCGTCGCGAAAGAAAAAGCAATATAAACCCTGTGAGCCGAGAGATTGCAGACACAAATTTTCTTGAGACGAAAATTTACTCCTCGAAGTACATCATTGCAAATACATAATCCGAAATATCTTCACAGAAAAATGTCAACACATTGTGGGCTCTGACAACGTTTCAATGACCCATGTAGTCAAAAATGCCTTGTGTTTGAGTAACGAACGGAACGGCGGGTGCGTATCAACATTCTCAAGTTTGCCAGTGGTTATAGACGACACTAGTTGGTCTGGTTTCGCGGTTGACTTGGTAAGTGGATCAGCCAGACAATATTCACTTGCAATGTGACTCAGGTCGTCTAAGTGTCCGGAGTTACTTTCATGTCTTAACATTTGTATTAAATGATGGGTCTCCTTCTGTTCAGGTAAGTGTGTTGTCTGAGCGGTGGTGACTAAATTGTTTGCGTCAGTTCGGATGTGAATGGGGACGATCTCACCACTGATGTCGGCCCAAAGTGCACGCAAAAACAAACAGGTTCCAAAACATTTCATTAAGGCATTTAGTTCGGCAACTGTAGTGGATTGTGTTGTAGTGGTTATCTTATGACTCTCATAGTCAATAATCGATCCACGGGTTGCTGAGTTGGAACCGTCTATACGGTGTGCTTGCTTGTCGTAGCCGGAATTGCGGTATGTTCCCTTGGATGGCAATTTGCGGTCTTCGGCTAAGAAAATGACATGTGCACGCTGACTAGACTTATCACTGTTGTTACGGTAGGATGCATCAGGCATGCCAAGGATACGCTGAGAACCCTTCAGAGGCCAGAATCTGCCATCAACATACTGACTCTTGAGGGTTCGGACAACCTTGTTGATTTCCCTGACATCACCTATGGTCGGACTAGCCGCGGCTGAGGCACAACGCGAAAACTTGTAACAAATGTGAACCTGAGTTCTGCTCTGTAACCAATTGAGCTGTCCGAGAACTGATCGATAAGCGGTATGAAGTTGTGGATTGCATTGCATGTTATCCTTCAACGACTTATCAATCTTTACTTCTTCAACTGCATCGACAGCAAGTTTCTGGTCAACAGAAATATATGGTCCATACTTGTCATGAGTCTTTCATTTGATGCGTTGTCCTACAAACATAATGTCATTTTTGTCTTCTGAACCGACAGCAAAATTCTTACGCAGACTGGACAAGACCTTGGATTCAAACACCTTGTCGCCTGCCATGAACAGGTCATCAACATGAAGGCAAATAAAACCATGTGGTCGGCGTCCTTGGGCATTGTTTCGGGCTACCGGATCCATAAGATGGTCAATTGCTTCAGAGATGGTTACCTGTTCAGTACTGACACTGCGAGGTGGTTGGTAGGTCCTTGTCTTGGAAGTACTGTCATAAAGAACATAGGTACATCTGTCTGTGCGTGTGGGAATAAGTCCACAATCAAGTAAGGCTTTATCAATGATCTGCCACCAGCGGCGTGGCGCATCATTAAGACCGTAAACAGGTTTCTTAAGTCTAGCACCAATGTAAGGTGGATAACCATACTCTGGTGGAATCTGACAAATGATGTCTCTGGTTTCATCATAGGCTTCACCTTGAAGGAAAGCGGTCTTAAGGTCCATATGGTACAAGTCCCAGTGATAGTTCGCAGCTAACTGTGTTGCACATCTAAAACCTGCTCGTGAAGCTGCTGGACTATCTGTTTGCTGGGTGTTCTTCTGTTTGTCTTGAAAACCCTTAAGGACCCATCTAGCCTTACATTTTTGGAAATTACCGTCCTTGTCCTTCTTTACGGTAAGAACCCATCTTCCGGCTACGAAATTCCGAACTCTGGTTTTTCTCATATCAACAAGATCAAAAACTTCATTGTCAATCCATGATTGGCATTCAGCCTTCTTTGCATCTAAAAACTGTTTGGCAAGTTGTCTCTTCTCTTGCTGAGTGGCTTCTTTCCTCTTCTTGCCAACAAGATAGGAAAATTTGTCTGTCATAGAATACAATGTCATAAAAGCTTTGTCCTCTGCATTAATGCCGTGATATTCTTCAATGATATCAGATCTAGTCTTACGGCATCTGGTGCGTTGCTTCTCCGAGACAACGGAATAGGACATACCAATGGAATTAGTTGATTCAACACTATTCAGAGCAACTGGTGAACCATCAATCAATCTTGGAACGGAGAATGAAGCAGTGTTACTGCACAACTTCTGTTCTTGTGACAGGAAACACCATTTTGAATCATCAATAACAAGATCATTGTAGTCAAGAGTCTCATCTGTATCTGTAGAACCATAAGGAATTGTTTCATCTGTGTCCTCTTCTGGTTCTTCTTCGTCTTCTTCTTGTGGCTCTTGCTGATCTTGGTTGTCCGGTTGCGGATCATTCTCCGGCATAGGCGTAGGATTAAATGGTTCATCTCCGTCCAGCGGAAGTATCGGCGGTCCATTGTGTCCGGATGGTGCGGCATCTGGATCAAGCTCGTCATCATCAAAGTCATCAGGCACAGGATCATTCTTAGGTTTCTTCGGTTTCGAAGCGTTTGGAGCGACTACAGCGGGTTGTGTGGTTGCGTTTGGTGTGACTGATGGCTGTGTATCACCCCCCAAATGGTTACTAGGCTGTAATTGGGTTGAAGCCGAAGGAGGCATTTGTCTAGATGGTCGAGCCTTAGTTGCTGGTGGTATCGGCGGATCACCTGGTGGACGCTTTGTGCTCTGTGTCATTGGTGTGTCGTCAATGTTTGGTGGTATAATCGTATTGGGCACAATAAGTGTATCTGGAGCAACAGGGATGCCAGTGGCTCCAGGAAATGGTGGTTGAGGATGATCAGGTGGTGATGATGGATGAGGTGGCAAATCTGGTGGATCATCTGGTGGCGAGTGCATCTCATCGTCAGGTACATCATCACTTAGTCTTGGTGGTGAATGAAATGGTGTGTGAAACTGATCATCATCAGGAGGAAAGCCGGGATGCGGCGTGTGCGGTTCATCTGGCATGGGAACATCTGGAAGGTGTGGTGATGAAGGTGGTGTGTTAAGCTGTTCAGGCGGATGATCATCATTTTGGTCGTCGTTCTGCTGAGGTGGAAGACCCGGTGGAGGGTCGATGTTGGTGTTCTGTTCAGGAATGTCATCTGTATTATCTGTAGGGATACTTCCATCATTGTTCCAAAACAATATTGCTGACCAATGGCTAGCAATCAACTGCGACATATCTCTAGGATGTACGCGCAGAAAAACATGAGATGCATCTTTCTTCTTCCAAAGTAAGAGTACGCCGCGTGTGTGTGGCGGTATTCAACTCGTAAGGACTGAAAACTACCACGAAAAATGACTGCATTGTCAAACATGGACGTACTTAGATACATCTGTCTGACATGTGAAACATCTTGTTGTGCTTCGATCTGAACAGGATGATAAACATTACCAGTGGGTAGAGCATTAATGCGGTTGAGCAGGCGTTTCGTGTAATAGTCACGTACTGGAAGACCCTGTTCGTACAAGTCAGTTGCCAACACCGGATGCTCGGATGCCGTAAGAGCGGCAAGCTGATTTTGCACTCCTCGCAATTCATCGAGATCCAAGTCTTCCAGCAGATCTACTGCAAGCGACAGCTGCGATGGATAGAGAGCCCTTGAATTTCCTAATGGAAGGATGCATCTGATCAAAGTGCTGCAAAATCGGTATGGATAAACTTGTGCCAACTTCGTTCTTGATCCATATCCTGGAGCACTACCTTCCAATGGTTGATGATAATGTTTTGGATCATTTTTGGATTTACTATTACATCTCTTGAAAACTGGATTCAAGACTCCCTCAGGAAAATTGTGAAGTAAGGATGTTGGTTTGTAGTAATAGTATCCATTTGGGTCTCTCATACCAAAGGCGCACATATCTAATGTCCCATAGGTTACGGTATGCTTCATGAGAAGGCGTTGAAAGTGTTTGGTAAACCAAATCTTGGAAGTCGCAGGATTTTCAATGATGAAAAATCTACCATGTTCAATCTGATAAAGAGCGACTCTTGCACAAAATTCTACCATGGGGAGATACTTTTTCCTTTTCTGATAAGTATCGGCAGGATCATTAATATTCTGCATTTGACTCCATGGTCCACAAACAGGTGCCATGTGGATGATTTTTGGCTGTTGTCGCTCAATGACTTCCATTGCCTTTCGCCGGCCTTCGGCAGTGAGCAAGTCGTAACCTGTGCGGAGGTCTATTGGAGCGCCGACTCGAAGCCCTTGCATTGCCGCCGCTTGACTAAGCTTGGCAGAGCCGCTAAACAGCTCAAGGAAATCTAGTTTTCCAGTCATAGCTGGCTCCCATGTATAACAACCATATTGAATACCTTCAGGACCTGACTGAATGGCATCGTGTTCTATGATGTTATTTGCATGGTCATCTGAGCGGCATGTGGACTTCACTGCTGTACAGGCGCCCTTGGCCGAAGATTCGGCACCGGCGCCAGCTTTGGCCGAAAAGTCGGCACTGGCAAGTGCAATTGGTTCTAAAGGAATATCTATATCCTCAATAGGATTATGGTCTTTTCTTATTTTACTGATGTTGACCTTCACAATTCTGGTTCCTAAGTCAACTCCAACCATGCTGCCATCTACGGAAACCAACTTTCCTTTTATCCATTTTCCTCCATGTGAACCGTCTGATTTGATTTTTGATTTGTCTTCGGTCCAATAGTAAACTTTATCTCCAGGAAAGAATGGTCCATCACTAAGTTGAAGTTTACTTGCAATGTCTCTTCGAAGGTCATCGGACTGTTTTGCCTCTAGAAACTTTTGCATCGCCAGTGACCTTAGTGCTTCAATCTGTCTCTCAGGAGCAGGGGCCTCAGTTGTGAGCTGTGCTGGATTCATGAGCTCAATCGTCGTAAGATCGGCAGGTCTTCTGCCAAATGCTAATTCAATAGGTGTGACACCACCGAGTGTTACCATGGTGTTCCTTGAAATGCAGGCTTGTCTCAACAACTGTTTGTAAGTAATGTTGGCAAGCAATGGATCGTTTTTCAAGGAAATTAGCATTAATGAGACCTGTTTCTTAAACATGCGAATGGCTGCTTCAGCTCGATTTGGCCATGGTGTTCCTGGTCCTAGAGAAATTGGCCGGATGCTGTGCCGGTTGTAGTAACTCTCCATTTCAGTGCCCATGAAAGCTTGATCGGCAACAATGTATTTTGGATTCAGCTGATAAGTTTCAAAGTATTCTTGAAGATGAGATATTGTCACCGTGTCAGACCTATTCTGAACTACAAAGGCAGTAGTCAAAGAAGTTGCACCATCATACATAAGTAGGAACTGAAGTTTTGACTGAGGATTGATAGGAACTTCTCCATGATCAATGAAAGTAAGTTCACCAAAGACTTCACTTCGAATCCCTGAAACCTTAGCTCTCGATGGTGCAATCCTGGCAGTGGAACATGTGTCACATGATTTGGTAATCTGATCAAACTTGTCATAAATTTCTTTCGGCAACTTCAGAGCAGCTGATGTTCTTCTTTTAAATTGTTCAGTGGTCATATGATAATGCTTCAAATGTAACTTGAGAAGTTCAGTGGGTGATTGAAGCTTATCATGAATTCTCTGAAGAGCTAGTGACAAAGTTCCCTTAGGTGACGGATCCTTTTTCTCTTCAAGTTTTACTTCAACCTTTGGTTCCGGTTTGACTTCAGATTCTTCTTCAATCTGAGGTTCCCGACGTCTTGGGATACCGTCCTTTGAACCGGAACTTGGCCCAGAGGCCACCATTGGCTCTTCATCATGATCAAAAGGTTGAGCTGGTACTTCTAACTTACTATCAGGCTGAATTATCTTCTTGACAATCTTCTTAGAATCAGGCTTGGCCGGTTTCGGCACCTCTGCTGGCTTAGGCTCTGATCCCTTGAATCTCTTGCAACCTTCTTTGTTTGTGTGGGGTCGATGTTTACCATTGCATGCTGGGCATGTGATGTCTTCGGACTGAAAGCTGTACATCGGTTTCCAACTGGAAGTAGCAAGAGCCATAATGTCAAGGACTGGATGATTGGATGTACTGACCGCCAATGCGGTGCGTTGCATTCCAAACAGTGGACAAGTCATGAACTCACCTACAGGAGTGTGTTCAATGTTCATGCGAAGATTCCTCATTTGTTCAACAGAAAAGAGGATAGGAACCTTACCTTTGTCCAGGATGTCAACGCATGTTGTTATCCAACCAGTCTGTGCACGATCATTGCGAAAGTGAATCACTAATCTTTCCTTGACAGTAGATTGTTCTCCATTTGCAAATGAAAACTTACTCGAACATGGCTGCTTGGAAAACCAGATATGATCACGCTTGGGATGTTGTTGGCAAGCCTGTACAAGGCGATCAATGGCAAAGCGGGATCCCATGGCTCGAGTGCAACCTGAGTCAAGAATGACATAAGTCGGATGAGAACCTAAATCTACATACTCACAAAGCAGTGCTTGTTGGGCACCATGATCATAATTGAGAAATACACACTCTTCCGTAGAAACGGAATCGAGCGGGCTTGTGCGCGGCTGAAACGAATTTTGATCACCATCTTCGGTAGAAACAATCTTCTCAACTTGGCGGATGCTCTTGAATAGGGACCTGTTCAAATCAGAAAAGCACTGGTACATCACAGACACGAACAGAAGCACGAATGTGAGGGCCTCTACAAGTTCGTGTCCGAACAATCGGAACAAGCAAATGCCTGAAAAACAGAACCGGTTGATCTTGTCGGTCTGTCCGTCCTCAGAAATGATATCTTGATGCTTGTCCTCGGATGCGGTCAGTTCCTCAGCGGAAGCAAAATATGCCAATTGTACCAATCACCTTGGGAGTAATCTCCATCATATCCATAATAGGATTCATAACCTGACCAGTCATCTGTCCAATAGGTGTCATAGTCATAACTCCAGCTTTCTTCGGCATGGGCTGTTTCCTGTTTTTCCGGGGCTTGTGATGCACTAGATGTTGCAGCCTGTGCTACATTAGCTTGTGGAGGTTGAGACAAAAATGGATTGTTTCCTCCTTTGTTCTTCGCATCACCTTTTCCTTTTCCTTTCCATGTAGGCATTCCTTTGAAAGAATCCTTTCCTTTCATCATTCCTTTCTTGCCCTTTTTACTTTTTCCTTTGCCCTTGCCTTTTCCCCAGAAAGCTGTGTCTTGCTGGTCATCTTCCCATGCTGCAAAACCTTTGCCTTTTGACCTCGAGCGGAAGCCGGGTCTTGATCTTTTTCCTCCTTTCTTGCCATAACCTTTTGGTCTACCTTTCTTGAAGGACCTTCCGTAGATACGGCGCTTAGAGTATGAACCCTTGGCGCTGAGAACCCAGAACTCGTTCTCGGTGTACAGACCTGTGAAACCTTCTTCACCCGTCTCTTCATCAAAGACCCAAAATCCGTACTCACCTTCTTCGGTCTCGCCCTCGTCGATGACGTAGAAGATGGACCGCTTGCGGTGCGTGATGTTTGGGTCGGCAACACCTGTGCGAGAAACGGCAAAAAGTTCCAAGAACAGCTGTTTCACTTGGAGATAGGTATATTGAGGCATTGCGATCTGACGGATGTTCATGGACGAGACAAAACGCTCTCGTTGTTGCTCGTTGAGGTCTGCTTGCACTAGAAAAATCAGTGACATCAAATTGTCTGACAATGGAAACTGCTGTGCATGTCTGGTCCTTCTATTGGTTATGGTCTGTTCTCTCAGTTCTTGTTGATAAGCTAGCTTATCTTCATCTGTTACTATTGCATTATGTTGCAGTCTTTGCTCATCTGTGAGTGCTGCCGTAAATGCCGGAGTGCCTGCGTCGGGAAGATCGGATATGTCCAGCAGATCGGACCAAGAAGCCAACAAACGCTTCTGTGCGATCTCAAATCGCCCTATCCAGTGCACGAATTCACTCTGGCCTCGATATGTGCGAAACATCTGGAGGAATCGCCAAAGGAACACATGATTTACTCCCTTCACGAAGTATGGTCTCAATGTGTCCTTGAAATGGGCGAGGCCACGATCCGGATCTCGGAGTAGGGCATTATCGAGCATCGACTTATAAAAGGAAGCGGAACCAATGAGGGCATTCTTTAATGATGGTCCGTGCTTATCTGCATCCAATGTTGTGATCCCTAACCAGTCATCAATTAAATCTTCATATTCAAACCAGCTTGATTGGCCATCAAATTGGGGTGGAACCTTTGGTGTCATTTTGATGCCCATCCGGTTTTCGGAATGACTGGTGGCGGCATATACTTCCGGCTCTTCATAAGAGACAATCTGGAGTTGTTCTTCATCTGAATCCATGTTGTGGATTAAGACCATGGCAGCTACTCTAACTTGACCTACAGGTTGCCTCCGCAAGTCCGATACACGGAATGTATGCAGAGAACGGCAGTTCGGCACACGGATCTAGACTTGGCGAAGGCACAGGCTCCGCTACCACTTTGAGGTAGCTTATCCCCGTTTTGGGGGAGCCCTGGACTACGAAAAGAACACCTGAGTCAAGCAGCGCGACTACACTTTTCTATGCGAAGGTTTGCTGTCAATCTTGAGCCATGCGGAGTGCGCATGAAAGATATGAATTAAGTGTACATGTCAACATGCATGAAAGCATTGTGTAGACACGTAAAACAAAATAAATCACAGGGGGGTACAGGGTGACCGGTCTCTTACGTACTTACAGTTTTCAATATTTTTCACCCCCCCCTTTCTCGCTTTGACAGGCATGACGGACTCCACGTGCGAATCTGTGATGTCATGGCACAACTGATCACCCAAGATAATACAAATGGATACAAATGGAAGACCAGACTTACCAGTAATTGCCAAAGAATTCTAGAAGTAGGGAGTTGCAACTAACATGATTACAGTCGCAATGTGGAATATGCATCCTTTGCCAACTATATTTTATGCGGTAACTTTATTAGATTTATCGGCACTGTTGTGCATCTCAACATCTGTAGCCATGGCCACATTGCCTAAACGAGTGGTCAAACTCGAAGAGGTTGTCCTGGGCTCGGCCGCCACTGGGGGACTGGTGACTCGAGTGCAAGACCTGGAAGTTTGCTGCTTGGGATCCGCGGCTGCCGGGCCGTTGCCGCAGCGCCTCGACAAGTTGGAAGAGGTCACCGGCTGCACCGCAGGGGACGGGGCTGCCGTTGCGGTGGTGGCAGCACCTGCACCGGAGGCTGATGAGGTGGCTGATGCGGGTGCTTGTAATTGTTCAGATTTGTTTAGCATGTTCTTGCAGCCTTCGAAAATTGGCTAATTATATTTTTCATGTTTGCATATGACTTCCATTCCATTTTGAATGTTTCCATGCGCTGGCTGTGCATGAACCTTTTTCGAATGCACCTTCTTGTCGACCAGGCCGCCACAGCATCCTCTGAGAGCTTGGCGCTCAGCATTTGTTTTACGCCAGATACGCATGGAATCCTGTCAGGAATCCTTTGGGAGCCGCTCTGCCTTGGTCATGCCAAGGCCAAGACACCACAGCGGATGGCAAATCTGTCGAGAAGAAGAACAGGTTGGGCAGCGGGCTCAAAGCCGGATGTGTTGCCAGCAGAGGAGGTTGACGTTTGTCCGGGTCACAGTGTAGTAAGGATTACCACTTCTCCCGTCTCCACCTGTCCAGCTCAGCGGTTGCTGTTTCTTCCTGGTACAGCTCATGTCACTTTGAATCTGAAATTCCATAGAAAAATATGCAGTTCTCTGAAGATATCACGACACCTGTTTTTTGTACCCTGACAACATGGCATAGTTCAATGTGATTTGAAGCAATGTGTAAGAACATTTGTCACCTTTGTCACCCAGGCCGGACGGAGCTGCACAATGCCGTGTGCAGCGGTGACAAAGACCACGTCCAGCAGCTCCTGAAAAATCGTGCGTCTGTTGATGCCACGGACGGAAGTGGTCCGAAACTTAGAGCAAACAGAATTGCCAGGTGTTGTTCTTGAGAAATTCAAAGCTTCCATGATCCAATCCAGTGACAGTTGAGAAGGGCACAGCAGCACCTTTTCGTGTTATTTTCTTAGGCTTTCCGGCGGCGCTGAGGCCGGACACCACTACACTTGGCCGCCAGTGAGCTCTCGGAACCGGCCAAAATCGTCGAGCTACTGCTGGAGGCCAGGGCCAGGACTGAGGCTGAAGACCTCAGCGGCCCGGAGCCGAGCTCTTCACATAGAATATGTGAATGCGTATGATCTGAGCCCTCGGATCCAACTGAATTTTCGAGAGTAGATTCAGTCTGAGAGCTTTCAATTTCAGTACGTATATTGACACAGCCTTGTCATATTGATTTGGAAAGGTTTGAGGTCTTCTGTCAACTTGCGCATTTCTGGCGTTTGATGTCAAACTTGCCGCTAAGGTTTCACTCCCTTGAATTTGGCTTGCGATTCGAAATGCAAGGAAGCGGTGGCTGTTCTGCAGAGCGCCGCTCCTTGACTGGAAAAGAATCACCTGTTATATTTTTTGCAATTGCCATTGAATTTGGTCGAGTCTAGCCATGAGATGTGCAATGTAGATGTGCGCCCAATCTTTATTGTGCCATTCTTTTTTATTTTGAATGATGTTTATTATTCTTTACATGTTTTTCGAATTTTGCGTGCGGGACGGTTTCGTGGAGTACGGAGGATATGTTAGGTATGCCAGGGTGGAGCCAAGATAGCATAGCATGCCACAGGATGGAAATTCAAAAGGCACCACACTGCAACTTCACAGGGCAAATCAGAGGAAAGCAGGAAAACTGTAGTAAGTTTGCTCCCAAGATACTTTGGTGTTCCATTTTGTGCTCAAGATTCAGAGCGCTTCTCACTTGTATTCCGAGTGGCTGCTGCACCAAGGAGGGCTTATCGAAAGTTGCAGAAGGGATGACAGAAGGTCAGATCGTGACAGAGGCGGTGAAGAGTTTGTTTGTTGAAAAAACTGTCAGCTTTTGGATCGACCCGATCAAATTTGATAATTTCATTTCTCTGCTTGAGCATGTGACTGCATCAAGATCTGAAGTATAATTATTTGTGAATACTTTTGATCTCTTTGCATCTTCCACTTGAGCCAAGTTTGTTTTGGTGCTGCTTCGCACATGCACTATTCCATCAGGGTTGGCAAATCCAAATGTACATGGAGTCAGTAGCAATAGACCGTGTCCGAAGGCGCCGCTGGATGTCCTGCACTTCTTGCCGAAGCACATGCCAGCCGTGGCCTCCGATGCGAATGAAATCACCTTCGAGGGAAACATCATGCCTGGCGCACTGCAATGCTGGACGTCGTTCCCTGGCAAATTCAAGGCTGGATGGGATGCGCTGGTGAACGTGCCAGCTTTTGGCGACAGTGTTGCATGCGTTTTCTTGTGCGATTCCCAGTCTGGCCTTGGGGAGCACAAGAAAGATCCAAAAGGTGATGGCAAAAAATGCTATTGCTACCGGATTTATGGAGAGCGAGCAGATGCAGAGTACAAGAAGTTTGGATATATCATCTATGTACAGAAGAAGTATTCAGAATGCAGTGATCTGGAGAGAAGCAAGCTGGAGCAGACGGCCAACGCCATGGATGCAGAGCTTGTTTTTGAAGATGATGACAGCAGCACGAGGGACACAAAGGAGAAGCGGGCCAAGGAAAAGTTTGCCCAAAAGAAGACCGCAGCATTTGGCTGCAGTTGGTACGATTTGTGGTTCCAACGTGTGAGAGAAGCAGTACAACGAGGCCAACGGCTAAAAGTCGTGTTTTTTCCTGGTGAAGTGATGAAAGGCAGAGTTGACATGGATGCACTGGCCACAGATGACCTCTGGGATGGTGTTGGGCTTGGAACGTCCCAGAAATGCGAGGTTGCCACACTTGAGGCACAGGTTGAAAAAGTCTTAAAGCGTTAGCCTTTCTTGATGGATTCTATTGCCCTGGACATCCCTGGCCTCAGCAGTTTGATGTTTCAAGAGTTTCAAGGCACCAATTCTTGACAGGGGATATTGTGGTGCTGTTCTGTACCCGACAAGATTTGACATGATTTCACCAGTAGAACTCTTCAGAATCAGTTCTCCAGGGTCTCCGACACAGAAGGTATATAGTTAGTTAAGTTAGTTATAGAATAGCCACCCGCAGTTTGCAACACTTTCTTTTTGGGGATGGAAACCTCATGAAAAAAACAACGCCGTGTGCCAACATTTGAACTTGCTCGTAGTCAGAGTCTTTTTGGAGGTTGCTGAAACCAAACTTGGACATATTGCTGCCTTTTTTCTTGGAATATCTTGGAATCGATACACCTGAAAAACGTAGCGGTGAATTGTGGACAATTCAGCCGACTTTACTATTTGCTTTGAGGTAGCCGTGCTTTTTGTAAAATAACTCGAGGCTCTGGGTCAAGGCTTGACATTGCTGGTATGTATCAATTTGGTAGCAAAACAATGCAAGATATATTTCATCATATTTCTCTTGATAGCGTGGAATGTTGGACATGACACATGGTGTATCAGTTTAGCCGATTAACCCATCTTCCCCGAGCGCCCACAAGGTAGGGAACACCATTTTAGCGCATCTGGGCTCCACTCTCTCATTTTTTCATGTTGATTTCGACCGGGAAGAGGGATGAACCACGTGGTCTTCAGTTTCTAAACGTGATGTTTGTGAATAATGCCGCTAAAAGGGTTCCTCACGGCAAAAGTTTGTAGCCTTTCTGAACTTCTGAACTCATTAATTACGATTTGTGTCAGAGGTGTGTTGGGTGATTTGCCCTGAAGAGGCTGTGATTCTGTAGGCAGCCCAACCGGTACCTTCCTTTCAAACTTTGTTATTTACTACAGGGACCCCAAGGTATTTCGCATCTTCCACAGCCTGCAGGCAATGAGGAAGGAAACTGGCGATCCCAAATGGGACTACGATCCAGTGGATGTGACCGATTTCCTCATTTCACAGTTCAAGGAAGGTGATTTGGTGGAAGCGTTGGACGCGGACAGCCGGCGTTGGCGCAAAGGCTGCATCCTGAAGGTTTCGCGAAGCAGGATGACGAAGGATAACAGGCCGGTGTTGAACTCGTAGGTTTTTGGACCCCAAAGTCTTGCAGTGTAGAAACCAATGTCACGGAACGGAGTTTTTCGAAGTTGGGATTCGACTTGTTGGTTACCAAGTTGATCTTTGAAATGTTTTTCAATCTTGTGGTAAATTGTCGTCCAATTTTGGCAGGCACACCGTGCGACACACCTGGAACATGATCTGCAACTGGTCCGGGACAGAGTTCCAGTCAGAGCATCTGAGGCCTTTGGTGCAACATACCAACGGCTTTGAGGCCATACTGCAAGGGTTCCAGGATAAGAAGATGCTGCGGTCTCTGGAGGAATTCTTCAGTGTTCAGGTGAAGCAGGTGCAGCGATCTTGGTCCAATGGGAGGCATTCCATAGCAGTGGATGTGAACATCACCAACCTTAGGCAAGCCCACAGCTTAAGGGACAAGGTCCTGAGCGGAGATTTGGATCTAAAGATCAATGATATTTTGTCCATACAGTGGCAAGTAGGAATTGATAAGAGCGCTTTCTTGACCTTCTATGAGAGATCCCTTCTGTCATTGACGGATCTGACAAAGCATCAGAACGAAGTTCTCGAAGAGCTCAGAGATGCAGGTACTCATGAGCAAGGTGTCATTCACCTGTCTGCAGCGGCTGGTGCCGGGAAGACCTTCATAGCGGTGAAGTGGGTCTTAGAGCATCTCAGAATGTCCTCGGGAAAGGTGATGTACATTGCACCCAACAAGGCCCTCGTGTTGCATTTCATTCGGTGGCTATTGGCCTTTGCACATGCAGACAGGGACTCATCATCAAGATACTTCTCAAGACTCCTGGTATGGTATGAGCCCTACGATCGAGTACGAGTGCCTGTCATCAATGGCAACCAGATCCTTTTCGAGTCAGCCACAGTTGAGCTGGAACTATGTCAAGTCAAAGTACTTGACGAAGCGCATTGCATTTTTTGCGCGGACACGGACTCACTGATCCAAGACCGCTTGAAAAGCTACAGTGCGAGAAGCACAGTGCTGCTGTCTGACCTGTCCCAAGGTTCGACCGCATTTTCAGTTGATCGACACTATCCCAACAGGCGTTCAGTCAAACTCATAGAAGTCGTTCGAAGCACGCAGCGCATTGTTGCAGGAGCATTGAATTTTCGACTTGGCGAATCACGTAATGAGAATGTTGACAGCTTGGGGACACATGGGCCACCGATCAAAACCTTTTTATTTGAAGTCCAGGCAGAACAAGACAAGATGGAAGAGTATGCCAAGCATACTATTGCAGCCATCAACTATGTTCTTTGCCACTTTCCAAGCATAAACCTGAACAATAGAATTGCTCTGCTAGTGAAGGACAATGATGTCCTCGGATCCTTGAGTGGAAAACTCCGACGCCACCTTCAGCACAAGTTTGCCAAGCGATATTGCTTGGTGTCGTATGAGACATCCCTGAATTTATTACCTAGCCACTTGAGCATTGGAGCATCTGCACAAGGTGTGCAACAAGAGCAACAGATCATTTTGGACACTGTCAAGAATGCCAAAGGTTTGGAAAACCTCATCGTGATCTCAATTGGGCTTGATGCCCCCATTCAGGGTGGTTACGAAGATGGCGCTACAAGATCCTTACTATACCAAGGCATCACAAGAGCACAGCTGGCTTCAATGATCGTAAATGAGTTTATGCCAGATGGCTGGCTGGCTTTCCTGGGTTGTTTGAGGCTCAGCAAGGACACTTTCGATAAAAAGGCGGCCTTTGCTGAGACTGACAAAGGAGCAGCTGCTGCCATGCTCAAGGTGAAAGACAGTCGACGGGAGGTGCTTTGGACTGAATTAATCATCGGGAACTGCTGAGACTCAGCGGGACTCCCCAACACGATCCAACAAGATTAGTTGAAAAGCATCACAACCATAACTTCAATCTACTGAACGACTGTCGCAGCAGAGACAAGAGCATCCCCGGGCAGTTTGTGATCCTTGATGTGACCATACGGTCTTTCACATGGGTTGAAGTTTCAAAACCGCTTGGCGTCAAACAAGAACAGATATAGATTATTTGACCATATTTGACCATGCCAATTGCAAAAGATTCGTTAAGACAGGGCACGGTGGTTTCTGGCATGATGGTTCACTGGCAAATGTCATCCACTCCAGTCGCAAAGCTTGCAAGGTTGCCGAGGCCGCCAAGACCTTAGAAGAGGCCTGTTGTCCGCTCTTCTAGGATGTTCCATTTCAACTGTTAGTCTTGTGGTCGCAAAAAATCTGGTGTCCTTAAGGATGCCTTCGATTATTTGGCAAGATCCATAAAATGAAATGAAATTATCTACTTAAAAACCTAGAGCGGTGGGTGAGCTCCACAGAGCAATCAAACCAGATAAAGTAACTTGCCAATGGCATTGCACAATGCACAACAGTGCTGCCACAATCACTGCATTTGAGAAGGCGTTGGCAACACCTTTTTCCTAGTTTGAGCGCATCTAGTTCTGCTCAGAGTCGCTGGATTTTGAATATCGAATTTGCCAAAAAGCTGTGAAGGCCCCCGTTTTGCTAGACCTTGCAGCAAACTCCAACTGTTTCATCTCTTTCACTACAACGGGTATCGCAAAGTAATACATCACATGATTCATGATTCATCATGCGTAGGCTCTGGGGGCAAATCCTTAACAGATTCAGCTTCTCAGTCGCTTATATGATATAAATTAACCGACAAGATGAAGTGTTGATTTTGCTTTGCAATAGCAGTTCCTTGATTGAAGATCCTGGCTAAAGTGGCACAATGCTTATTATCTGTTTGAACCTTGTGATTCAACAGTTTGCATTCCCGTGGGTGAAATTCGTTCTCCAGTGGTCGGAGTAGCTGGGCGAAAATCAACAAGTAGCACGTTGGCTCCTGCCTCCCCATCCACCTTTCCACAGGAACCTGCAGCAAACATCTCTGTGGCCCTGACCTTGGAAGATTAGAGTGGGTTGATCCGAAAATTGGGGATGTAGGATGCCAAATTTTCTTTTGTAATGAGAAAATGCTGATCCATCATGGGATTTGGGGTGCCTTTTTTTCTCGGACCTGCCTAACAGTTGTGAGTTCCACAGCTGCGTGTCGCGATCTTGTCATTGCGGCTCAGGAACCAGAAATAGCCACGCAGGCGAGGGGAACACGCTTTATTGAGAGTAAAAACGTCAAGTGAATTTCTGGTTTTGTCCTCATCAGGTCACATGTTGTACCGTGCAGCGCCGTATTATGCCATGAGAGTCATGTCCAGAGTCAGCTTGAATCGTTTTGATCTATGTTTTGGTATGATTTGGTTCTTGAACAATGCTGCTCATGGGGGGATTGATGCAGGAGCCCGCAGTGGTTAAAGTGCTCCCAACTTCTGTGTGGGACACGGACGACAACACGATCAAAGCCAAGATCACGACACTGAAATTTGATCCACGGTTCACTCAGGACGCGTCGCAGTGTCATCAGCATCATGCATTGCAATAGCAGACGAAATCTTTATAAATCTTCAAAGTGTGCGTTACTTTGCCTTAAGTCTATGATAGGTCATTGCTTTAAAGTTCCCTGAAGTTTTTCATGGCAACATCCATAAGTGCGTAAACCATGTCGAGAGCTGTGACACCAGGAAGATTCGGAAGATCCAGAACAAGTCGAAGCCGACGAAGCGGCAGCGGCGAAATGTCTGGGCCTTAGTCCTTACTGACTAAAGATAGAACTTGATGCTACCTCAGGCAGAAGATCTAGAAGTAAATTTGAAGTTGCACTTCAAGTACCATGACATTGAACATCAGGAACTTCAAAGTTCAATAAGTTCAGGTTTCTAACTGATTCAATCGAATTTCAATAGTAGCAGACTTACCAGACTTGGACTACAGTAAACAGATGTAATCAGAAAGATCAAAGGAAAAAAAGGAAAAAAAAGGAAAAAAAAACATCGTCATTTCGGTTTCATTCCTCCGCGCGCCGAGACGACGACATCGCCGACGCGGCGCTCAACGGCGACCTCCCGGCCGTCCGGGGCCACCTGCGCCGCGACGGCGGCAGCCTGGACCGACTCTTCGGTGAGGACGGCGTGGCAGCGCTGCACCGCGCAGCCATCCGCGGCCACCGGGCGGTCGTGGAGTTCCTCGTGGCGAAGGGCGCCGCCGTGGACGTCCTGACCGGCGACGGCCTCGGCCGCGGGGAGCTCAGCGATCGCCGGTCACGGCGCCGCCGGGCGCCACTCCGCCGGTGCTGAGGTGCCACTCCGCTGCATCTTGCAGCAGTGAACGGCCACGTGGAGTGCGCCCAGCAGCTGCTGGCAGCGAAGGCCTCAGTGGAAATCAAAGACATCACCGGCTGGGGGCCTCAGCCGATGTCCCGTTTTTGAAGACCCTTTTTTTTCACCGGCAATTACAATAATTAACAGATTAATTAACAATCAATAACAAACATAACAGATATATATTATATAACAGATATAACAGGTGCAGTTCAACGAATGTGGCATGTCTCAATGACTTATGACACATCTTTGAAGTTTTTAATTTTGTTTTCAACTCCAGCATGCGATTTCACTGGATTTATCATCTCAGGTTCCCATCTTCAAAGTTGCCTTGAAATTCAAGAGCCGTGATTTTGGGGCGTGCGTCTGTTGAAAAAAATCAGGGTTTAGAGATGTTTAGAGTTCATCCATGTCTTTGACATCCGTGTGAGCCAAATGAGAAGAATGAAACAGCGCTTTCCACACATGGTTTCCACACGTCAAATTCGGCAGTCCGCGCGGCGATCAAGTGAAATGATATTGGAAAGGGTCACTTCGAATGTCAGCTGTGGATCCCAGGCAGAACACCCTTGGATCTCGCAAGAAATTGGGGACGCACAGAAGTGGTCAACCTGCTGATGGGCACAGCCTCTTGGCTGCACGGGTGAGGCTCAATGCAGTGACCCAATGGCATAGCAGGTGGGAATATCCATGGGTGAAACATGGTGAAACTGCTGGCATTGGTGGGAATGAAAACACGAAAGGCGTAGGGATAGTGTGAGTCGGTACCAGGGATGTTTACGCATCCGAGTGTGGACACATGACCCATAAGATCCATGAAGCCTAAACACATTGCCAAATCATCACATGCCACCGGCCAACAGGCCAACAATTGAGCACAAGTGAACCACGAATTTGATTGAATCTGCAGAATTGATTCGGCGAGAACACATCAGATTATCAGATTATGCATGGACAGAACAGAACAGGTATGTTTATTTTTTGCGTTTGACTTTCTTCAGCACTACATGGCCTAAAGGCCACCGATTGGCACGCACAGGAGTAGGCATTTGTTTGATGTTTCTTCTGTCCATATCGATTTTTGGGGTTGAATAATTTTGAGCCCCAGATGTTGTTTGCACATTTGCTGCGCCCAAGGCATGAAATATAAGGCCTGGCACCGAGAATAGCTCTTCTGGTGTCTCATGTGCCAGTCAGTCTTTGCTGGTAATGTTAGTTAATAAAGAATTATAAAGAACTGGAGCGATCATCAAAACATTCACGGGAATGATAAACATGGCTAGG
This sequence comes from Cladocopium goreaui, assembly GCA_947184155.2. NCBI lineage: Eukaryota > Dinophyceae > Suessiales > Symbiodiniaceae > Cladocopium > Cladocopium goreaui. The sequence continues at coordinate 90,123 of CAMXCT020001085.1, forward strand.
GCTAGCAAGCAGCTCCTACTTGCTTGTGAGGAGCTTTGTTTCATTGTTAATTAGCAAACGTGCGAAACTTGATGAACATTGCAAGCACCAAAACTTTGACTGCTGGGCTTATAACAACATGCTGGGTATCTTTAAACATTAATCAGTTGTCCTTGGCAGCAAGATCTCTCCAATGCAGATTCCTATCCATATACAGTTATACATCTTTGTAAATTGTTTTGGTGCAAGAAATGTTAGACATGTCGGCGAGTGTCTGACAACATGAAGTTTGTGGGAAAACATCTCCAGTCACCTGCTTCGCCTCCCGTTTTCGCAGGTTTGGTATAGTGATTCCGGCATGCTTCAATTTCGGGCCAAAGTTGCCCTTTGAGCGCATCTTGTGAAACGATCAAAGATGTGCCGTTTAACGCCGTTGGGTTCACAGGATGTGGATTAAAATTTTGTCCCCGCAAAGTTGGGGCTTTCGATGGTTTAATTTTTTTTTTATGAATTCAACGCGGAAACCAGAACCTAAAATGATGAACATGTGTGATTGCATGGGGTTTCTCTCTATCTCAGTTTGGGATCAGGATTGAGCTTAGCAAGTGGCTGGAATCTCTGCTGTGCAGCCATTAGTTGTATGACATCACACCGCTCCTTCCTGTTTGTGGTGGATTGTTATGTTCAATTGTTTAATTCTCTTGTCTTTCAATGTGATGACATGGTGAGCAAATGTCGTGAAATGACTTCTAGGTCCAAACCATGATTTGAGGTGGCAACTCAAGTAATTAGTTTTGTTTCCAGCGGAAGAACAATCCACTACCCCCAAAGGTGGTAGATATTTTTCAGGTAGTCTTGGAATACAGCTTCCCCGACTGTTCGGCGATGGCCCCATGATCGCAGGCAAGACGTATCGGGTCTTGTATCGATTCCTTTGCGTTGACTGTATTATGCTGCAGTCAAGTTTCACCTGGGATGAAATTGCCTTTGAACATGTGCAATGCGTAATCGATGACACTGGTTTCAGGTTCAAAGCAACATCAGGGAGTGAAACGCACCATGTTAAAGATGAACACTCGTGCCACCCATCAACGTTTCTTGATGAGGAAGATACAGATATTCCTCAGTGCGTCGGGAGTTCATTTTAGTTGCTTACTACTTTCAACTGTCAAGCAGCAATTTCAAGAGCACAGGGTTTGATTCGGTCGTTGGAAGAAGGGGACATTTTACAGCTACAGTTTCACCATTCTGTGGGGATTCCCGTTGCGCAATACATGCATACAATCTGGTGTCACAGGTGTGCAAGGCCATCGTGAAGTAATCTACCAATCTGGCAGGTAGCGACTTCCAAAAAATTACTTTACTTCGTGTGATCCCCACCATGACATTTATACATTTTCTTACTGGCAAATCTTCTGGCATTCTATCTGACATATCTTCTGACATTCTATTTGACATTCTATCTGGCATATCTTCTGGCATATGATCTGGCATATCTTCTGGCATATCTTCTGGCATTCTATCTGGCAAATCTTCTGGCATTCTATCTGGCATATCTTCTGGCACTCTATCTGACATATCTTCTGGCATTCAATCTGGCATTCTATCTGGCATATCTTCTGGCATATATTCTGACATATCTTCTGGCATTCTATCTGACATATCTTCTGGCATATATTCTGACATATCTTCTGGCATATCTTCTGGCATATCTTCTGGCATATCTATATCTGGCATATCTTCTGGCATATTTTCTGGCATTCTATCTGGCAAATCTTCTGGCATTCTATCTGGCATTCTATCTGGCATATCTTCTGGCATATTATCTGGCATTCTATCTGGCATATCTTCTGGCATATCTTCTGGCATATCTTCTGACATTCTTTCTGACATTCTTTCTAACTTTCTTCTGCACATTCTTTGTCCGAGCAGGGAACACTGGGCGTATGGTCGTGGTTGAGGTCCGGCAGGGAACACTGGGCGTGGATGGTCGTGGTTGAGGTCCGGCAGGGAACACTGGGCGTGGATGGTCGTGGTTGAGGTCCGGCAGGGAACACTGGGCGCGGATGGTCGTGGTTGAGGTCCGGCAGGGAACACTGGGCGTGGATGGTCGTGGTTGAGGTCCGGCAGGGAACACTGGGCGTGGATGGTCGTGGTTGAGGTCCGGCAGAGAACACTGTGGATCGCGGGTCGCAGTTGAGCAAGGACGACGAGGACGACGAGGAGGAGGAGGAGAGGAGGACGAGGCAGGACGAGGCGGAGGAGGAGGAGAAGGAGGAGGAGAAGGAGGAGGAGGAGGACGAGGAGGAGGACGAGGAGGAGGACGAGGAGGCAACTGACATAAAATCTAACAACCCTCACCTGGAAAAACATGTCAACCTGCATGGGTCCTGTGAGACATTACTTACAAGAATACCATTTTATTTCACGAAGAAGGGCCGTTTCTGCCCTGGCGCTCCAAACTACTCTCGGAAGATGTTGGGGACCCAAAAACCAACTACTAGCGTCTCAGAAGGTGCTTGGAACTGCAGGGTCGGGTGAAACAAATTGATCTACAACTAGTTGTACTAGTACTACTCTCTTTGGCAGATGTTTCTTCATTTCACACCATTTGCAAGTCAAGACAGTTTTCCGGATAGCTACCCATGAACACCTAGGCACCTAGGCTTCACACATTGAGATACCTCCATTGCCGAGGTTTGAGCAAGCTGCAAGCCGTCAAAAGGGTGCCAAGATGCTGCTTGGTGGTTCACACCACCCCAACTGGTCAGTAATGGAAGTAGGAAAACCGATTATCAAACAATAGGGGTCTAAACACCTGATATCACCTGATTATAGTTATCAGAGATATACACCTATTGTTATAAGCATCACCTAACTTATCGTCGTGTATCTGCATATCAGTTTATTAAACCGCTATTACAAATATATCACTTGATATAATCAGATGAATGACAGTTTATTGACATAATAATGATTGGAATGTGCTTCGTGTTTGTGGGGTCAATTCTCCCAGTTCTATAGATGTATGAATCGGGGACTTCAGCAGGGCAACTAAAAAATTAAGATCCGCGGGATGATTTCCAAGGGATTGTCTCAATGGTTTGGGGATTGCTCCTGCCACTTCCCCTTCAATTGTATGTTTGAAAAACAACTTCATATGTAGCCTCTGGTAGTATAGACTGCTATGGACAATCACCATTTATTGTAGGTAAATCGACAAACTAAATGGATCCTTTTCAATAGCCAGGTTACATTACCAGAGGGTAAATGACAGGGTTTTTTTCCAACTTTTATCAACAATCGTTATATCATGTTTTATCTACCAGAACCTTCGAAGGATTGAGTTCAAAGAAGAAGACAAATGGGTTCAACGGGACACTGTGAAATCCGGTTTCAACGTCCTGAAAAAGCACATATAATATGCATTGATACACCATTTTGTGTTGAAACTGCATGCCATATGGTTGTGGATGATCTTGCTTCAGGGTTTGCGGTTTGGATTTTAGGTTCCCTGACAGATTTCCTCCATTCGATCCAGTTTCCAGATCTCTTGGGGCGTGCTGACAACTTTCAGATTCTTTCATTGCTCCGGCTGGATGATATCTTGGCCCTTGTTTTCATTAAAAAAAACATAGTTTTTTAATTAGGGTGGTACTCCCCCAATCGTCATAATCTGATACTTAACTGGTACCCCCTCCAATTAAACAGCCTAAGGGTTTACTAATCCAGGGTTGACATTAATCCTGAATTGATATCTGTTAGCTTAAGACGTAATATTTTTCATATTCTACGCTGTCATATTTTCCATTGAAAATAAGACACATTCTCTGCATGGACAGATTTTGACGAAAGAGGCATCCTTCGTGGCACAAAATCATGATGCAGAAACGCGCCGAGGAAATCCGCGTGGAGGATTTATCGAGGTCCTGAGGCGGAAATTGTTTGGAAACTCTGAATCCTGGATAAAGTTTGAAGCCTGGAGCACACCCGGGTCTGAAAATGCCAGCAAAATTGCCAATGGAGAATAGATTTGGGATATTCATGGATAGTCCATTTTCAGATAAACCCACCTATTTTCAAACTTCGTCAAAGCTCATCGAATCTGATCATCTGCCGCAGTAGCTTTCGAAGCTCCTTTGGAGAGGACCGGGTGACCGGGTTGGGTTGGGCCTTCATCTGAGCATCCAAAGATTGTGGAGATTTCACCAGTTTGGGATTGCCAAGTTCAGATTTTCTTGATATCTTACTCGGGGTGCAGTTGGGATTATATTTTGTGGCTACAACTATGACAACAATTCCTATACGTTGGAAAACATGCAGGATGTTAGTTCGATGATGTTTCCCCGATAATTGCCTGGTCACCATCTTTTCTATCTATTTGGGGTTTGCTGTACCACATCGTGGACAAAGCCACATATCATCCCATATCCTTTTCCGTTCATGGATCGTGGTTAAAATTACAATGGCCTCATCATGACGTCATGACGTTGGTTGCGAAGGGGAATAATCCGAACATGTCCTTTATTTCAGTTTGGTGAATTACAATATACCAGCCAAATGGAGATGATTCTTCGCATTTTTCATCAATAGGACTACAGATTTTTTTTTTAGAACAACCGCGTTTTTGGTGTGAATGACCATATTTGGTTGATGGTTCACACTCCATGAGTCATTTGAGAATGGCTCAAAATGAACAATCCCAGCAAAAAACTGGACAGTTTCAGATCCAAAAGAGACCAGGCGTGTCCAAAACAGTGCCCCAAATCAAAGGTCGCCAAAACCATATGTGCCATGCTGCCATGCTTGAAACTTGGGTGATTTGCCCCATGTCGGGCATAACACGACCTGGTAAATCCCAGGCATTCAAAGTGTTTTTTTGTCAGCCATACACCATATTTTTTCTTGTAGGGTGTATACTGGGTTAAATTTCCTGGCTTGAAGGTTTACTGTATACATATTCAATACATACATGAATATATAATAGATAAAGCCATGTCCCCAGCACTTCGAGCCATGCCTTGACCACATGGTGTTTCGACAGGAGTGAGACCAGGCCTTGGATCATTGGCCATCGATTAGCAGCCCTGGCGTTGTTGGGTTTTTGAGGGACATTTGGCTGCCGGGATTGATAGATGTTATGATGTTTCTTCGTGTTTCATGTTAAATAGTTGGGTGATGCCAATTCTGAAAAAGTAATTATTAGACACGATATCACCCAACTCTCCAACTATCCCAGGATATCCCAGGTGTCTGGGCATGACGGGTCAGATCATGAGTCGCCAGGATCGCCAGTTGGCGTCAGTGGATCATCGTTCGGGTTTGGCGTCAGAGGCGCACGGCACTCGTCCTCAGGACTGGGGACTGGAAGTTTAAGCAAAAGTTCTCATCTATCAGATCATCCCAAATCATCTATCAAATTGCTTAAAAGTAATTGTCATAGTTCAACATAGTTCCTGATCCTTATTGGTTCTGGAAGTTTATTTGTGCCACTGACTTTGGAGAGTGATGGTCAAAGCACTTTTGATTCCCCGCGGGCATTGCAAAAAGTAAAGGAAAAGGGCCTGAGCGCACAGTTGATGGACAGCTTTGATGAAGAATGGCAGATGGCAGATGCAACCCGAAAAGGGTCCGTTTGTGATACGGCCATAATCTCCCAATCTGTTTTAGATGGTACCAATCCGTGTATCAAAAACCACTAGGCATATCTAGGCATCTTTAAATTCCTTGGTGTGAGAAGGACTTGGACTTGGAGCCTGGGCAGGTGGCTCAGTTTGGAAAGAGTCAAACGGAGAGATGGGTAGAGGCAGTTCATGGCGTGCCATTTGCAGCCATACCGATACCTGAAGATTCGCATGCAAGATGTCATTGATGATGATTGGTAGCTGCATCATTCTGAATTGTTGCAACTCCAAAATTGCCAAGTGCTTTGCAGCCTTAATGCGTGTTTTTTTTCTGCACTCGCAGATTGTCCGCTCAACCGTTCAACAATTACATTTTTCCAGATTTTCTGCACTCGCATGACCAGCAGCACCCTGACAGACTGCAGGTCTTCCAAGAAGAAGTTCCACGAGCGAAGCCGCGTCAGCAGTTGCGAGAAGGCCAAAATAACGATGCCAGTCGGGGCCTTAGTGAGGAGACAGGGTGGCTATGGGGGGGGCAAGATTCAAAATCCACCGAACCCACTAATTCAAGTACTTCATCCATCCGTGGCGAAATAATCCCCATGCACTACAATTTATTCAGCTTGAACCCCCAAAAAACCATCCAACAATGGGGATTCAATAGGGATTGCCCCCTTAGAAATGAGTAAACCATCCCATCTCCTACAACTAACCCCCCAAATTCTGATTTCCCAAGGCTCTTGCGTTGGAACCTCCCAACAATCCTCTTGAATCGGGTGCACGCCGTGACGCCGCGGCGGCCAAGAGCCAGCTCCCCGAGGAGATGCAGCCCGACAGCGATGCGGTGGATTTTGATCCAGCCTAGCATGGCCAGGGCCATCCCTTATGGAAGATCTTCATTGACCACAGAGATTTTTTTTCAAACCATAGGTGTGGGTGAGACCCGTTGGCACCACTATATACATCTACAATCATCTATACACTAGTACCATCTATAGTACCTGATTTACTGGGGATTATGAGAAGCCATGGCGAATAGGGAAACTGCTTTCAAGCAGAAAAGGAGATGGCGAATAGGGGTAATTTTGTTGAAGTGGATCCATTCAAATGGCCATCACATAGGGAACATGAACAAATAAGCCATTGGAATTGTTTTTCCTGGATTGTTTCAGACTTTCCAAAGTCTTTAACCCTGGCTGAAGCAAGAAAAATTGGGATGTAAACCTTCAAACTTGGGGTTTTGCCGCCAAACTTAGGAGGATTTCACATGATTTCGGCGTGGGAATATGGTGATTTAACATGATTGAAGCAAGAAGCATGAGGATTGAGCCGTGAAAACCGGAGGTTGTGCATGATTTAAGCATCAAATATCACGGTTGAACTCACGATCGAACCATGATATAACGATGGTTTCAGAATGACACATTGAGATTATTCTATGGACATAATTGTACATGGAAATTTGAGTGGCAAAACAATATAATTCAATGTATGGTAATGTATGGTCATTTTCGTTGCGACAATGAGCATGAACCAGTGGATGGAATGGATATCTGATTCTTGGAACATTGCGATGTTCGACAAAACAACTCAGGGGTGAGGATGCGCTATGATGTAGCTCCGAAATCTTGACTTGCGAATGGAGCATACCAGGCTACCTTGATACCTGCAGTATTAAATAGTTGTTGATAATAATTTGGCCATCTATTGAATGGCGATGCCATCGGTCCAGATTTACTGAAGGTGATATTGTGATATTGATATTATATGTTGTTGTAGTATGTTTAATGTGTGTTCCATGTGCTAATTCTCTGAAAATTCTCGGAAATGTCTATGTGCGTGGCAGCGCCAGTTGAGGAGTCATTGAAGAAAACCTATCTGGTGCAAGTTCCGCCCGTGTGCGTTTTTCGGTGGGGATCGCTGCTGCTCACTCTCGTTTTTTCGAGGCATCGTATGTCAGACGGTCACACGTTTTTTCGTGCAAAACGCTGAGCCTTGGAAAACCATCTGGCCAGGTTCATTGGTATCATTGGTGACCGTTCGCAATGCCGTGGCCAGGTCATTGTTGCCACTGGTTTGATCGCACTGGGTGCCTTCACTCCAGACTTCCGCGAGAGCGCTGTGAAGCCTGCCTCTCAGCCTCTCAGACCATGACAAACTTATGGCATGGCCATAGAATCCCAAAGGAAGGAAAAGACATGAAAATATCATTTTGACTTGATGTCCTTTGCCATTTCCAGCGACATCAGCGTTGTTTTTACTAAGAATTACTGTATCATTGATTTTTTGAGAGAACAGCACCGCCGCCACTACCACCACCACCACCACCACCATCATCACCATCACCATCACCATCATCACCATAATCATAATCATCATCATCATCATCATCATCATCATCATCATCATCATCATCATCATCACATTTTTTGAATCACCACCATTTGTTTTAGTTTTATCACCTCCTCGAGGATCATCCCACTAGTATAAAAGGCAAGCAAAGCATATTCATATCTGAACTTCACAAAACAGTTTTTTCTATGGAGGTTTCCCAAAATTGGTATCCCCAAGTCACCATAGGTCCCTCTAACAAAGCGGAAACCTCGAGTTTGAACATGTAAAGATCATCCCACTTAGTATCACTGCTCAACACGTATATTCAATGCAGAATCATAACTTAACTTTATAACACAGTTATATATGGAGGTTTCCTAAAATTGGGGGGCGGTACCCCCAGTCATCATCCATTTGATTTTCGGATTTTTCATGAAATCAACCATCCATCCAGCTATTGGGGTACCTCCATGACTTAGGACCCCCCAAATCATCCATGTTGGTCCTGTTTAACCCAGGGTTCCCCCAGTCATCATCCATTCTATGTTCGGATTTTCGGATTTTCCATTGTAAACCATCCAGCTATTGGAGTAACCAGCATAGAAAAATAAGTCCCACCTTTCTCGGCCTCGGCCTGGCGCCTGGGCGGAGTCGCAGCGTCAGATCCTCCGAGAAGTTCTCTTTGGAGTGCCTGGAACCCGTGAAGGCGCCAGTGCTGGTTTTGGGAGGATCCGTGGTCTCCCAAAATGGAGGGTTAATAGAATGGCATTATAATGCTTAATCAGTTAATCATGGATTAACAATGGTTGATATATGGTTGATATACAGTGGTGAATATATTAATTCATGGGTGAATACTCCATTCCATGTCCATATCATAAATTGGTGGGTACCCCAATAGCTGGCAATAGCTGGATGATTTCATGGAGGAACCCATCAATGGACGATGACTCGGGGTACTGACTTGGGGAACCACCATATGGGGGCCAGAAAGGTGCTAGATAGACTGGATAGATGACTTTAGGAGCAGTGGAGATGAATGGGAAGAAATGGGATGTATTTATGATGTGCTGTGATAAACATTGATAAACCATATAAAACCTACACCACAAGTAGACCACTGAATGTGAACATCATTTTTTGACGGCTTCTGTGGTTGGTTTGGAATGCTGGCTCCATCGCAGCATTTATGGTTCCATCGCAACCCCCAAAAAAGAGTCCAACAAATGGAATTCTGGTAGAAACTTAAAGAAAAAGGCAAAATTACGTTGATTAATTATATGCTTACATCTTTTTTTATAGAAAATATTGTCACTTCTTTAAAATTCAGATATGGCAGGTGAGGGCTTGGGTGGTGGCCGGACTGCTGAACGACTTCTTCAGCATTGAGAATGGCGTCGTCATGGACAAGGTGGTTATCCGGGCACTGAAAATGCTGGATTTATCCTCTGGTAAACTAACAGTTTGCTATTGAAAATTGCCATTTAGTTAATTTAGTTCGTTGATTTACCAATTTAAAATTGTGATTTTCCATAGTTATGCTAGTTTACCAGAGGGTAATCTCAATTTATGGATATTTATGGTCATGTCAGTAGGGAAAAGGATTAACCAACAATTTTTGGGGTATCACATGTTTGGAGAAGGCTTCATCTACGTCTTTTTTCCCGTGGTTCTTGGATTGTTATGGATTGTTGCGATTTGCGATTGACATCTGGGCAATTAGCAAGACGTATTCAGACTTGTCCATTCAATGGACTGTGACACAAGTGCACCCTGTTCTGTGGGGATACGGCAGGCACGACGGTTCCATGCTCAGTATGGCTCAGTGATGAACGTCTGGATTGAGGATTTTGACCACATTTTTGGACGGATGATTGGCGCCTGGGTTTGACCCAGTTGTACATACTCTGTACTAATTTCACCTTATATTTCGTTTATAGAATAAGACGTGTTTCACAAAAAATACGCTCTTATCAACATTAGAACATTATTTAACATCATTTTCCACAATTTCCATCAGTTTCCCAATATTTTCCAACATTTCCAACCTTTTCCAGATACCATGGTTTTTTCTATCCTGTTTCAGCGTTTCCCCACCTCCAAGGTGGCGGCCCTCATGCATCGACCCACAAGGACAATCGGTGGATCAAAAAGCACGCCATGTCTTGGGGCCCAGGACATGGGACCGTTTTTTTTTGCTCAGAATGAGATTTCATTCATTATATTTTCATATTTTATGTTATTCTCAAAAAGGTTCTAAAATAGATCCAACCTTCAAGTCACGAATGTACAGGATGTTTCTAAGCTTCCAGAATTTGGATGGGAACATTTACAGTTGAAACCTTTATATGTGGAGGTTTCTTAACATGTGGAACCCCCAAGCCGCGCATGGTGCCAGAATGGGGCAACCGCTGCTGGTTGTGGCGAAGTTTACGGACGGCGACTATCAGCGCTTGGAAGGTGAAGGGCGCAGGTTTTCGTTGAGAGATGACTCAATGGATTCATCGAAAAATGGTGGATTAAGTATGAAAAGTTGTGGTTTAATGGGTTTGATCATCACAAATGGTGGTTTCAGTAATTTTAAGTACTATAAATTGGGAATCCTGGGGATTCAGGTAATGATTATGGATTTCATGGATTTCATACTTGATCAATTGGTTCAATGCCAATCTACAGGAAACCATGTTTTTTCTCCCCCTCACGGGAGAGATTTTTGGACTAAAAATGCTTAAAAATACTTGTATTTACAGTGTTTTGTGACAAGAGTAGGCTTAAAACAATTATTTTAGAGCACAAAGTAGAGTTCGCCTCTAAAGGCTATCATATGCTGTCATAAATCACTGGCATCTACAGATTTTTGTGACAGGATTCAACTTTTCCTGTGAGGCTTGTAAAGAACTACAAACAATCAACACATAACAAAAATCATTTGCTGCACAACATGCCATAAAGAATGGGTAGCTGTGCATCTTGGAACAGAATGTACAGTAGCAATGGGTATGATTCCGGGATATTTTCGGATTAAGTTTTCCATAGTTTTCCATTCTCAGAAAGTAGTTGGATCAGACAAGACAACCACGTCCCTTTGGAGCTGACGGCAGGTTGCATCCAGTTTGGCAACCCCATCGAAAATGTCGAGGATCGATCGGAGGGCGACCCTTCCGGGGCTGAATTGAGCCAATGAGTCATCGATTTCTATAGCGTGAAGTTCCGGACATGGTTGGAATATGTTGAAATCTGGGTCGGATTATGTACATTCACCTAAGTCATCATAATTTCTATATCCGGTGGCTTCAAACATTCTTAATATGTTTCAACCCGACTGGGATGATAATTCCAAGTGAGGAGCATATTCTTTAGTGTTGAAATTACCAACCAGATGCCATATATTGCTGTTTAAAACCCACTGACTCCATACCATGGAATATCAGACGGACCACAACTGACCAAAATGGTACAACTAGTTTCCATTCCATAATATCTATCCCTAAGTCTCCAAACCGCTGCCCACAACAGGTTCTGAATAGGAAGCCTGTAAATACAAACATCCACCTGCCAAGTACGTGAATACGAACAGTGAATTCTGACACCAAGTTAAGCCTGTGAATTTCAATCTGATAGTGTCGGAAAGATGCCTGAGGGACCCCACTTCGAAGCACACTGGCAGGAAGTGTCGGTTACTTTTTTTCATTCACGCCCCACTCGCTCACGCAAACTCATTCATCATCTTCAGACGATGATGAGCTTGACTCACCCCAATCTTTGTAACGCAGGCGAACATACACCTTTTGCAAAATAGCTAGCTCAAGGGTCACAGCATGAGATCTCCTAGCAATCCGTTTTAGGAATTGGTTCCAATCTTCTTGCCGAAAGCAACTCCAGAATCTGCTATTGATTCCTTGGGCTGCCAGAAAATGAAATTGCATACCCCAAGGGTTCAAGAAATTGAACATAGCAGGTGAATCAATACCAAGACACCATGGATTTCCACTTGGAAGGCAATCTCTTGCCAAGCCTCGTGACAATTTTGCATGGTGACTTAACAAAGAAGCAAAGCTAAATTTAATACACCACTGAACGCAGAGCATGCAACCTCTTGCCAATGCCTTTTCTTTTGACAAGGGGCATGGCACTTGGGCTTGACCGGAAAGAGGAACCTATTGTCCCCAGCAGCTTTCAATGCAAGCTTGAAATACGCATCCAAACTTCGATCCTCAGCTCAGCATCGTGATAGAAAGTTGTAGAAAGGCAGCAGCTTGGAGACAATGGGTATTGCAGCAGAGTTTCACAGCAGTCATGAAGCTGGGAAATTGTGGGGTCATCTGGGTACCGCCCGCTCGCTTCCGAGACATTGTACCATTTGGCATGGTAGAACCTCACCAATCAGAATTTATTAATAATAACGCAGGTGAATCATATAAACTTGCAAGTGGCCTTCATGTTGCACAGCTCAGTGAGCAGAACAGAGCTAAGGGGGAGGCACACACTCAGTGAGGAGGTGTAAGTATGATCCAGTAGGCTCATCAGCATCTCGCATGAGCTCGCATAGAAGATCACTAAGCCATCCAATCACCACACGGCACTTAGATAAAACATGCCAATAAAAACAACTTGATGCTCATCATCTGACACACAACCTATCAGTCGCAGCAATGAAGCTTGCATCTACGAATGCACCATCTAGTGTGATCCCCAGACCAGGATGGTATGCTCAGGGCACTGGTAGACTTGTTTCAAACATTTCCAAACATTTAAGTTAAGGGACATTCCACGCTTTGGCGTGAAGTTCTGCAAACTCACTTTGGCCCACAAAACTGCTCGGTTTGAATTTGGGCTGGCTGTGCCTGGGCTCATGGTTGGCATCCAACCGCGTTTGTAATGGACAGTTGGGTATGATGCTTGTTTCAAATTCATTGAATACAACAAGCTATGTGCAATCAATTTGCTGGATTTTTTTTCGCTTCGTCCAATTCTTGAAATCCACCCATGCATCATAGAAGCATTCCGCCGGATCCCGGTCATTCCCACCCCAGAGCTGCAGGTCCTCCTTCAAGACAATGAGTGCACCAGCTGCCACCCAAGTCGAGACACCAAGGTTGAGGGAATGCATTGAACAACACTTTATTTGCATCGGGTCAAAGAAGTTCAACTTGGTAAGTACACCTCAGGTGAAGAAGCCTGTCAAGGGTTCAAATGATACTAGCCAGCGATGGTTTCCAAGTAGAAAATTCCAGGGACACCCCAATTTCAGCCCAGCTACTCTTTTCACCTGGTTGGGTAGCATGTCGCATAAAGTTGTCATAGTCTCTCCGGGGAACGTTTTTCAATGGATTCGGTACCCTGATAAAATTCCACTTGGTCAACGTGCAAGCATGGCAAATTTGCGAACATTTCCACCATGCTGTGAGGTCGAACCATTCCTCAGTTGAAGGATGATCAAATTCAGGGAACCACATGTTGAAGGTTCCCCATAAACATGAATATTATTAAGATCAGCTCTGGTTCCAATGGTGCAATTTCAGGGGGGTTGACAGAAAGCAATCCATTTCCCATTACACTAAATACGACAAATTTTTACTGTGTGACCCAATGAAGTATTTAGTATAAGGGGGAAGGGATAAATAGAATGCGAAAATCTTGCAAAACTCTTCAAACCCAAACACCCTATGCCATTTCCAATCACCCAAGAAATCAGTGGTCAGGCACCGAATGGTTCGGTTTTCAGCATCTGGAGTTTTGCCAGGGACAGCCACCCCAGTAGAAAGTCGGTTCAGGGATTCCACCACCTCAGGGTCAGTTTGCAAAGCCCTGCCCCATCAGAAAAAGGTTTCAAACCCTGTTGCCTGATCTCTCTGCCCAAGGCCACCAAGAAACCGGAGCCATGAAAGCTTGGAGCGTTTCGAAACCCAGAGACAACTCCTGGGCTGGAAGGTGGCTGGACACCAACCAAAATTTATGTTTCATTTTTTCAAAACATGGACTGCATTGGACTCCTGAAGTTGTATGCATCCTAGGCTCCAACCTGTAAGTGAACAACGGGTAGACTGTATCCTTTGAATTTTTCCTCTCATCCAACCAGCTCCCACAAACCACTGAGACAATCTTCTCATTCCGTTCATTGAAGATCGCATCATCACCCCACAGGTAGATAGGAATGTAGATACCCCCCGTCTCTATGACACGCTTCACCCAGGGGATATTCTTCATGGCCATGTGGTTCCAGTATTGAGACACCGCGTCATCACTTGGAATGGCCTCTTCCTGGTGTTTCAAAAGCCATGGGAACAAATGCTCGGGTAGTACAACTGGCATTTTCCTGAGTAGACAGGAGTGAAAAAAGTATAAACTTCATAATCATGTGCATGTGCACTATTGAATGCAGTGAAGACTCTTCATTATTCTCTTGTCATTTTTTCCTCGAAGTGGGACCTCCACCATGGTGACTGGAACCTTATAGACCATGCAGTAGTGATTCCAAGAAGGAAATACAATGCTTCCAATTCCAATTGTTTACTTTCTACACGGGATCAAAATCAACGTACCAATGATAATAATGGGTGGCGCGAACATAAACCACACAGATTCAAGATAGGCTGTAAACAATCACCGAGAAACTACTTTGGTCACTTGTCGCAGCATGTCCCGGGCTATGTTCTGTTTCCAAGTTCCAGCTGCCCCAGCTGATTGGAGTCGACGGGCTGGGCCACTCAACTCCACACCATGAAAGCGAAGCTCCTGAGCACAAGTCTGGTAGAGGGGCCCAACCCTAGCAAGTGAACAATAAACCATCCCCATCCTTCTAAATCACCCACCAACTGATAATATTTTGTTTTTCAAATCAAGGGGTTTCAAGAAGATGATATTATTGATGAATAGATTCTGGAGATATTAAAATCATCTTGGGATTACCCAGCTGGTAATATCATCCAACCCTAGCGAGTGAACAATAAATCATCCCCATCCTTCTATATCACACACCAACTGAGAATAACGTGTTTTTTTCAAATCAAGGGGCTTCAAGAAGATTATGTTATTGATGAACAGGCTCTGGGGATATTAATATCATCTTGAGATTACCTGGTAACATCATCCAACCTATAGTGAGTGAACAATAGACCATCCCCATCCTTCTAAATTTCCCACCAACTGATAATAATTGTTTTTTTTCAAATCAAGGGGTTTCAAGAAGATGATATTATTGATGAATAGAATCTGGAGATATTAATATCATCTTGAGATTACCTGGCAACATCATCCAACCTATAGCGACTGAACAATAAACCATCCCCATCCTTCTATATCACCCACCAACTGAGAATAATTTGTTTTTTCAAATCAAGGGGTTTCAAGAAGATGATATTATTGATGAATAGACACTGGGGATATTAATATCATCATGGGATTACCTTGTAACATCATCCAACCTATAGTGAGTGAACACTAAACCATCCCCATCCCTTTGCCACCGAGCAAACGGAATATGATTTGATTTTTCAATCCAGGAGGTTCCAAGAAGATGACACATATATTTCAAGACCCTGGGGTAATGGTTATATAATTTTGGGACTAAGTCTTGAAACCATCACACCCTCTGGTCCTGCTGGACTGCTTGGATTGTCTCATGCGAAGCCGCGAATGATGATTCCTAAGCCATCTGGCTGAGGCTGCCCCAAAAGTCATTTCAAAGGACCACGGCAAGCAGATCAAAGGGAGAGGACAGGTTTGGTGGTATCCAAATGCTGCCTAGGAACACCCCCGCCTGCTCTGGCTAGGACATAATCAAAGATAGGTGAAGTAACTGGTGCTCCCACACCTGCGACGGGATAACATGGCAAGGGGATAGTAATCCAAGAAAAAGGGTCACAGTGGTTCTACCGAACATACAGCCCAAGGTATCTACCATGTTTTTCTGTTGGGAATTTTGATCATATATTTTTTGAAAGATTTAGAGGTTTGAGCACTCATAGTGAAAAACTGCAAAACAAGTCAGCAATCATATATAAAGATTAGGGGTGTACAAGTGTTGCCACGCATGATCCATCAGAAATTAAGGGTGATGCAACTGGATACACATGGAACACAACCGGAGGAATCTCCAAATCTTCTCCAGCAATAGCCTAGTTTGGAACTTGCTGGACAACCTACTAATATGGAGCTACTTGGCCAGGGTGAGCATGCTAAGCCCACTCACGGGACTAGCTGATGAAGAGAGGCTGCTCATGTCTTTGAAGGCTTTTTTTTTGAAAAGGACACTATGCCATTCTGAAGGAGGAGGCAACCATGGAGAAGCTGATCATAGTGGCTAGGTAACAAAAAATGCATAATTTGGCAAGTACCATACTGTTAGTTCACAACCCCCAAGAACAATCCAAGAACCCGCTGTCACATTTTCACTTCCAGTTTCTCAGCAGCGCTGGTCACTCCATAGCCACGCACACCTTTGGGGCCCTTGCCACTCACTGACTTGAAGAAAGGTTTCGTGTTTACTTACCCCATATTAGATGAATATTGTCACATAATTTCTGGTTCAGGGATATCCTTAAACTCATTCAGGGCCCCTTTTACTGTGTCCTGCTGGCACGCACCGCACCCTACACCCCTGGTCTAAAGATCCATATCACATATTACCAGCTGCTTGGCCTTTTGCATTCCCAGGGGGTATCAAGCAAATGTAACCAGATCTTTTGCACAACATATATCTCAGGACCCAGGTAGCAACACATGATAACAGAACTGGACCATACATTTTAATCAAAAACATGTTTTGGATCCCAGGCTCTAGCAGACCTATGCCCAGCAGCGGTAACACCCAAAATTCTTGAGTTTGAGAATTGAGCATCTCACCACTTGGAGATGCCAACGTACATTTCATTCAACAATTTGAAGAATGAACAAACCTTTCATGGTGCATCCCTATGAAGCCTCCTGCTTCACAGCAGCAACTCCCACCGTTTCCGCTTCAGGAGCTGCCGGAGCAACTGCAGCGGGCACAGAAGGCTTTGGACTGGTAGGAGCGGCCTTTGCTTTGGCTCTTTGTTTCGGTGGGGCCTTGGAAGTAGCACATGAGACTGCCAAAGGATACGCATCTGAAATTGTGGCCAAAAGTATTGGGAAGCTATTCAGCAACATAATGATAGAATGAAAAGAAATACTTCAGGGCTGTTAATCACTTTGAAGGATTTTTTTCTTTATCACTAATTGTGGGCGCTTTGCATCTCTCAGCTAATTCAAGCTACAACAGCTGCCTTCACAATCTTAGTACCGGAGGCGAAACTCAGGATGATTGTGTCTGCGGATCCAATCAACTTATCCATCTTGTCCTTCAGTTCACCTACAATGTTTTTGTCTTCATGACGTTCGGAATAGAATTCCTCAAGCTTCATTTTGGAGTCATGGAGTTTGTCCTGGATCGCGGTCAGCTCCCCCAGGTAGCCATCCTTCATGGCTTGGGTCCTCAAAGAACACAGAACCATAGAAAGGGGTTGAGCAAGTTCCTCATTGGAAACCATGTATAAAGTAAACACCCCAAAAGCTCCCATGGCAGAAAAAAATGGGGGTGGTTCCACAATTCACAATTAACATCAATTAACAATAACATACCTAATTTTACCTCAATGGTTGTCTATATGTTCTTTTTAATTCCTGTGAAGTACCACCCCAAACCATAGATTTTAAGTGGTCTACTCCAATAGAATTTGACCATGTGATGGGTGAGGTGCAAATCCAAATATCTCCCAAAAACAAACGAATTTCCTTGGGGCCCAAATAGAAAATGACTGATCAACCACTGGCACATGTTTGCATTTTGGACCTGGGTCATGATGCAACGAACTTCAGTGAGCTTAGTAGACAAAGAAGTGATTTTGTTGGAAACTTTCTTGTTGTGCTTCACCACAGGGTTTTCCTCCTGGTCCCCTGCACCTTCTTCTCCACCCTTACCCTTCTTTGACTTTCTCTTGGCCTTCGCCTTCGGGACATTCTGATTGGGGGATGCCCCCTCACCAGGAGGAGGAAGCGCATCACGCTGCTTCGCATCACCGGGCTGCGGGAAGGACCCTGCAAATCCTTTGTCGGAAAGCAGCCGTTGCCTGGGCAGAGATATGGAAAGGTGGAGGAATCACAAATGAGGGCATACGAAATACAATGTGGTAGGTGATCAAAGGGGGGTGGGTTACCTACTGACACAGAGGAGGATTGCAATACCATAATAGAAAAAGTGCACCATATCACAAGCTTTCGCTATCTTTTTAGCGCATAATCATGGGAATTATTGAAAGATTCATGTTGGTCACACCAAGGTACTAATTATATATATGTGTGTTCATTGTTCAAAACAAAACCCAGGATCAGATCAGAATGTGGGACGTTGAAACATTTTTTAAGTTCAGTCACGGATTGAAAAATCTGCGTTGACACGAAACTGAAACTATACTGCTGTATAAATATCTTTATGTCACTACATTGCTTGTTTCTATTCACGGTATAAGTTGGTATCTCACCAAGTCTCAAGTGTCATATTAATAGAAGATGTAGCAGGGTATTTGTGTAAATTACATGTGGGCTTTTTGTGCTATAATAAATAAATAAATATATATATATATACAATATTAATTATATTCATATACACATAAAAGATATATATATATATATGATACCATAGCTACATACATTTGAGTTACGTATATATGCAAATGAATATTATATATATAAATGTTATATAAGTTGTAATTTGACAGCAAAACGGATCGAGGGAACGCAGCATCATCAGAAAGGGATGTCGAGAGAAAGAAATGTCAAGGAGAAAGAGTTCCAAGAGATCACACAGTCAACAGCTGTGACAACCAGGCGGTCTCGCTTCATTCCTATAGGCTTTCCCTTGTCTTTATAGGCCCCCCTCCTTCAAAACTTCCGTCACCTGGCTTGCCCAGGCTGTCCCAGGCTCTACTGGCATGTCATAAATTAACAGCATGTCAATCAGCCTGGCACAGTGCCACTGCTGCCGTGATATTTTCAGCAGTCTAAACCTTCTCACTGATGAAGAGCGCTGTAAACCAATGGGCACTGTGGGACCAGAACCTTCCTTTCTAAGGCCCTACCTTGTTTTCTGTAGGCGTCTTATCTTTGAAACTTCCAGCCCAAATCTTGGGTTCCAATCTGCCTAGGCACAAGAGACCACGAGAGGCTTCACCTTCCATATGGCCATCATGCCTGACACCCCACTCTCGTTTCTTCATTTCCTCATCCTCCAAAACCAAGCTATCCCACACTCGGAAGAGTTCATACTCCTGCATCGCTGTCAAATGAAATTGGGATCCAGTGGGTGTTGCAAATTCACTGCCCCAAAATGTGTTGGTCTCATTGTGCAACAGCAAGTTGGACCTAGAAAGAAAAAAATGTTCTAGTGCAAGCCGCCTCATTATCTGGCACCTCTGGGTGCTTCAACCAGAAAGCCTCTTCATGAGCAGCACGGCTCTTCTCTGCCTCCTTCTTCTTCAGGCGGATGTCTTTGGCAATCGGCAGTCCATAGAGGTCGGTCAAGTCTTTGAAACTCTTGTAGACATAACGGCCACGCTTGGTCGAGTTGAACTGCTCACAAGCATTGGAGTATGTAGCACTTTTGCTCCAATCGCCCTTTGCACACAGCCAATCCTCGTACAACTGCTGCAAGAGGTGCCGGTCTCAGTTGCCATGCTACCACAAAATCAACATTTGCTTTTAAATTATGAGCTATATCCCACTGTCAAAATCGAAAGGTGGGGTTCTATTTGTGGGTGCCTAAAAAAGGACTGCTCAAAGTAAAGGCACTGTGACGTCTACCAGCAGCTTTTTCAAGCACTTCTGGCGGACAGCCAGGTCCTTGGCAGAGTGCCAAATGCAAACAAACTTGGCAGAACCAGGGCCCCAAGATCAAGATCCCCAGGATCAAGATCTCCAGAAAATCAAATATTCCACACATGTCCATGCTTAAAAATGGTACAAACGAAGCCAATGCAAGATGCCTTCAAAGGACCTAGAGAAAGCAACGTACGAGTTGTGGGCCAGTCGCTTTTCTCTCTCCTCCAGGCTCTCCAGCTTTCCTCTCTTGTTCATGTACTTGTAGGTTCCATCGTCCATCAGCACTGCGCATTTCTGAAGCTCGTCAGCTTCCAGCTCACGAGTGTTTGCCCTGAAGAACTGGTTCTGGGTCGTGTCTTTGCGTTGCAGCTCCTTGGACACTGCCTCGACACCGGACGGAGCAGAGCCATCAGCCTTCTTCACCTCAGGCTCATCTTTGGCAAGGTCAACAGTAGGCACTTCTCCAGCAGCAGGAGCAGGTGGAGAACCATGATCCATAGGCTGTCCATCAGGGAGAGGCTGGGTAGGAGTCGAGGCATTTGGAACAGGAACAGGAGCATGGCCACCCTCCAAAGCATTCTTCACGAGGTTCTGGACAGATCCAACAAGGGCATTCCGCACTTCATCAGGAATGTGGCTTTGTGCCACCACGTTGTCAATGGCTAGCTTCATAGCTTCGTAAGTGTTGGTAATCATCATGGGTGGCGTTTCTGTTGCTTCTTCAGCTGGCACAGTCTTCCCACCAGGCAAGGCCAAGTCAGGGCATGGTGTTGGTTCACCACCTTCATGCTGACTGGTTGGCACATCATCCCGTTGAGGCCCCGCAGAGTTTGGAGTATCGATGCACATGAGCAACTCAGCCTCCAATTCCGCAATCAAATCGTCATCGCGTGCAGAAGCTGCCTGCAACTTCTTCTCCTTGAACTCCTTGTGGGAAGACAGCACCAGCCCAACCACCAAGTTCTCAAAGGCGGATCTGACCTCCGCATGGACTGCCTCACGTTTCTCCACACTCATCTCCCCCTTCTCACGGCATTGGTTCACCCAAGATTCAAGGAGTTTCTTCCTTGATTGCAACTCTTCCTTGACTGCATCCTGATCTTTGGCACTTTGAAGCATCTCTGCAAGGTAGGTCTGGAACTTCACCTCAGCAGTCTTTGCAGCAGCACTGTTGACTTTGACAGCGTTTGCCTTGGCTTTCTCCAGCTCCTCAGACGAAGTTCTCAGTTCTTGGAATGCGACAAGAGCATCAGCCACCACCTCAGGCATGGTCTGCCTTTCTTTCAACGGAATGGTGTTTAATCCCTTGAGCCATGAGACCGTTGCTTCCTCAAGCTTGTAGCGGCCAAACTTCTCAGGGTCCCACCCACGCTCGAAGTAGGGCAGCAATGCCATGTTCAAGGACAAACTAGAATCTCGAACAAGATCCTCCACGTGGGGGCTGCACACAATGTCCTCCAAGCTTTCGGATCTGCCAAGACGCAGCCGCGCACCCTCATCAAAGAAGGATTGTGAACCTGATTGGACAGAAGAAACATCAAGGGAGACAATACATGAATAGAATTCATGAATATAGCAAAAGCATATTCCTTTTAATACCGATGGAAACATTGATAGATAAGTAAATGGGTGGATAAATAGCAGATAGGCAGAGAATTGGAAATAGTATTAAAGCTAGCTGGACAGATAGTTTCATACAAAAATAGATAGATCGATATAGATATAGATATAGATATAGATACAGATATAGATCGATATGTATATATATATACCTTTATTTTTGATATTTGAATATAGATATAGATACAGAAATATGTATATATTAAAATATTTACATATTAAATTTTAAATATAAATAGATGGATCTGGATAGATATAGATAAAAATAGATTTTGATATAGACACAGATATGGAACATATCGGTATAGATTTAGATACAGATACGATATAGATATTAATTCAGAAAGGGATGGGTAGATAGATAGATATAGATATAGATAGATAGATGGATGGATGGATAGATAGATAGATAGATAGATAGATAGATACATAGATAGGATCAAAAGGATCGATAGGTACATAGGTAGGTATAGGTAGAAAGGTGGATGTACATCAATAAATCACATGATACAAAAACTACAGTTGCGAATAGATGATGACAAGCAGGGAAGGATTAATGTTTCCAAGGGTTGGAGGGCCTAAAACCAGCAAATTGGTTTCCCCAGTAAAGTTAATATTACAAAGTTTTCGATGTCATTTTATTCCATACGGCAGGCCCCCCAAGTAAAAGATAATAAAAGTCAGAAGATGCACAGAACAGGAAGCACCAAAATTTTGGGTTCTACATGGGTGTCTCCAAACTTGGGGGCAAAGTTCCACTTGCCAAGGGATATAGCCACAACCATAGGGGTTGTGTTGAAACTTATGGAGAAACAAAACCACGCATAGTGGTTCAGAACTGCATCGCTGAAGATATTTTCAGCCTACAGGTGTTCAATTAGTTTTTTGTACAACCCAACCAAGCCCCAAATAAGGCCAAGGAGCCAGTCTCATAGGGCGGCAGCTCCGCAGGTGAATCCTCATGGGTTTAAGGGCTGGCAGTAACATTATCTTCTTTGAGCGTACATTGAAGAATTGGGGGTGAAAATAAAAATGATCAAACAGCTTCAGGATACCATCACTTCTTGCACACGTTGTGCTGAAACAGGCGTTTTCTCCACGGCATTAAGCATGGCATCGAACTCTGGGGTGAGGTCCCTAGGGGTGACTGGTGTTCCCTTCTCACCAGGAGGTGTTGATGCCATAGGTGTAGGGCTATCACACAAAGTTTCTGGTGTAGGGTCTTCCTCCTCATCTGGTTCATCAGTAGCCAAGCGAACCTTTTTGGTGTCAGGGCTTTTGATAGGAGGTGACACCACTGGGGGCAGAGTCTTTGAAGCCGCTGGGCTCGCCACTGGCCGCTTCACAGGAGCAGCAGGAGCAGCTGCCTTTGCCACAACTTCCTTCTGGCCTGAAATCCCAGCTGTTGGTTGGATGGAATGGGCAATTGTGATCATGGTAGAGCATTCAAGCCGTTACATGATTTGATTTGTGTTTCACAAACAAAACGTTTGTTGGGGTCATCATTCCAAAAACAGATGTCCCGGAATTAATCATACATTCACCCTTTTAGACGCCAAACCTATAGGCCTATAGGCTATAATTACATGTATGACCCATCCCAATTCACTCCTAGAACCAAAGTTTTCCCACTCAATCCTGAGCAATAATCGAGAGTTTGAATCCATTTCGGGACCAATCCTTATCTAACCCATCAATTTAAGAAACCAATTGTTTTCAACCAACAAGGCACATGGGCGCTTGGTCTTGATACGTGCCAACGCATCAGCCATCTCCTTTTCCAAGTCAAAGGAGGGCATTGTAGCCAGTCACCTTAGAAGAGCCAACATGTGGTCATTGAGGCCTTCTGCAGATGATGTTTGATAGGCAAGTACCTTTGATTTACTGATTTGGTTCAATTTCCAATGGGGAAAAAAGCAATGTTTCAAATTTGAGGCCAGGAACGCTCACCAGTAAGCACTGATGGCGCCACAACCCTACGGGGCAACCACGATCTTGATCCAAAATCCTGAAAAAAAAATCTGCCGGGTAAATTTAACGGAATTTCACGGAATTTCACACCCAGAACTTCGTATTTACAGTTTTTAACGGAATTTCACGAAATTTCACATTCGTCATCTGTCATAAATTTCACGGAATTTCACACCCAGAACTTCGTATTTACAGTTTTTAACGGAATTTCACGAAATTTCACATTGAAAAAAAGTTGGCAAAATAATTCACACAGTCATAGGATAACCTTTTTTTGAGGACAAACCTGGAGTAATGTTGTTTTGTGGGTACATTGAATTCAGGAGAAGCCCCCCTTGAGTGTTGGGTGGGTAAAAAGGATGGTAGTTATTGGTAAATGCAGTTGACGCCGGCAAACTTTGTGGCAAAAGAGGTGGTGCAACTGAAAGGTCTTGGCACCACAGGGCCAACTTTGCCCTTCGAAGGCAATCGCTTGACGGTGATGGCTCTGCCTGTGAAGTGTTTCCAGGATGCCTGACCGGGTAGGTCTCTGAGGAACCCTTACAAAAACAATGTGCTTCTGATGAATGAGGGCCACCACTTGACAAGGCCTATGAAGGCTGTATCAGCCTCACAGCTGGACAAGCTTCGCAAGCCCGTGGAGACAACTTTCCACAACAACTTTGAGGTTGCCCTGGACTTCTTGCAGACACAGTCTATATACTGGTTGAAAGAAATCATTTGGGATATATCGTTTTCAACCAATTATATATACGTTGATTCAGATGAAATTGAAAAGGCACCTTCACTCACCTTTAGAAACCAATCATTATTTCAGGATTTCAGGAAACTCAATCTTGCCCTGGCGGAGTTGGCAATCATACCAGTGGTGCAAAATAGTGGAGTGCATTTTTATATACTACGGTCAGAAGAAAGATGGTCAACACGAGTTATAGGTCTGAAAGTATGGTCATGGGGAATGGTGCAACCTCAGTTCTGCACAACAGTCCTGGCAAAAAAAGCAAATAAATTCGTCCATCCAATCTGGTTGTTTTCCCAACATCTTTCTGAAAGGTATTTGCATTGAACTAGCCTCAGTCACAGGGCAACAAAGGGCTTGGTCAACCTAGCCAGTGAGGCTTTTTAGCACTCGTTCAAAATCTTGTTTTGACGGTTCATGCGACCACCCAATAAAACTGTCCGGTTGGAAGACCCCATTCTTGGCCGCATCTCTCAGCATCTTCTCCAATGACTTGAAGTCTGCATGCAGGAAGGCCTCTGGCGGTGGCTCCTGGAGCTGCTATGCGTGAGAAGAGGCCATCACATGGAATGAGGGTTGCAATCCTTATATTCCTATACAGGAAATCTGTAGTATATATAGATATATATGCTTATGTTTATGGTATAGACTGCAGGCCCCAGAATAATATAGTTACACCCAATTCATGAGATCTAAATTTATTGAAAATTTAAAAATAACATTCCATTTAAACAGGGTCATCCCATGTCATCCCTATGACTGGGGTTTCTTTTCAAATACACAGATTCGGTCAACATACAGGGGACCCATTAAACACTTAGGGAGATTAGCCTTTATTTTAGCATGATCCTGCTAGTAACTATGCCCCCTATCTAAGTGGCAAGGTTTCTCAAACACCATGTGATGGAAAGAACTTTCACAATGAGGGCTTACACAGGATAATCATCAGCGGTGAGATACCACACACCCCATCTAATTTGCAGGATTAAAATCCACTTGCAGACAACCCTCCAAGTCTCACAGGGTTATGGGTGGCAGCCAGCCACTAAAGCCAGGGACCCATAGCCCATGTCCTGCCACCCGTGATCCAATAACTTCGAAGCATCAAGCCAGTGTTCTGGCTGACCATGAAGTCCAGAATTGAATGCGGTGGCCTAGAAACAATTTGTTTTCAGAAAGGAGGGCAGTTGATTTTTAGATTTGTTGCGTTTTGGGCAACATATACTCGGCTTACAGCAAAGCAGGGAATACTATTTTATGAGACCCCCACTACCCATTGACGATGTAGGTGTGCCACTCGCCGTCCAAAACCCGCAGGGTAGCTGGCAGAAGATGATAAATGCTTCCCGCCTGACCTGGGAACAAAGCAACATCGATAATGTAATTCTAGTTCTCCTGTTTTTTGAAGTTTGGAAGCTTCCAGGTCCCCAGAAACAATTCAGAAGGAAATTGCCTCTACATGGTCTAGTTTCAATGGCTTTGTTGGGGGTGTATCCCAAAAGTTTTTTGGGTGATGAATCAGAATCCATGGCCCAAAAAAGGGGATCCCGAAACTTTATTTCTTACTTGAAACATAAAAAGCTTTTGGATCCCCTATTTGGAGACATTCCTAATCAGTAGTTGTAAAGATTCAATCTTTATGATCAATAATAGGTTTCTTTTGGACTCGGATTTGGAGAAACTTCTGAACTGGGATGCATCTCCAGTTAAAGGAACCCTGGAAACAGTAAGGTCCCCACACTGAGTTTTTGAGACATTTTTTTTTGACCTTGACAATCTCAATGTCATTCTCCTGCTGCTCCCGCTTGATTTGCTCCCGTCGAGGCTTGCTCAAGCTGTTGGCAAGAAGCATCATCCACGGCCTGGGCACTGGTCTTGGGGCATGGGTGCCAGGTTTGGTTCGTAGACATTTTAGGTTTCTGGTTAATTCGTTCAACAGGGCGCACCATCTTTAAATGGAACCTGCTTCATCTTTAAACATAATGTTTGGACAGGCATGTCTGGATGCTATGCATGCAAGTAGCTACAAACTAATCTACCAACCCCTTTCCACCCCAGAAGCTTTGGTTTAGCCAGAGATCAATGTGGTGTCCCAGAAAAAGTGCATTTCTTTACAGGGGTAAAAGCCTAGAAGGACACTTTCCTCACACAGTTGAAACTGATAGGTAAGAATCTCATTTGCTAAAAATACCTACTCAGCAGGTTCCTTTGTAGAAATATTTGTTGGGGTTCGCGCACGATTCTTGTGTATAGAATGCAACCAAAAACATGTTAAGACAATTTGGTGAGTTAGGATAGATATGTGTATAATTCATAACATATCTTTTACATCAGCCATTGGACACATTTATCTGCAGAAAGGCCCCATGTGCTCTAATCTTTCCCCAAGCCCCATGGTCATTTAGGGACCCATATTTTATAGACAAAAATTGATATTATGAGCACCCAAATGATTTTAGCAATTTCCAGACATAGGTTGGGGTCCAAGAGCTTTTAGCCCCATGCAGATAACACACCGCAAGTCACCACAATCAGCCAATGCACGCGTTGCCTATGCCCACTTGTGGCTTTTCCGATATCCCCCCATACTCCCCCATTGACCTGGGCCAGGGGGTGTTGAGGATGCAGTTAAACTATTTGATTGGTCCTGGACACTTTCACACACAACAACTAGCAATCTAACTAAGGATATGGCCATTTGACAATCAAAGGCTTAAGGAGGGGGTTGATCAGCAGCTGTATTGGCGGCATATGGGTTAAAGCAGTCCGGGCAGGGTTTTCTGCAAACCACACTGCCCCACGGATCACGCTGACCAGGGCAAAGATCATGAAGCGGGTGCAAAAGGTGGACCCTTCCATCACGAAGGCACACGTCTGGTTGCCATAAGGACATACGGAAGACCTTTGGTGGGTTCCCGACGACATCCACCCAAAAGATTCACAGGGGACCGCCCCATAGCACAGCCCAAAGGCCAGGAGTCTAAGACTGAGCAACAGCCCTTTGCAGAAACCTGTGTCACTTCTAAGATCAAAGGTCACATCCTCCTTGAAGTCATAGCCTTGCCTTAGATTCACAAACATCTTTGCAGGGAAATGGGCAACGTCCAAAACCATCAGTGTAAGTTTCGACATTGGATGGTGATGATGATAATTTATCATTTTCCGGTTGGATTGTCATTTCCCCCATTTCCCAAAAAGCACCAAAAATACCCAAAAAAGAACCCTCCCGCGGGGGTCCTTTTTGCAACTTTTCCTTTGCTGGGGCCCTCTTTGGGGGGTTTGAAACCAACAGGAAAATTGCTCATGATGATGCTAATGATGATGATGGTGATGATGATGATGATGATGATGATAGCGATGATGGTGATGATGATGTCCAGACAGGTAACACTCCATTGCCGATATCAGCCCACAGGTGTCTTGATTCATTTTTTCTGAGCACCAATTTTACGCCAGGGCACGCCTGCAACTTCAGTTCACCTGATATTCCAAGATCATTGGAACAAATTGCAGGTGGGGATGGGTGAGCCAACAAGACTTTCATATCAGCGGAAGGCAATTCAAGCATTCCTGGGTAACATACCCCCAAGTCCCCCCAATACTTGAAAACAGGAATCTCCAAATTGGAATGATGGGGTATTCTCCAAAAGGTCTACTTGGACTTGCTTTGGAATAAGCCGAGAGACGAAAGCCATTCACCACACTCTGCACCCCAGAAAAATATTCGCAGCAGTGTACATCCTGCACAATGCATTTGGGTGACAAGTACCAGGGCCCACGATTTTTTCTATCCACCCTATATAGATGCATGTATGCATGCTTACTTTTGGATATTGTCCCAATGACCATGTAAATACTTCCATATAAATGAGGCAACATTTTTCCTATGTGGGTTTTAGGAATCTTTTCATCATCTTATAATTTCAAAATCAGGTTGCCAGCCAAAATGCCACCAAATACGATGAAAAAACAGCAAGATGAATAGCACCCAGTCCCGGGAGGTCTCACTGGTCGCCACTGCTGCCACAAAATCCAGCGCATGGATCCTCAGAACACCCCTGTCTCTGAGGCAGCTGGGAGCTGCAGTTTTGGTGAAGAAAGGGTTTCTTTTATCATGAGGTAAAGGGGGGTAGGGATCATAAAAACCCTTTGAGATTGAATAGCCTCAAACCTATTGTTTGTAAACAATCATTTATGATCATAGAAAAGCACTGCAGTGTAAATTGGTGCCAGGGAACACTATGGGCGGCAGGCCAAACATGAGTAGCAAAGCCACTTGCATGCGGCTCAACCGGATACTAAGTTGCGGTGAACGGACATTGCGAGCTGCTGGCATGGCTCCAATATGTAGCACAATCAGATCCGAGATGGGGAAATTGAATGCTGGCTGCTGGACATACAGCAAGGGCAAGCAGAAATGAAATCCTGTAAATGGGAATGGTCCAAGAATAAATGATTTTTCCAAAACCTGGGTTTTGTTTGTTGGGTCTTGCTTGACAACATCCCTACCAAAAAGCCTTGAACTTGTTGCAGCACAAGGGTTACAACGGGGGTTGGCGCACCTCTGCGGAATGCAGGGGCCACAGCATGACCACCATCTTGTTGTTGACGCCGGTGCCGCAATTGACCTGCCCACAAATTTTGTCAAGTGTAGTGATATAAAATATATATGTGTGTTTTTTGGAGGCATATGCATTCATCATTCAAAGGTTCAACATAATTGCCCCCAGAGTTTTGAAGCAAGTGCGACTTTGTTCTCAACTCCCCAGGCGGTCGCTCATCACATCGCATCCGTTCCCACAGAACAGGTGGCAAAGGCAGCAACACAAACAATTTGGTAGTATCCCCAAGGTCTTGGGATGTCTCCAGGCTTTTGTAGCCAAATCCCAAACTACCATGTGCGGAGGCCACCCCTTGTCACACATAAACAGTTTCACAGCGATCCAAAAGCATACACACTTGAACTTGTAGGCCAAAATGATCATATGATCATAGCTCATGTCCACGCGCGATCTTCACATATCACGCATGGTGCGATTCCGAAGGAACCCACCCAGCCAACACTTTGGCATGCTTCCACCTCAGATACTTGAAACCAATAATTCACATCAAACACTGAACAAAGGGTTTGCAAAGCTGTAGTGAATGCACCCATGGTACTGCATGGTCATACATACAAATAAATCTTTTTGTAACCAGATCCACCAAGCCACGCCTTTCCCATGTCCTCGTATTTATTCCATGACACAGTGCAGCGTCCAGAAGCGTCAGCTCGAATGCGATCATCACCTGTCGCGTGGCTGATGCAAAATTGCTCAGCAGACAAGACCACTAGGATCGGTCGAACATCATCGCGGGGAGGGCCAACCATGTAGCTCCTTAGCAATCTAGCACTCAAACAAAAATGTGCTGCAAGGCCAAACCAAGCGCAATTGACATGCACACTCTAAAGCGTAGCACATCTCAAACCAGGCTTTGGAGTAGTTACACTTCACTTTTTGTTTTTGGCACATGTTTGCACACACTTGTTAATTAATGTTAAAATGAGATTCATTTTGCTTTCATCCTTTGGTTCTTCCAAATCTGCAAGCATGTCAGGCAAGAGCTCCCTGCTGCGACGAAGCTTTGCCAAACCATTCTTCGCCTTCATCTCCCTCTTTCGTCTTTCCAGAACCTTTTTCGGGGTCTGATTGCCATGGGGGTTCCAAACCTTGCACGGTGTTTCCATGATTCCAGTCTTTCGGGCCTTGCGAGTCTTTGCAGGTGCTTTCTCAGTATCAGTCCCTTTCCTAGAGGGTTTTTTCATTTCCACAGCTTCCTCGGTTGCACTTGCCCCAGCTGCAGCACTTGGCTTCAGCACTGATTCCTTTTTGCTTTTTTTAGCCTCCTCCTTCTCCTGGCGCTTTGCCTCCTTTTCAGCTTTCTTCCTTTCTCGTTCTGCGCGTTTGGCTTGCATCTGTTCTTTTTCTGCTTTTGCCTTCTGTTTTTCATTTTTCTCAGCTTCCTTTGCTGCAACTGCTGCTTTCTGCTCTTCCTTCTTTCTCTTCCGCATTGCTGCCTGTTCAGCAGCAATGTTCATTTCCTGTGCTTCGACTGGTTTTGCAAATTTCGCCAGAGCTGGGGGGAGAGGTACTGGGCGAGAAATCAAAGGACCCTTGCTCGAGTCAGGCCGAGAAGGTATCTTCAAGGTCTCCTGGAAAGAGCACAAACCGTTTAACCTAGCACCATGCCAACCTCTTTCTTGACATGACTTTTGCTCAACTATAGCATATAGTGCATTATAGGTCAATTCGGTTGCAGTCTATGATCTACACAAAAATATGGGTTGTCATGTCATGAGCATGTAGCTCACGGGTTGTTGTAACTTTCACACGCATGAGGAACATTGACAAGGCAACCGCACAAATCTCCTTGTCAGGCTGTTGAGTCACAGGTGTTGGTGCTGATGGTTGGGAAGGTTCCCTTGAGGTCTGAGCCTTGACGACAGCAACTTCCTGCCAAGATGAAACACACCCCAGCCAAATTCCAAGTGAAACAAATCAAACATTTAAGTATATGTCAAATTTCTTGGAAGGTACTAGCAACAGGAAGTCCTTCATGCGAGGTGGCATCCAAGGATTGGGAAGCTGTGGACGGTAGGTTTCATAGTAGGCCACAAAGTCCAAAAAGTGTTTTGGCCCAAGAGACTTGACGACATCATCGTGCTCGGCCCAGTCATGGAACATTTTCTCAACCTCCATCGTCCAATCGACCTGGAGTCACAACTGGAAATTTTGAAACCTTCAGATAAATTGTAGGCAAAAACACACCTTTGGCCCTTGCAGTCCCGACCAACCACTTGCCTTCTGCCTTTTGGTTGCTTTGGGTTCTGTGTCTGCCACCTGCTGCCATGTAAAACTCAACAAGGAGAAGCTGAGCTCTTAGATTTCATTTTTTTTTCATTCAGCGCTCTTAAGGAATCTGGTCCTTGCCGCGACATGCAGCTAATTTACAAAAACCTGCATTTAATTGACCTGCCTGATCATTGACCTTGGTAATCCGGCATCCATGTGGCTGCAGCTCGGATACGGCCACAAAGCACTTCGGCTTCGCTGACCCACTGTACAAGGTCTGACTCAGGCGGTTCAAAAGAAGTACACATGCCCCTACGACTACGGCTACGCAGTTCGTCAATCACAGCACCTGCAAGAGCTGCGCAAAACTGCTCTGGGTATTCTTTAAGAGCACTGGTGCGGAATTTCCCATCAGGCCCCTTTCCAATCGCCGTCTGAGTAGGCAACTTCGCATCTTGGCATTGCCGGCCATACATGGACTGTGCAAATCGCGGCATCCGAAGTGCAAGTAACCCGGTGGGCTTAGTCATCTCGCAACCCCAGCGCCATTGGGACATGATATGGAGAGCAACTTCTGGGTGTTGCCTCAACAGTTCTGTCCACGGCGCCTTCCACACACTCGCAATGTGTGGGTCTGCAGGGGGAGCTGGGTGCTCGCTGATGTACAATCCACCAGTGCAGATTGCCCATGCGATTGTAATCGTAGTTTGTAGGTAAAATTGTGTACCCTGACTGAGTTGGCGCAATTCGCGCATTGTAAGTCCTTGTAAACAAAATATCCTTTCAGCGCTTCTGAGAGGTCGTGGGCCCGATGATTTGCAAGGCTCAGGATCATCACTTGTCACCAGTGAATGGTGCCTGGCTGCAGACCACGTCTCACAAGGCGCGCCGGCAATTGTGGCTGCTGTCCGGCCGTCGCGGTAAAGACGTGTCAATTGACTCCACGTAGCCGATGCGACGTGGAGATTGCCCATTACTTCAGAATTGGCCGTGTCCAGGGAGAGGACCAGGACCTGCAAATTAACTTCAGCTGCCCAACGGGCAAGATAATCGTGCACGTCTCCTTGGCGTCTTCTACCACTGAATAGGTGCGCAATCAGGAAAATCGGCTTGTCCTTCGGCTGCCTCCAAATCGGCACTTTGCGCTCCGTAGGGAGGTCAAGCCATTTGATGGTGCAGACAAAATCAAAGAGAAAATGCTGCTCCTCAAAGGACATGGGTATAGCGGCAGCCGTCACTGCCCTCTCTTGTGCATTTGCCGTGCCCTTAGGGACCTCACGGTGCGGGAAGACCTCCTCAATTTCCTCTCTAAGGCGGCCAAGCTTCGCACGCAGGAAGGTCTGTCGTTGAAGGTGCTCAAACCTAGGGAAAACAGCAATAAGCTCACTGAATGCTTCTTCCACCAGGGTCTCAGCTCGCCCATCCAAAAAGGTGGCAATGACATCTGGCAAATTATCTTGTCCCCAGCGCATGAACTCAGCCTCAAACCATGTGCCATGCATCCCTTCCTCATCGCCTAAGAGAATGATCCATCTGTCAGGAAGATCGTCCACAAGGCGCTCATCGTAGCCTTCCTCCTGAAATTGCATGAACCACTCTTCAGTAGTCTGCGAGAGGGCCTGGCGAAGATGGCTGGAGGTTCTCTCAGCATCATGAGGGGCATCTTCGGTCAGTTCAGCATTGATTCTTTCCAATTCAGAAAGAGTCTCCTCAATATGTTGTAAGCGAAAATCAACCTGCATGGGGAGTGGCCCCAAGGTTTGCACTGCTTCAACCCTAGCAAGACCTCGCACCTCAAGCGGTTTTTCCTGAAATGGCTGTTCACTAGGTAACCCGCAGAAATTCATCTTTTTGAGCTGCTGAAAACACTTATTAACACCCGTTCGCCTAGACACATAGGCGAGGTGCAAATAGAGCCTTTGTTTGGTCCAAAAGTATTTTAAGCAGGCCGGACAAGTTTCACCTACCAGCATGGAATGTTCAGGAGCAAACTCATGGTGCATCTGGCGTCGGTGACATGCTAGTCCTTGCTGGGTTGAAAATGTCCTTCCGCACTGACAATGGAATTCTTTTCTGGTTTCGGCCTGGCCCTGAAACGGTTCCGGCTGGAACGAGCCACCATGTTGGAGGAGGATTTTGAAGAAACTTTTATGCATGCCAAAGAGAGTATTACACATTCCCTCCTGCATTTGATAGCGAGTCCAAGCTCGCTTAACTCTAAGTTTCCACTGCCGTCCTCCAGCTTGCCAAAAATCAAATACATCAGAGAGATCTGCTCTTGATCGCAGGCATGGCGGCGCATCCGGCTCAAGGTCGTGTAGCCAAGCCAAATCATACTTCAGCCCATGCATCCATGAATCTGGCCTCAATGCTTCCTCACGGTGAAGCAAATGCTGCAACATAGGTGGGCCATGTTGCCAGAGTTTTTGCGCATAGAGAAGTCTATCAAGCGCAATCCTGGCACGCGGTGGGCTATGGCCTGCCCGCTGGAAAACATCTGCAACAGTCAGCGAGGTGTGCTCCTCCTTGGACAGCCTGAGAACTCTCTTCAGCATGTTCCACACTGCGGTCTGCAGGCGAGCCGTCTGTCGCATTGTGAGTGGAGCCCACGCACCAAGACCAAAATAAAGGCGTGATTCAACCAATGTGCGATACATCTGCAACCGTGTATGCACAGGGAGATGCCTATTACATAGCACCGGTGCTGCCAGTTGAGCAAAAGCACTCCTCGCTAGGCCCAATCTGGTGGAGATCTCCATATCCAGCGTATGGGAAGCACTAAAAATAGTCCCCAGGTGTTTGTAATGAGCCACAAAATGAATAAAAGCTTCTTGTGTCCCCAACTGCACCCAGAGACCTGGATGGTCATTCAATTGGTATTGTTTCCTCATCTCTGCTGCCCCACTCCCTTTGAACGTGGCAACCACACTGGTCTTACCTTTGTTGAGGTTAAGGAGAAATCCTCTTTTGAGGAAGACCTTGTGCACGTGTTGCAATGAGGTTGCAATCAAATCTGGTAGTGCATGTGCCTGCCGTGTTGCCAATGGCAGTGCCAAATCGTCTGCCCAGACGACACACTCTGCTCCTATGTCAGCGTCCGCGAGAATTCCTTGAAACTCAGCTTGGTCTGCCAACCAGGCGTTGATCTCCTTCGAGACATCAGCCATGAGAATATGAAAAATACAATCGGCTAACGGTGAGCCTGGTCTTGTGCCTCGTCTGGTAATGATAAAACGCTCATCTCCCGGGGCTTTAAGCCATGTGTCGGTATGGAGGTCTTGCAACAATTGGACCAGGAAGGCCGGTGCACCGAGCTGCTGCAAAAGGCAAGGCAATTGCAGCAAATCCATTGCCTCTTGCACAGGTAGGCCCTCCGTGACAAGAGCTTGCAGAACTTCCTCAATAGCCTCAGGTACATGGACTCCAGAGACCAGCTCTCGGATGAGCCGATGGAAAGCATTGGTCAGATCGAAAAACACAATAGCCGAAGAGTGACCTTGCACATCCATGATTCTTCCAAATACCTGCTAAGCACAAAAAGGTCTAGTCTAGCACCTTGCTCACAGGCTTTTCCTTTGCAGCTTCTTTCCCATCCTCCAGCACTGAAGGTTCCCACAAATCAAAAGTGTCACAGATGAAATAAGTTTGGACCCTGCAAGTATCTTACTACACCGGACCATCCTGGAAGTCATCTTTTCGCTTGCTGTCAGAAGTCTTGGGTCGAGTCAGAGCCTGCGGCTTGCTTAGAAAGCATGGGCTAGTTTTACAACAGTATGTTTCTGAATGCAACTTGCTGACTGGCTAGGCATTAAATCTGTTCACACCCCCCGGCTTCAGTAAGACCAATCATGCTTAAAAAATGTCATCACACTTGTAATCAACAATCAAGTGCAAACACCCGCACAGACACAGAGCCAGTGCAAACATACGACACAAATTTGAAGGACACATGTTCGGAGCCTCCCCCTTTGCAGGATCATCACCATGCAACCGGCTTTCCTTCAAAGCCTTGCTGTCAAGCAACTTGCCCACCCCAAACTTTTCACAGACAAGGAGCCAAGCCAGCAGAAACCACCCGGCCCTGCCTCAGCAAGCTCAGCAGAGTTGTCATGACCATCACCGCTGTCGATTTCAAGAGGAAACCCATCCACCTCACAGGTTGCGTGGCAAAACCAAAAAGCCCCATATTGTTAGGACAGCAGCATCCAGAACCCACACACATGATTTCAAAAGAAAACACAGGTCGAATCTTCTATATATATATATTTATTTATCTATATTATATATTGTGTTATATATAGCCTATTTCAGGCCCTGCCATGTTTCCCACCTGATCCATGGACATTGACAACGTGTCACAAACATCCATGTAGCTCTTTTGGTAAATGGAGTCATCAAAATTCGAAGGCCCATACACCTTGGGTACCTCAGAGACCTCCTGGGCATGGTTTGAACAGGGTAGGAGGCATAAGTGGGAACAAAACACACCATTGTCATACCAGTGCTTGCACCTACCACAAATAGCATGCATGCATGTAGGCACTCCTGTTCGTCCATTTCGTCTTGATCAAAAGGATCTTCTCTACGAAACCCAGGTGGGTCCGGTGATTTTTCAAGAGGATCTTCCTGCACAACACACATGTATGGTAAACATCGCACAAAATATTATATACTATCAAATCATATGATCATATCATATCATATCATATCATATCATATCATTCCAACTAGTTTTGGTGGGAGAGGGCGACAGAGGAGAGAAAAGAGAGAGGGAAAAGAAAGGGAGAGAGAGAGAGAGAGCTGTGGCTTTGGCCACAAATCAGAATGGGCTCAAGATGATTCAAGCAGCAACCTTTGTAGCTGTAGCTTTGGCCACGGATGGGCTCAATGATGCAATCATCGTAGCTGTAGTTCTGATCACAGAATGGGCTCAAGATGGCTCAAAACACCAACGCCCCGCCCCAGATGCACAACAAAGCCCCAGAAAGCAGGAAGAACATACAGACAGACAGAGACAGACAGAGACAGAGACAGACAGAGACAGACAGAGACAGACAGAGACAGACAGAGACAGACAGAGACAGACAGAGACAAACAGAGACAGACAGAGACAAACAGAGACAGACAGAGACAGACAGAGACAGACAGAGACAGACAGAGACAGACAGAGACAGACAGAGACAGACAGAGACAGACAGAGACAGACAGGCAGACAGACAGGCAGACAGACACACATACATACAAATACATTTACATAGAATATGTAAATAAATATATATATATATATATACATATTTATATTTTATATGTTTGACTGCGAAAATTTGGTTTCAATGATGTCCAAACTTCATACCAACAATCCTTCAGCTCAACATCATCCAAGGCCAGGCTGTCAGTCGATTCCGACAGGTACTTAAATCGCGCACCACAATTGTTTGCCATTCCCCTCGCTTTTGCAACGATCTGCTTCAAGACCATCACCTGTTGGTTCCTGCTGAGGGCAGGCCATCCAGGTTACATTATAACCCCAATCAAACGCTGGTTAGAACCAATAAGCCCATTCGCATAGCATTAATCATTAAGCACCACTAAAGGGGGTCCCAATATGTGTAATTCCACCTGGATTTGTGTTTAGGGTGGTAAGGTATTAAATGGGATGAAACTACTTTTAACACATAACCAGTCATGATACCCCACCTAGTCTGCGAACAACGGTCAAAAAACAGGTGGTCACATATTCCCAGATAAAGGCATCATGTTAAAATGTTGGAAACATTTCACAGCCCAGTCCGTGCTGCCACTGTCCGGTATGTAATGTTGACCGTGTGTCGTGCCAACTCCAAGAGCTTCCCTCCTTCGTACACTGCCCAGTCCTGCGTTTGAACTTGGATATGGATTGATTTGTAAAAAAATGCACTTGGCTCAAAAAAAACGCTATTTGGATATAGATGGGTATCAACTAATCTTCCCTTAGTTGTCCCAATTTTTGAGCCATAGCTTTTTAGATAAAACACATGAAGCATCACACAGCTCCTTAACGGTTTTTTTTCCTCCCCTCCGCTCATAGAGCTCTTGGGGAAAAAAATTGCACGTAACAGCCAGCAGAGCAAAGGCTGCCTCATTGCAAAGGAAACAGTTTTTTTTAAAAAATATAATCCAGATTTCCAGATTGGAAACTTATACGCATGTTGCAAAGGCTGCTCAATTCCACACCAAGGCCAACGCGGTTTCTACCAAGAAACTTTTTGATCTTCAGCTGACGGAAGCTTCCCGGCTGCAAAGGCGACCAAGTAGTCTCGCAGCAGGGGGTAGTTCTTGCATAAGTCCGCCTCATGCACCTCAGAAAAGGCAATAGATTTAAATTGGGAAGCACCCAACCATGAAATACCATGTTCCCCGGCTCTTCAAAATAGGATGTGTGGGTGACCAACTTGGCTGAAGATGCAGAATTTTGGATCTATTTTCAGAAACCCTTAGATGACACAGCGCGCTGGGTTTGCCTCATGCCCTGTTCTTGTTTATAAGTTGGCTAGGGGTGGCTTGCCACAAGGCGACGTGATACATGGGCTTTTCCAAACAGGCGCACCTTAAAATAAGTTCTACTGTTTTGTTGGAATATCATATTTTCAGGCAAACCTGCAGGGTCCATATGCATACCTGCAATCAGAACTTGACTGTAGACCGCACATGCCTGACATACATTGACATACCATGTAATTATGGATTCCCAAATTCCTTTATTTGTCAAGTGACTACCATGGACTCCTTCTTCCAGTGGACAATTTGCTTGTCCTTGGCTGGCATGGAAAGATATTGATTCAAAAAGGTTTGGACCAGGGTCTTTCACAACTTTGAAGTAGAGGTTTCCTAAAATATAGGTACCCCAAATCATCTGTTTTGATAAAAAAACATATAAACCATCCATTTTCCGTCCAATTTGGGTACCCCCATTTTAGAAACCCCCCAGATGTTGCTTTCAAGTATCAGGGCTGGCCAGAATTTCTGGGAGCATCGGTTCTAAAGCAGGTTTGATCACGTCATGTATCATCTCAGCCATCTCCTTGCAAGAAAAGGGGAGGCCCAAACACCACAATCAAGGCATGTGGTGAAACCAAGCCTGATATTAAGAGCAGAAAGTTGACAACAACATGACAGGTTTTGATCTTGATGCAGGCTAAGTGCCCCAATATGCAGAGTCAGTGGGGATAGTAGGTGCTTTACACCTGGTGTGTCCGCAGACGCTGTTAAAAATCCAGCGGCCGCCATTGCGCCCACGGCTGAGGATTGAGCCACAACCACAGCTGATGGGCAGGCCGCAGCAGGTTTCAGAAAGCAGCACAAAGTGATCAATACCACTACCATCAAGCTCCGGTGTTGGTTACCGCATCCATTGTTTTTAAGTGAAAAACAACTCCCAAAAGACCAAAGCAAAATACCTTGCCTAGCAATGAGGCAGTTCGGAGAAGGCCCATCAGCGCAGCAAGAAAAACGGCACTGGACAGTTGTGAGTTTGAGAGGTGATTCAATGTTTGGGTAGCTTGGCCTTTTGTTATCCAAACTTGACAGATCTTAGGTCATGGTTTTCTTTGATCCACAGTGCCTGCAGCCAGGCTAACAGTTCACATTTACATCCTCAATCGTAAGTATGTGAATATGAACATATTTGGCCAAGACTGTGAATAGCACATGTTCAGCCAAGTCGGTCACCCACACATCCTTAGAGCCTTAGGGTATGATATTATCATATATTTACCAGATTCAGATACCATAACTGTCAGTTATCATCGAAACTATGGAATAATAATGGTTAATAGATAGTAATAGTATTCCGATTTTTTCGTGCGAGTTGTTCATTGTTTTTTCCCCATTGTCAACCATTAGTCGAAGGTGCCCCATCATGGAGGATCCCCAGTCGTCGCCATGGGTTAAACGATTAGCTAAGTCATGGTTGGATGACTTGGGGCATTTTTCGGGACAAAACTGGAAACTTCCATTTTGAATCATTTTGAGACTTAGTGTACTTAATGTACTTATGACTTTCTGATTTCGCCTGTACCGTACCCATCAAAATTGCTACTGTAAAAGTCCCAAGTCATAATGAGTATAGTAGCCCAGGTACTTCTAGGTACTTGGAGGCTCCCCCAAAAGTGACAGCCCAATGATAAAGGTTTATTAAGGGCTCCGTAACCACCAACCGCTTGTGAAGCATCAGGGTGAAATTCACCGGGGCTGAAATCTCTCATCGACTCATCGCAGGTGAGAACAAGGAGCAATTGGAAGTCACTGAGAATAAGATCCTGGATGTCACTGGTCAGCATATGTTAGCATGGGAAGCAGAGTCCAAATCACCAGAACAACTTCGTGGTACCAATGGGAAATTATTCCAAAATATCCTGTATATACTGTATAATGGTAATATCAATGTTTATCCCATTTTATCAAATGGTAATTTACCTACTTCAGTTTACCAGACAATATTTATCCAGATTTGGAATCAGCTAACTCAAAGATTTTGTGATTTTTGTGGTTTCCAATGAATCAAATGGATTCGGAACCTCAAAATGAATTCAAAGATTAAGTTCATTAAAGTTGAAAGAATCTTGGTTCAAGTGGTTCCAAGATTCTATGAGATGATGATTGGTGAACCACCTAATCGAACTATTCAAAGAGATGATCGCCGGATTGCTCAACTCCGAGGAGATTGGTCACGCAGCTCATCAACCATAATCCCATCACCCGTTCATATTAAACTTATCAAACACCCCATTTCTATGGTCCCATTGTGGAAATTCCCTACATCCACCATGGTGTCGTTTCGGGAGTGTTTTTTTTACAGGGAAAGGGATTACAAAACAAACACATCCCTTTCCATTCAGGATGAGGCACATAGTTCCAGGAGGATCTCGATGCAAAGAGCCCACCAATATTTCGCAGATATTTGGGACCATTTTGGGGGGGTTGATATTAGGGGGATGCCACTAGTATCATTAATCGAATCACCATAAAATCATTTTTGGTGAAAAAAACGCCGATTATTTTGTTTAATTACTCCAATATACAATTGTGATATTTTTACCAGAATCTGTGATTCCATTCTTTCTTCGTAAGTTCCATCACCAGAGTTCTTCACGCCTCACGCCTCAGGTTCTCAGTTCTTCCCAGGGCAACATCCTTGAAGATGAAGCTGCAGTGCAGGTCAGTAGGATCGTTGAATGAAGCCTCCGAAAGGTCCCCGTTTTTTCTCAATTTGACCATGGGATTTACTGGAAATATCATGGGAATATAGTGGCATATGACGGGGTATACAGATATAATTTATGTATGCGATAGCGTGGATGGTTGCCAAATTCTACACCAGTTGAGGGATGTGGTAAAAGAAAACCATGGGTTTCAACATGTTTCAACCATCCAAAGGTGGTGCAGGATTTCGCCGAGCAACGGATGGAATAAACATGGAAAAATGACCAAAAAAAGGAAAAAACCATGTTTTTTGTTAGAAAAAATGCATGAAAACACAGATTTTTTTCTGGAAAAACATGTTTTAAAACCATTCAGTGGTTAGAAGGGTTCATTTTCATTGCAATGACATTTGCTAATTTTAAAAAAAACATAAAATAAATACACAACATTGCAACAACAACATTTCCATGATTGGGCCTTGATAAAATTATATCTATATTATATGGACTTGGACCCACAGGTTTTGTGGGGTCTTCCTGGGATACACTGACCGAAGAAGTCCGAAAAAACGCTACGACTTGGATGGTATTAACCCCATGGTGGAAATGGTGAAGTCCTACAACATGCCAAAAAAATGATGGAAATGGTGGAACCCCGTGGTTTTTATCTCTATTGGAAAGATTGGAAAATAATGCGTTTTTTTTAAACTTTACAAAGATGGAACCCCCGAAATGGTGAACAACAGTCTTTTGACAAGTGTCTTTTGGGATTACTCCATATTACTCCCCTTATACCCTTTCTATGTAAATGTTTAACTATGGAAAATCAACATGTTTTCATGGGAAAATCCATGGCTTTAAGGACTTGGACCCGTTGTGACCTTCCAGGTCTTCCCGGCTACACCGACCCAAAAAACGGGCTACAACGGATGGAACCCATGAAATGGTGAAACACATATTTTTTAAAAACATCTATGAAAATATAAAAACGATGGCCAAGCAAAATATTAAAAATACCTACAGTTATAGTTCAATATGTATGGAACATAAACACAAACCAGCAAGAAACAAACAATGAACAACCTTGAAAAAAATGAAAACATTGTGAGGTACACAATGAAACATCTAAACCCGGAAAATCAATCAAATACAATGAACAGCACCTGAAAAAATGGAAATGCAATGAACATCTCCGAAGAAAAGACAATGAACACATTGAAGTTAAAACAAATAAAAACGTTCAACAAAACAATGTAAACGGGTGACAAAGCTTGGAAAACTATCGAAAACTATCAAAAACAATGAAAAACACTAAAAACCCGAAGGAACAACGTTGAAAAAACAATGAAAAACACCGCAAAACATTGAAAACAAACATCAAGAAACAATAATGAACAATATAGTAAACAATGAAACACATGAAACACGTGAAAAAAATCAGGAAAATAATGAAAAATAATGACAAATGACATATGTAAAAACAAAATCAATATTATAATTTATAATCATAGTTCAGAGTATGTTCTTTCAACAGACCATAACAGAAATAGTTCATAGTGATAATTTACCGTCATATAAAAAGTATCATTAACAGTTATGATGGTTGCATATCAATGTATATCACAATTATGATGGTGATTGTGATCTAGATATAACAATGATATAACATCACGTGTTGTTCAATGATCTAACAGGTTAATTAACAGGTGCATTCAAAATTAAGAGGTCAATACTATGTTATAATTATCTAGTTGTAACTATTAATGATTACTGTAGTATAAGGTTATCACATAATTAACAGGTATTTGTTCATTAACAGGTTAAGTCGGTTCACACAGCCAACCCTCCCAACACAGCTGGCCCCAGGACGATGGCTCGAGGACTTGGACCCGACCGTTCCGTAGGGAAGAAATTCGAAACAACAACGCTATGACAACGGGGTGGAAACCCATGGTGGACATGGTGAAGTCCTACAAAAATGCTGGAAAACAAATCTTTTCTAGAAAAGTTGAGTGAAAAAAAAGTTTTTTTTCAAAAAAATCTTGAAAAAATAGATCGTTGCAATCACATTTTAAACAGTTTTTCAAAGCATTCAGTGGGTTAGAACGGTTCATTTTCATGGCAATCACACTTTAAAGTTGAAAAACCTGAAACATTACAACAACATTGCAACAACACCATTTCCATGATTGTGGGCCTTGATAAAACATTGTACGTGCAAAAAATCGAACAATGTCACTTAATGTCACTTAATGTCACTTAATGTCACTTAATGTCACTTAACCAATGTCATGTACCAATGTCATTTTATCGATGTTATCGATGTTATCGTTCAATTCATTGATCCGATATGTTTTCATCTAATTTATGTTCTTATCTCTGCCAGTCCCAGTTGACGTCCTTTTGTTTCCAATCCATCACCTGCCAGGAATGTTGAATAGTTTTGATCGATTGTGTGCATCTACTCAATGATCTATTCCAATAGAAAAACACATAAACATATAGATGAAAATAGCTCGTGGCGTTGCTGGATCTTCACCCAACTTCCCCCAAATTCGTGACACGATTTGACCATTCCGCAGGGTCTTCTCATCCCATCTGTTGGGTGCCAGCCACAAGCAGTTTGACGAGTTGAACACTGGAAACTGATATGGTTATTGGACTCGTTATAAACAATTTTACAGGACAATAACCATAAAATTTGAAAACATTGAACATCATTTTTTCAAAATTTCCTCTGTTTTTTCTCCTTGAATCATACCTTGATGTCACCGGGCCCATCCGGGCGCCAGGTTCCAAACAGCCATCCTCGTCTTTTGCATCGCTGATGCCAACTTTGCCACTCAGCGAGTTACTTCAGGGCAGGCTTGATCGGTTTCGCAACCCTTGGTTGCTGAAGCGAAGCCGTGCGTAATTTGAGAGTCTTCCTTTGTCTGTGAATGTCATGGTCATGTTTTCATCTTTCACTCCTGACTAGTCAATCAACCACCTGGCATTGAGTTTTCTGTCTTCAAGCGTGGCTTCCTTGGACCAACCAAAGATTGTTGCAAGCATTCCTGTTTCTTCTTCTTCTTTTTCTTGTCCTTTTTGAGTTCTTGTGCAATAGGTAGGCTGTTTGTCTTTGCACTGTTTCTGTCTTGTAATCGTTTTCTGCAATCTGTCCTTTCAGGTTGGCGATTTCTCTCGCGTGTTGTCGTAAATGTGCCTCAATGCTGTCGTCCTCTTTCTCCTCATTGGGGGTTTCTTGTATGGTCTGTGGCTTCTTTGTCAAGCGGCATTTGAATCCTCCTTGCCGGATTGGGGTTGCCGTCTTCATCCTATCGGAGTCATTTTGCCGCCAGATGCGACGCTGGTTCGTCACGCTCTGGGAGTCTTGTCTGTCTTGTGTTTGGATTTGTAGCGACTGTGACTATTGCTGCTTGACTCTTCTTCTGATTCTTGCATGTGTTCGTTTTTTCTCCTCGCTGCCTGAGTAGTCTTCTTGAAGGCTTCTTGCCAAAGGTTTGCTTTTCTTCTGTTCTCTCTCTTTCTGTTTTGTTGCGGTCTGCCTGACCTGTCTCATTGAGTTCATGGCTGCTCTACGGCGGACATATCGTAATGGACAGAGATATATAATTTATATAGTTTATATAATACATAGAGATGGGTGATACATCCAATAGATTCATATCGATTCAACATATTTGTAATCTATAGTTGGAAAATCTCTATTGGAAGATCCTGAGCCGCCATGCAGATGCCACGGAAGGCAGCTCTAAAGAAGGCCCAAGAACCCAGAGATATTGCGGCCTTGAAATTTGCGCTACAGCAGGTGGGGGATTGGGGTATAACAGTATAACCTATTGAAAATTACGAAAATTATTGAGGTTTATGTTGCAATGTAGACATGTGTGTTTAACACATTGAGTTTCAGAATTTTCGTTCATGTTACATGTCTTTTTCGTATAGCAAGATCTTTGCTGAGGAAAATAGAAGTCTGGCTATATATCGATTGCTTCTGTTGGATAAAAGTTAGACTATAGGTGCTAAGGATTCTCAAGGTAAGTCCATGCTTATTTTTGGCCTACATGGCCTACATCTTTTGGGTGGAGGCGTTTTTTTTGAGTGGAGGAATGAGTGATTTACGGACATCCCAAGTCTCTGCCACCATCGGTGGCTGCGTTGTTCGTGCAAGGCCCCGAAGCACGAAGCCCGGCAGCAGATGGCCCATGGCCCAATTGGCCAAGGCTGTTCTCTTGAATTCCAAGTATGACCATCTCCCATCATCTCCCTGTGTCTCCAATTTATATTCTTTTCATTCCCTCCTTGATATTGCCAAACCTGACGGGAGGTGAGCAATGCAGGTGAAGGT
The DNA here is from genome assembly GCA_947184155.2 of Cladocopium goreaui. Lineage (NCBI taxonomy): Eukaryota > Dinophyceae > Suessiales > Symbiodiniaceae > Cladocopium > Cladocopium goreaui. Next base: position 134,588 of record CAMXCT020001085.1, read on the forward strand.
CCTGGCAGACCTCAACTTGTGAAGACCTCAGAGTTTATGCCAACTTTTCCTCGGAATGGGGAGTAAACATCAAGTGATATCAAGTCGATATCATGATCATACATGATCCAAGGGTCAGATTGGGCCAGGTGTTTGTTCATGTTGAAGTGGATATCACATGATATCACCCAGTGTGAGATCTGGCTACATCCCGCTGGTGGGATGGTTTAGTCCGAAAACATGATCAGCTACAACCAGCCATTCGGTTTGGTCAGGATCGCCCAAAAACAGACATGGCCTACATGTCCTGTGCAGCCAAGATGCTGAAGAAATAGATGGCAACAGACATCAAGTAGAAATAGCTGGACAAAACAAATCAACTATTTTCAGAAATAACTTGGAAATACTGTTTTTAGAACTTGGAAATAGTGTCCTGAAATACTTTTTTTTTCAGAACTTGGAAAAGGGCAAGTTAGGACACTTGTGAAAACGTGTTAATCCCACAAGTTGGCAACAGACATCAAGTAGAAATTGGACAAACCAAATCAAGTATTTTCAGAAATAACTTGGAAATACTGTTTTTAGAACTTGGAAATAGTGTCCTGAAATACTTTTTTTCAGAACTTGGAAAAGGGCAAGTTAGGACACTTGTTGAAAACGTGTTAATCCCACAAGTTGGCAACAGACATCAAGTAGAAATTGGACAAAACAAATCAACTTTTTTCAGAAATAAATTGGAAATACTGTTTTTAGACCTTGGAAATAGTATCCTGAAACACTGTTTTTTGAACTTGGAAAAGGGCAAGTTAGGACACTTGTTGAAAACGTACTTGGAAATAGTGTCCTGAAATACTGTTTTCAGAACTTGGAAAAGGGCAAGTTAGGACACTTGTTGAAAACGTGTTAATCCCACAAGTTGGCAACAGACATCAAGTAGAAATTGGACCAAACAAATCAAGTATTTTCAGAAATAATTTGGAAATACTGTTTTTAGAACTTGGAAATAGTGTCCTGAAATACTGTTTTTAGAACTTGGAAAAGGGCAAGTTGGGACACTTGTTGAAAACGTGTTAATCCCACAAGTTGGCAACAGACATCAAGTAGAAATTGGACAAAACAAATTACTTTACTTCGTGTGATCCCCACCATGACATTTATACATTGTCTTACTGGCAAATCTTCTGGCATTCTATCTGACATATCTTCTGACATTCTATTTGACATTCTATCTGGCATATCTTCTGGCATATGATCTGGCATATCTTCTGGCATTCTATCTGGCAAATCTTCTGGCATTCTATCTGGCATATCTTCTGGCACTCTATCTGACATATCTTCTGGCATTCAATCTGGCATTCTATCTGGCATATCTTCTGGCATATATTCTGACGTATCTTCTGGCATTCTATCTGACATATCTTCTGGCATATATTCTGACATATCTTCTGGCATATCTTCTGGCATATCTTCTTGCATATCTTCTGACATATCTATCTGGCATATCTTCTGGCATATTTTCTGGCATTCTATCTGGCAAATCTTCTGGCATTCTATCTGGCATTCTATCTGGCATATCTTCTGGCATATTATCTGGCATTCTATCTGGCATATCTTCTGGCATATCTTCTGGCATATCTTCTGACATTCTTTCTGACACTCTTTCTAACTTTCTTCTGCACATTCTTTGTCCCATATCTTCCTACATGAGGTCCGGCAGGGAACACTTGGCGTGGATACTCGCGGTTGAGGTCCGGCGGGGAACACTGGGCGTGGATGGTCGTGGTTGAGGTCCGGCAGGGAACACTGGGCGAGGATGGTCGTGGTTGAGGTCCGGCAGGGAACACTGGGCGTGGATGGTCGTGGTTGAGGTCCCGCAGGGAACACTGGGCGAGGATGGTCGTGGTTGAGGTCCGGCAATGAACACTGGGCGTGGATGGTCGTGGTTGAGGTCCGGCAGAGAACACTGTGGATCGCGGGTCGCAGTTGAGCAAGGACGACGAGGACGACGAGGACGACGAGGACGACGAGGAGGACGAGGAGGAGGAGGAGAGGAGGACGAGGCAGGAGGAGGCGGAGGAGGAGGAGGAGAAGGAGGAGGAGAAGGAGGAGAAGGAGGAGGAGGAGGCAACTGACATAAAATCTAACAACCCTCACCTGGCAGGTGGGGAATCAACTATTTTCAGAAATAACTTGGAAATACTGTTTTTAGAACTTGGAAATAGTGTCCTGAAATACTGTTTTTAGAACTTGGAAAAGGGCAAGTTAGGACACTTGTTGAAAACGTGTTAATCCCACAAGTTGGCAACAGACATCAAGTAGAAATAGCTGGACAAAACAAATCAACTATTTTCAGAAATAACTTGGAAATACTGTTTTTAGAACTTGGAAATAGTGTCCTGAAATACTGTTTTTTGAACTTGGAAAAGGGCAAGTTAGGACACTTGTTGAAAACGTGTTAATCCCACAAGTTGGCAACAGACATCACGTAGAAATTGGACAAACCAAATCAAGTATTTTCAGAAATAACTTGGAAATACTGTTTTTTTGAACTTGGAAATAGTGTCCTGAAATATTTTTTCAGAACTTGGAAAAGGGCAAGATAGGACACTTGTTGAAAACGTGTTAATCCCACAAGTTGGCAACAGACATCAAGTAGAAATTGGACAAAACAAATCAACTATGTTCAGAAATAACTTGGAAATACTGTCTTTAGAACTTGGAAATAGTGTCCTGAAATACTGTGTTCAGAACTTGGAAAAGGGCAAGTTAGGACACTTGTTGAAAACGTGTTAATCCCACAAGTTGGCAACAGACATCAAGTAGAAATTGGACAAAACAAATCAAGTATTTTCAGAAATAATTTGGAAATACTGTTTTTAGAACTTGGAAATAGTGTCCTGAAATACTGTTTTTAGAACTTGGAAAAGCGCAAGTTAGGACACTTGTTGAAAACGTGTTAATCCCACAAGTTGGCAACAGACATCAAGTAGAAATTGGACAAAACAAATCAACTATTTTCAGAAATAGCTTGGAAATACTGTTTTTAGAACTTGGAAATAGTGTCCTGAAATACTGTTTTTTGAACTTGGAAAAGGGCAAGTTAGGACATTTGTTGAAAACGTGTTAATCCCACAAGTTGGCAACAGACATCAAGTAGAAATTGGACAAAACAAATCAAGTACTCTCCCGAAATCTAACTTATTACGAAAAAAAAAACGGCAGTCCATGTTAGTTGAATTTATGTTGTTTTTTACAAAGCCGGAATTGGTCCATGTTAGTTGTTATTTTGAAGCTGTGATTTTTGATGATTTTTGATGATTTTTGTCGCCATGAGAGGCTCATGCAGGAAGGTCCACGTTAGCTGAAATGGAGGGTTCAGCGCGTGGGTCATCCTGTTATCAAAAGTTTGGCAACAGGACGACTAACATAGATCCTTCCCAGGGTTCCCAAAACCTCCAATAGTATATCATAATCATTAGTTCAGCAAGTAGCCAGATTGGTAACATCGACCAGGAGTTTTTTCTTTATTCAATCTATTATATAAAATTGTTGATTTTGAAGTTTTTTTTGGGTCCAGTAAGGGTTCACCCCACAAAGAGTCACAAAGACATCCAAAAACAGTTGTGCCAGTCATGATTTCCAATCCAAAACCAAAGTTTTGGCAACAGGACGACTAACATAGATCCTGCCCAGGGTTCGCAAAACCTCCAATAGTATATCATAATCGTTAGTTCAGCAAGTAGCCAGATTGGCAACATCGACCAGGAGTTTTTCCTTATTCAATCTATCATATAAAATTCTTGATTTTGAAGCTTTTTTGGGTCCAGTAAGGGTTCACCCCAAAAAGAGTCACAAAGACATCCAAAAAACAGTTGTGCCAGTCATGATTTCCAATCCAAAACCGAAGTTTTGGCAACAGGACGGCTAACATAGATCCTGCCCAGGGTTCCCAAAACCTCCAATAGTATATCATAACCGTTAGTTCAGCAAGTAGCCAGATTGGCAACATCGACCAGGAGTTTTTTCCTTATTTAATCTATTATGTAAAATTGCTGATTTTGAAGCTTTTTTGGGTCCAGTAAAGGTTCACCCCAAAAAGAGTCACAAAGACATCCAAAAACAGTTGTGCCAGTCATGATTTCCAATCCAAAACCAAAGTTTTGGCAACAGGACGACTAACATAGATCCTGCCCAGGGTTCCCACAACCTCCAATAGTATATCATAATCATTAGTTCAGCAAGTAGCCAGATTGGAAACATCGACCAGGAGTTTTTTCTTTATTCAATCTATTATGTAAAATTCTTGATTTTGAAGCTTTTTTGGGTCCAGTAAGGGTTCACCCCACAAAGAGTCACAAAGACATCCAAAAAACAGTTGTGCCAGTCATGATTTCCAATCCAAAACCGAAGTTTTGGCAACAGGACGGCTAACATAGATCCTGCCCAGGGTTCCCAAAACTTCCAATTTTCCAGTCCCTCCAATGCGCACGCGCGTTGGCGGAAAATGACAGTAGCAACCTTTGAGATTTCATCCGCTGTCATTTTCCGCCAAGGCGCGTGCGCGCGCATTGGAGGGACGGGAAAAATGGAAGTTTTCGGAACCCTGGGCAGGATCTATGTTAGTCGTCCTGTTGCCAAAACTTTGGTTTTGGATTGGAAATCATGACTGGCACAACTGTTTTTGGATGTCTTTGTGACTCTTTGTGGGGTGAACCCTTACTGGACCAAAAAAAGCTTCAAAATCAAGAATTTTACATAATAGATTGAATAAGGAAAAAACTCCTGGTCGATGTTGCCAATCTGGCTACTTGCTGAACTAACGATTATGATATACTATTGGAGGTTTTGGGAACCCTGGGCCGGATCTATGTTAGTCGTCCTGTTGCCAAAACTTTGGTTTTGGATTAGAAATCATGACTGGCACAACTGTTTTTGGATGTCTTTGTGACTCTTTGTGGGGTGAATCTTTACTGGACCCAAAAAGCTTCAAAATCAAGAATTTTACATAATAGATTGAATAAAGAAAAAACTCCTGGTCGATGTTTCCAATCTGGCTACTTGCTGAACTAATGATTATGATATACTATTGGAGGTTTTGGGAACCCTGGGCAGGATCTATGTTAGTCGTCCTGTTGCCAAAACTTTGGTTTTGGATTGGGAATCATGACTGGCACAACTGTTTTTGGATGTCTTTGTGACTCTTTTTGGGGTGAACCTTTACTGGACCCAAAAAAGCTTCAAAATCAGCAATTTTACATAATAAATTGAATAAGGAAAAAACTCCTGGTCGATGTTGCCAATCTGGCTACTTGCTGAACTAATGATTATGATATACTATTGGAGGTTTTGGGAACCCTGGGCAGGATCTATGTTAGTCGTCCTGTTGCCAAAACTTTGGTTTTGGATTGGAAATCATGACTGGCACAACTGTTTAGTAGTAGTAGTAGTAGCAGTAGCAGTAGCAGTAGCAGTAGCAGTAGCAGTAGCAGTAGCAGTAGCAGTAGCAGTAGCAGTAGTAGTAGTAGTAGTAGCAGTTGTGCCAGTCATGATTTCCAATCCAAAACCAAAGTTTTGGCAACAGGACGGCTAACATAGATCCTGCCCAGGGTTCCCAAAACTTCCAATTTTCCAGTCCCTCCAATGCGCGCGCGCGTTGGCGGAAAATGACAGTAGCAACCTTTGAGATTTCATCCGCTGTCATTTTCCGCCAAGGCGCGCGCGCGCATTGGAGGGACGGGAAAAATGGAAGTTTTCGGAACCCTGGGCAGGATCTATGTTAGTCGTCCTGTTGCCAAAACTTTGGTTTTGGATTGGAAATCATGACTGGCACAACTGTTTTTGGATGTCTTTGTGACTCTTTGTGGGGTGAACCCTTACTGGACCCAAAAAAGCTTCAAAATCAAGAATTTTACATAATAGATTGAATAAGGAAAAAACTCCTGGTCGATGTTGCCAATCTGGCTACTTGCTGAACTAATGATTATGATATACTATTGGAGGTTTTGGGAACCCTGGGCAGGATCTATGTTAGTCGTCCTGTTGCCAAAATTTTGGTTTTGAATTAGAAATCATGACTGGCACAACTGTTTTTGGATGTCTTTGTAACTCTTTGTGGGGTGAACCCTTACTGGACCCAAAAAAGCTTCAAAATCAACAATTTTATATAATAGATTGAATAAAGAAAAAACTCCTGGTCGATGTTGCCAATCTGGCTACTTGCTGAACTAATGATTATGATATACTATTGGAGGTTTTGGGAACCCTGGGCGGGATCTATGTTAGTCGTCCTGTTGCCAAAACTTTGGTTTTGGATTGGAAATCATGACTGACACAACTGTTTTTGGATGTCTTTGTGACTCTTTGTGGGGCGAATCTTTACTGGACCCAAAAAAGCTTCAAAATCAACAATTTTACATAATAGATTGAATAAGGAAAAAACTCCTGGTCGATGTTTCCAATCTGGCTACTTGCTGAACTAATAATTATGATATACTATTGGAGGTTTTGGGAATCCTGGGCAGGATTTATGTTAGTCGTCCTGTTGCTAAAACTTTGGTTTTGGATTGGAAATCATGACTGGTACAACTGTTTTTGGATGTCTTTGTGACTCTTTGTGGGGTGAACCCTTACTGGACCCAAAAAAGCTTCAAAATCAAGAATTTTATATGATAGATTGAATAAGGAAAAAACTCCTGGTCGATATTGCCAATCTGGCTACTTACTGAACTAATAATTATAATATACTATTGGAGGTTTTGGGAACCCTGGGCAGGATCTATGTTAGTCGTCCTGTTGCCAAAACTTTGGATTTGGATTAGAAATCATGATTGGCACAACTGTTTTTGGATGTTTTTGTGACTCTTTGTGGGGTGAACCCTTACTGGACCCAAAAAAGCTTCAAAATCAACAATTTTCTTTATTGTAATAGATTGAATAAGGAAAAAACTCCTGGTCGATATTGCCAATCTGGCTACTTACTGAACTAATAATTATAATATACTATTGGAGGTTTTGGGAACCCTGGGCAGGATTTATGTTAGTCGTCCTGTTGCCAAAACTTTGGATTTGGATTAGAAATCATGATTGGCACAACTGTTTTACTTACACTACTACTTTACTATTACTAACTACTACTACTACTTATAACTACTTACTGATACTACTACTACTACTACTACTAAATAAACAGTTGTGCCAGTCATGATTTTCAATCCAAACCAGAGTTTTGGCAACAGGATTGCTAACATAGCATTTGCCCAGGGTTCCCAAAACCTCCAATAGTACATCATAATCATCATGGCAGCAAGTAGCCAGATTGGCAACATCGACCAGGAGTTTTTTCCTTATTCAATCTATTATATAAAATTCTTGATTTTGAAGCTTTTTTGGGTCCAGTAAGGGTTCTTCACCCCACAAAGAGTCACAAAGACATCCAAAAACAGTTGTGCCAGTCATGATTTCCAATCCAAAACCAAAGTTTTAGCAACAGGACGACTAACATAGATCCTGCCCAGGGTTCCCAAAACCTCCAATAGTATATCATAATCATTAGTTCAGCAAGTAGCCAGATTGGAAACATCGACCAGGAGTTTTTTCCTTATTCAATCTATTATGTAAAATTGTTGATTTTGAAGCTTTTTTGGGTCCAGTAAAGATTCACCCCACAAAGAGTCACAAAGACATCCAAAAACAGTTGTGCCAGTCATGATTTCCAATCCAAAACCAAAATTTTGGCAACAGGACGACTAACATAGATCCTGCCCAGGGTTCCCAAAACCTCCAATAGTATATCATAATCATTAGTTCAGCAAGTAGCCAGATTGGAAACATCGACCAGGAGTTTTTTCCTTATTCAATCTATTATGTAAAATTGTTGATTTTGAATTTGAAGTTTTTTTGGGTCCAGTAAGGGCTCACCCCACAAAGAGTCACAAAGACATCCAAAAACAGCTGTGCCAGTCATGATTTCCAATCCAAAACCAAAGTTTTGGCAACAGGACGACTAACATAGATCCTGCCCAGGGTTCCCAAAACCTCCAATAGTATATCATAATCGTTAGTTCAGCAAGTAGCCAAATTGGCAACATCGACCAGGAGCTTTTTCCTTATTCAATCTATTACAGTAAAGAAAATTGTTGATTTTGAAGCTTTTTTGGGTCCAGTAAGGGTTCACCCCACAAAGAGTCACAAAGACATCCAAAAACACTTGTGCCAGTCATGATGTGAGGAGATCATGCTATCAAAGCTGGTTCAGGTCCTTGTTAGGTGAAATCTTGCCACAAAAATCTACTCCCAAAAATCCGCATTTTGATATCTCCAGAAAATGTGGCTAACATAGACCTGTAGGAACGAGGCTTGAAAAACCATATCTGGTCCAGGTTAATTGAAAAACGGTTGAAAAATCAAAAAGATTGACAAACAAAGCTGCAACTTCTGTATCCAACTGCCTCTGGTCAGAGTCCATGTTAGCAATTTGGCTTCCCATGTTAAAAAAAAGTTACGCGTAGTTCCTGGGGAATGCAGATATTACCAGGACGGTACGGAGGTCCATGTTAGCTGACAGTGGGAATAGCATTTATATCCACGTTAGATTTCATGAGTGTAATCCTTTTAATCCTTTTAATCCTTTTAATCCTCTAGGGGGTCCGGAATTCCCGGCCCAAGCCCTTGAGAAATATATTTAAATCCATTTAATCCTTTTAATCCTCCAGAGCCTTTTGGAGGATTAAAAGGATTAAAAGGATTTAAAGAATTAAATTGCTGGGCTTTTCTTGGGATTCTGGGAGGTCTGGAGGATTAAAAGGATTAAAAGGATTAAAACGATTAAACGGATTAAATCATTTAATCCTTTTAACCCTTTTAATCCTCCAGAGCCTTTTGGGGGATTAAAAGGATTAAAAGGATTAAATGATTTAATCCTTTTAATCCTTTTAATCCTCCAGATCCTTTTGGAGGATTAAACGGATTAAAAGGATTAAATGATTTAATCCTTTTAATCCTTTTAATCCTTTTAATCCTTTTAATCCTCCAGGGGGTCCGGAATTCCCGGCCCAAGCCCTTGAGAAATATATTTAAATCCATTTAATCCTTTTAATCCTCCAGAGCCTTTTGGAGGATTAAAAGGATTTAAAGGATTTAAAGAATTAAATTGCTGGGCTTTTCTTGGGATTCTGGGAGGTCTGGAAGATTAAAAGGATTAAAAGGATTAAATGGTTTAATCCGTTTAATCCTTTTAATCCTCCAGAGCCCTTTAGGGGATTAAAAGGATTAGAAGGATTAAATGATTTAATCCTTTTAATCCTTTTAATCCTTTTAATCCTTTTAATCCTTTTAATCCTCCAGGGAGTCCGGAATTCCCGGCCCAAGCCCTTGAGAAATATATTTAAATCCAGTTAATCCCTTTAATCCCCCAGAGCCTTTTGGAGGATTAAACGGATTAAAAGGATTAAAGGATTTAATCCTTTTAATCCTTTTAATCCTCCAGAGCCTTTTGGAGGATTAAACGGATTAAAAGGATTAAATGATTTAATCCTTTTAATCCTTTTAATCCTTTCAATCCTTTTAATCCTCCAGGGGGTCCGGAATTCCCGGTCCAAAAGGATTAAAATGATTTAAAGAATTAAATTGCTGGGCTTTTCTTGGGATTCTGGGAGGTCTGGAGGATTAAAAGGATCAAAAGGATTAAACGGTTTAAAAGGATTAAATGATTTAATCCTTTTAATCCTTTTAATCCTCCAGAGCCTTTTGGTAGGTTCAGCAGGGTTCCGGATAAAGTTCCGGGAGGCTTTGGTGCAGAGCCAGGTCAGGCTCAACAGGGCTCCGGGGTTCCGGAGAAGGTTCCGGGAGGCTTTGGAGCAGAGCCAGGTTAGGTTCAACAGGGTTCTGGTGAAGGTTCCGGAGAAGGTTCCGGGAGGCTTTGGTGCAGAGCCAGGTCAGGTTCAACAGGGTTCCGGAGAAGGTCTGGGAGGCTTTGGTGCAGAGCCAGGTCAAGTTCAACAGGATTTGTGGCCATTTAACTCACGGAAACCGAGCTGAGTGTTTCCAGCGCTTGGCTTGGCAGCAGGCTTCAGAAAGATTAGTAAACATAAAACGTTGCGGCTGTTGGGCATACCACCGAAGCTTGTTTTCCAAAGACATTTGCTGTGGATGGAAATTGCATATCCCTTCAAAGTTGCAAGAATGCAGGGGTGAGGCATGTCACCCTGCCTTTGGCAGCATTGTAAGTGACAGCACACGAGATTTCTTGTAAAGAAGCAACATCCGGATGTTTGTTTGAAATTTCCTGGAACAAATATTTTTCGACAAGGGCCACATCACCACATGGGACTTTGAAAAAAGCAATGCTCTTGAGCTGCATTGACAGCTGGTGAGCCTCCATCCACATTGTGCAAACAGACAACATCACCAGAAGTAATTGTTGCCCCAGAAAAAAGTTTACAACGAGAGCTCTGCATGCAAGGCATTCCCACAGGAACCACGCCAGCATTGCATAGGAATGCCGTCATCTTCTTTGTGGGGCCCCCTTTTTGCATTTTGTAGGCAGGTGCCTTCTCTAAACAGTCTTGACTCTTCACCCAATGTATAGATGTGCCCTGCGATGACAGACTTCCTCAGAGAAGTTTCCCAATAGGTAGTGTTGCACAAGACATTCCCATGTTTTCTAGTGCCTTTGTGCTTCCTTTCCATGGTCCAGCATGCAGGTAATTGGCCATGCCTCTGGAGACTTTGACTATTAATATGAAGTGACCAGTGCATCTTTGGCTCGAATTCTTCCGACCAGTCAGCTGCAACAGTTGCCTCCAATGCTGCTTCAACAAATGAAAGCAATTGCTTGTAGTCAGGCTTTTCCAAAGCAGGGATGGCTAGGCGATAGTCCAAAACTTTGCACCAAGCCAAAGAGCAAGTTGACCCCAGAAGACAAATGCCATTAGGCAAGCAACAAATTTGGACATAGTGTGCCAGCACCTGGTACAGACCCAGAATCTCTGAGGATGCATCTGAACTTCCCAGCTTTTTTGTGGCCTTCCACTGCTTTGGGCAGAAATAGCCTTTTCAAATTGCATTTGTGAATGGCAGGCTGGGCCCAAAGTTGCACAAAGCCATGTGCCTTCCAAATCTCAGCCACGCCACTGGAAGCAAGCGGTTGGATCCACAAAAACAAATACCTAGTTCAGCACACCATTTGGGCAGAGCCCATGCATATAATCATGCATGTATTGGGTGATTGGTCTCAGAAGGTTCTGGGACTTCAGCTTGTCACTCAGCAAGAGTGAATGCTGGGAATAATCAACCCCAGAAGCCTGGCTCCACCTTCTTAACTCGGTTTTGTTGCACTCTTGCATCCTTGCCCACGAGGACAGGATTTCTTGGTCTGTTGCAACATCCAACAGAGAGTTTCAGTCTTTTAAGACCTCCCTGTAAAAGTACCTCAGAATGAGGATGAGCATATTTGTTGTCAAACATGTGCTCCAGGATCAACCTGAAACATTGGCCAATGCTGGCTGCCAGCTGTGAGACTTGCTCACTCCTCTTCCCGAGCAATGTCAACCAACTTTCAGAATTTGACAGCGTGGCCCCAAACTGGGCAGATGAACAGTAAATTGCCCATGTATTCCTAGAATTCCCTGCCAATTGGTTGCCAGGGTGCAGTTCATCTACATAAAGAATGCAAGACCAAGGGTTGTTGAAGGAACCAGGGTTGTTGTCATGTACCTTGTCAAAATAATCCGCAAAGCAGCCACCAGCTGCATAAGCACCAGCCAAATAGTTAAAGATGTTGGCAAATGCCAATTCCACAGGGTCCTCTCCCAAAATCATAGCTGAAGGCCAGCAATGACCTGCTCAACAAACTCTCTGATTTGTTTCCTTTTGTGACTAGCAGGAATGCCTTCCTGGGCTGCCAAAGTCAATATTGCTTCCAGGGCTGACTGGCTGCAAAATGGGATTCTCTGTTTAAAACTTTGCAATTTTGGAAAGTCTGGCATGGCTGGCTGGAAGCATTTCTTTGCAGAAAGGTGATAAAAGTAATCTTGGACAATGTTGGAGTATGACTGTGTGAAAGGCAAAAACTAGTGTTCCATGGCCTGCTGCGGAACCTGCTGCTAACATGGCCTCCAAATATGTCATTTGCAGATTTGGCACACATTGCCTTGGGCCAGGCCTTGCTTCATGCAGTAGCCTTGCAGAAAGCTGTGCCCACAATGCTGTGCTACTGATTCAAACATATTCAAACAAAAAAGCCCTTGCAGGCAAACGGATTTCAAATGATAGCTCTTGAAGCCAAAACTGAAAAACAACAAGCAGAACCAAGGGCAGCACTGCAAGTTAGTGGTCACTTACTTTCATGCTGGAAAATATGTCTAGATAAGTATGTCAAGAGAAAGCCTAAGCGTTTCTGTTTTCCCCCACTGCCTGTATGATTTACCATTGCTGTGTTTGCATGGTTATTTACCACAAGGCAGCCCACGATCTTTTGTCTGACCAAGGAAATATTTACACTTCCTTTTGTTCCCCTGCTGCCTTTCTTGTTACCACTTGTTGTATTCCTGTCTTGAACTGAGACTGAGTCCCCCCAAAGTAGGGAGACTGGCACTTGTCACAGCCACTCACACTGCCACGGCATCTGACACATCCATAGATTCCTTTGAGGAAAGCTGGTGTGACATGATTTGCTTCCTCAGCATTCTTCTTCACAATGGCCTTTTGCTTGGGCTCTGCTTTGGCTAGGGTTTTCTTAGAAGCTGGCCTCTTCATGGCAGTATCCAAATCATTGCCCTTCCTCTTGGTGAGCATGTGTTTGGCCTCAGCTTCATAGTCCTCAAGGCTTTTGCCTGGGTGCCATCATTTCCTCCAGCAGGTGCAGCACAGTCAGAAGGTGCAGGTAGAGGCAAAACAGCTGGAACTGCCGGCAAAGCTTTGGGAGTCAGGAGTCCCTTGGGCCGGCCCCATCTGAGAGCAAGGAGTTGCTGGAAGGAGGCTTCTCCAAGCTATCATTGTTCAAGATTTTCTGGCTCAAGGCATCCAAAGCTCTGGCCTGTTTCTCCATCATGTCAAAGAGATGGGTGGTCACCATACTGTTTGTAGGATCTTTCCCTGTCGAAGGCTCTGCTGGCAACTGCTGAGAGGTTGCCTGTGGAGTGGCCACAGCCCTGAGTTCCTTGGCAGTTCCGCTCACCGTGACTTTCTTGGCAATGCTTCCAAGGTTTATCATATGACTGGTAGCGAGCAAGCAGAAAGCCTGCAAGTGTTTATGTTCAAATGGAAATATGTATACGTGTCCATGTGTGTGTGTGTGTTCAGGGATTATGTCATGGCTAAATTTTGACTTCAAAATTATCAGCTTGAAAGCAGCCATCACCAAAGATTCTACAAACCCAGTGCCTCCCCAATGTCGTGGGGGCTAGGTGGGTACCTTGCCAAACCAGCATGCAGAGGTTGAGCCACCACAGCCTCGAACGTATCCAGCACAAAATTTGTACATGTCAAAAACTGGAGGCAAGACATTGGTGATTTCACCTGAAGGCTGACCAAAAAGGATGTCAAGTACTTCTTGGTGTCTTCTTTGAGGCTTTTCAACCCACACACTTTGATTCTTTTGATCAGCATGTGGGTAGCATCAACTGTGTTGATGCCATTCTGCATCTGCTGCCATTCGCTTTGGGACAGGTAGTTCCAAGGCGTGGTCATGCTTTGAGGTGTAGCCTGCAACCTGGTGGCCCCTTGGATTGAAGAGGCTGCCCTTGATTCGAGAAATGCTTGCAACTCTGCCTTCGTGTCAGCAGTCAAGATGCCATTTTGAACAGCATCAGGACGCTTCAAGAAGTTAGAAGCAGCGAGCATTTGGACACCGTTCACTTTGGACTGCAAAGCTTCCTGCATTCGTGGCACCAGCTGTGAACCAGCGTTCCTTTGGTAAATCGCTTCCATATCACTAATCTCCTTGACTAAGTCCTCAACGTCCCAAGTAGCCATGGTGATCAAAGGATCTAGGCTAAGGTGAGCCCACAATTCCTATGGGCCCACTGCAGCAGAAGCAGAAGAGAATTGATTCTGCTAACCTTCAAAGTTAGAATTATGACAGCTCCTTTGGGCATGGGATAAAGGAGTTTAAGCCTTTACATGAAAGCCCCTTTGGGCAGAAACAATTTAGTTTACAAAATAAAATGAAAGCCCTATCAGCAAAACCTGTAGCAAGAGTCGGTGGGAATGGGTTCTGGGACCCTTTAAGGTTAGAAGCATATAAACTTCAGTGGGCTCTCATACCCAACCCTGGACCTTTACATGAAAGCCCCTTGGGCATAAACCACAATAGTTTCAAAATAGCAGGAAAGGCCACTGGGCCAGAAAAAACAAGTACACCACATGGTGTTTTTTTAAAATATTTTTTCTCCCCCCACAGTATTTTGATTCCACCCAAGTATGTTTTCATCCAGGCTTTCCATGCACTATGGGCATACAGCTGCAGCTATCAGGCGCAGATAGCATCGCCAGAAGGAACAGGGACCCCAGCCAACATGTAACTGATTTTGATCAAGTTCTTCAGGCTGGCAGGCAAAAGATGTGGGCCTTCATTCTGCTTGAAGTGCTCAAGAGCATCCTGCCTGAGCAAGCGAGCAATTTGTTTACGTCTATCCTCATACTACCTGAGTTCCCGTATGCTTTAAAAACATGATGAATTTCAACCTGGTAACCAAGAATCAAAGCCTGATTGATGAATCTCGACATACCAGAGGCTCTTCCATCCATTGGATGAGGTCCAGGTTTGAAACTGTCGAGATACCATTGGATCAGTGGCTGAACCCCGTGCCTGACCCCTATTACTGGACATCCTGACAGCTTACACCTTGACAAGAAATGCAAAGGACACATGTCTGATGCACTAATGGAACACCAAAACCTGAAGCATCAATGTGCTATACTTGTGACAGCTTCAAAAAATGAAAGCATCAATGTGCTTTTTGGCTAAAAAAATGAAAGCCCTAAAGGCTGCTTATGTAAAAACTACATTATTTTTTTGATAGTTGTGCCAAATAGTAAACCAAATTAATATCAAAATCTGAAAAGTAAAAAATATACTATTGTAGGTTCAAGTTAAGCTTCTGAATTGAAATGCCAACTGTTTGTTTTCAAATTTAGATTTCTGAATTGACATGGAGATTGTTTGATTTCAATTTGGAATTCTGAATTGACATGGAGATTGTTTGATTTCAATTTGGAATTCTGAATTGAAATGGTGATCGTTTGATTTTCAAGGTAGATTTCTGATTGAAATGGTGAATGTTTGATTTTCTATTAGATTTCTGAATTTAAATGGCGACTGTTTGATTTTCAATTTAAATTTCTGAATTGAAATGGTGACTGTTGGATTTTCAATTTCGATTTCCGAATTGAAAATTGCGACTGCTTTATTTTCAATTTAGAAACAGAATTGAAATTCTTACTGTTTGATAGTTTGATATAAGGTTTTTTTTAACCACCCAGGCTTTGCTGGAGTCAGTAAGATCTTAGGCGAGTACAAGTGTTCAAGCCATACTCACCCTCCAAGTTCTTTTGCCATCCACACTTTTGACGTAGCCCACCAAAGCTGCCACATACGCCTTCACCCGTAAAATCTCTTCCCATCGTTATAGTAGGCATCTCATCCTGTGCGCTTCTCCAAGCTTCCAAGCAACTACTAGCCCAGAAACTTTCCTGAACCAACCTCCACTAGAAGTTCCTCGAGGAGGCACGAACTCTGGTACCTGAGAATGAACAATACTAGATGCATAGATCAAGAAACTTGAATCCCACACAGAAAGCAAAACCATAGAAACATATGATGCTTGAGAAAATGTATGAGTTTCCTATCAGATACATCTTGAGTAGAGGACGGCCCAGTCGAAGCTTGAGAGCCTTTTTGTTTGGTGCAATAAAGAAGCTTCTTCACCTGGTCAGGAGTACAGGTCAACCTCCCCCATTGCTTCTGGAACTGGACCAGGTAGTTCTTTGGGGATGCATGCTGCTGAAGCCTCAGAGGGGGTACTTCAGGAGTGGCAGGTGCCAATAAACCAACATCAGGTTGAACTGGCAAAACCGTAGTTGCACTGGCTGGTGAAGACGTGCAGATACTGGACTTGGGCCAGGTGCCATTGCCATAGAAGCTTCAAGTAGTGGTGCACCTGGGTGTTTGGCTTTAGAACCTTCCACTTCTCGCAGAAAACCAGATCCACTACTGGGCTCACCTGGTGGCTGTTCTGGCAGGTCAGGCATCAGGCCATCCATCTGCAGCCTGTATGCAAAGTTCACCAAGAGGTCCGAGGTCTGCTTTTGCAACTCTTCTTCATTCAAAGGATCCTGAGAGGGGACGACAGCGGGGCCAAAAACAATGAAGTGATGAGTATGACAAAATGAAGGGGGTTGGCCGCCATCACCCTCCCTCTTCATCACTACAGGTGGAAGTGGTGGAACATTTTTGCATTGCTTTGTTGCTTGTGTTACATGCCCATGAGGTTCCTTTCAGGTTTTTTCTATAAAACTATGCTTATTACTAAGATTGCAACCAGTTGAACAACTACAAACTCCTGACAACCAAAACATTCCCATGCATGAGCGCACAAGAGTCCCAAACTTGCATGCGCATTCCAAAACTTTGTAGCTTGCAGGGATGGAAAGCAACACAATTGAGACTGGAGGACTCTTCTGCCCAGAGTTCAAATTGGCGTGCGTTCGCGCGTGCTGGTGACAGCATCTCTTGGAGCAGAAAACGGACGCTGCGCAGGTTGAGGGGCAAGGGAAAAAATTGCGACTTTCTGTTGAACTTGTACACACATGTAGACATATTTACTTGTGTATATAGTATATACGCATATAGAATGACGTTTGATTACGTTTGTGCGGGGAGGAACGAAATAGACCCCAAAGGTCCCTGCCACATATATATATATATATACATAATATATATATATATACGTAATATATATATACGTATATATATATATATACGTATATAAATATATATAATATAATATAATATAATATTATATAAAAGAATATAATATGCTATACTATAATATAATATGATATGATATAATATAATATATAACATAATATAATATAATATAATATAATATAAGTTTTTTCCCCATGCCTAGAACGACTTCCTCATCCTTAAGACTCCAGTCTACTATTTATCCTTTTCTTCGTTACTTCTTCAGGGATGCACCGAATGCCTAGAAGCCGTCTTCGCGTCCCCCTTGAGTAGCAGGCCAGAGTAAGAATATTTATAAAGATTCCCCCCCAATAATACAATAATATAATATAATATATATAAAGTATACATGTATTAAACTATGTCATCATGTCAGTACAAGTGAAAGTATATTTAGTATATCTCATGGCTATCAGTTTCAGTGCTCAGGTTGTCAAGTTTTCATGTGTCAATGGCCTCACATCATTCCATGTCTTGATTCATTGATGGAGCTCGCACCGCGCCAGTAACGTGTATCCTTACTACCGCACCTTCGCCCACGATCTGATGTGTGACAAGATGCAGGGGGCCCAGAAGGCCTTAGATGGCCAGCTTCCATTTAAGATGAGATAGATAGGGCGACCGATGGTGAGATATTGACAACAGCAGCTTTCTGGCAAAGACTGAATTCAGGCTTTCGAACAGCTTTTGCGTTTTTTTTTGTTCAAATCCCGAAAGCTCCCTCCCACGGGACGTTTAGTCTGTTTGTTGTAGACACGAGGCTGCACAGCATGAAATTGCTCATCCTTTTCACGATTGCATAGCGCTCAGCCTGTGATGCCAACCTTGTAAACTCAAATTTCAACGACCTTGGAGATGTTTCGACGCGTCTTGAGGATCATACAGGAAGTGATTGTTGCCTGAGTTTGAACCTACCTGTAAGGTTGTGTTTTTTGGGCGGTGTGAATCTTCTGGTGGACAGATATATAATTAATTATGATTATATAATTGCCATCACTGATGCTGTCAGGTTGTGAGCATGATCCTCATGCCACTAGTTGCACTATGTGCGGACATTGATTTGAGGAGAGCCAAATTGCATGCTCAGTTGTCACTTGCATAAAAGTTCACCTAGAATTCCAGGATCCTTTAAACTTTACCTTTTGCAGGCAGCTTCGTGAAAAGGAAGATCTCAATATTGCAGCGGTCTTCGCAACCTCTTTATCTTTCGTAGTGGCATTCTTGGCAGCAAACAGGAAGTGGGAGCGGTACAAAATGGACAACTACGAGGACCACTATGACATGTCGTGCCCCAGCACCATTGTGTCACACTGTCTCAGTAACAGAGAAAACGAGATACCGATTGAAACGAGCAGAAACGACCGGCTCAGGTACGAGGGCCATGAGGGACATGAGGGACATGAGAAAAGCCAGTTGCTGGGGGTGTCGCCATCGTCCTTCGGAATGCTGCCGCAGATGCCGCAGATGCCACACATTCCAGGGATTCCAGGGATGGGTCCGATGGGTCCCATGCAAACTCCGTCGCGGCAAATGCAAATGCGGCCTAGAGGCAACTGAGTGCAAGATCGACCAATGGTCCAATGGTGGCACAAACGGGCAATGATTTCAGGAATATTCAGGAATCACAATTCAAAAGATTCAAAAGGTACTGCAAGCTCCTTTCATGAAAGTTGGGTTGGCGATTTCCACTTGCAGTCCGTGATAGGAACCCAACACAAGCTTATAGGATCACCCACATGTCGATGGGTAGTAGTATTGCTGTGTAGTGCCATTGATAGATACAGATTATGCAGCAACAAATCCAAAGGAATGCGGGACAGCGTGTAGTGCTTCACATTTACTGTGCTGACCATGAGGAAGATTGTGTGATGGGGGCTTGAAAACCAAGCTGCTAACCTGTCCTATGTGCGAGCCAACGTACTTCGTGTGTTTGTGCTGATCATTTTCCTGTCCTCGCGCAAGTGAACGTGGAACAACTTAAATAAGACGGCCTTTCCAGCTGTCACTTGGATGTGGGTTTAAATCATACATGACTTTGTATTTTGTATCCTGGATGCACTTTTGGAATCCACTTCTTAGTTGACGACTTTGTCTGCTCCGGTCTTCAAGTGTGAAATTGTCGGTCCAAAGTCATGGCCGAAGCACTGAATTTCGGGTTGCTGGGCGCAGGACGCAGCAGACAGGGGAGATGCGAAAAAGATCCTGACTGCAGATGAGTAATTAATCAGATGGTTTATGATGGTTTGAGACTTTGGGAATGTCCATGGGCTTGGGATTCTGGCTGCAAGGGTTTTGACACACCAACAGAATGGGCCAGATCGACCGAGTGCTGTCACTCTGAAGATTGAAATATGACATTTATCTATATTTATCTACCAATTGGTGCAAGCATGAATCTTATTGGGAGGCAATCGAAGCTGCAATTAGCCTGATCCCATTAGACTAGGATTCAAGTGTCCCACGTGATTTGGCGACCCTGTGGAAAGTCGCAGAGCAGTGTAACCGCAAAATCATGACTCACGGTTGAGCTGTAGTTGTCTCAAGCATCCAGCGCCAAAGCAGTGGAATGCAACCCTGAACAGTAAGCTTCCATGAAAAATCTTGATGTGTAGTGCAACAAGATGCACCAAGGCATCATTTCATATCATTTCCATCATTTCGGTGGCTTTTCCAAGTTTTTTCATGTTTTTTTCCCAATTTTTCCATCTTCCTATGAGAATCACAGCCTCCCAACGGCAGCACCGGACGGTCTCTGTCCCCGTCGCTTCCATGGAGCGGCCAGAGCCGGCCAAGGTGCGAAAGGTGGAGGTCACCGTAGAGGTGCCCCAGAGTTTCCCAGAGAATACAACGTGTAAAAATAACATCAATAAACATGTATCGTATGCTGAAAGTCATGTAATATATAATATAATATATATATATACATTAAATAATGACATAATTACATAATTACATAATTACATAATTACATAATTACATACATACATACATGCATGCATGCATGCATACATACATAGATACATAGATGCATAGATACATACATAGATACATACATAGATACATAAATAGATACATACATAGATACACACATAGATACATACATAGATAAATACATACATAAATACATACATACATACATACATCCATCCATCCATACAGACAGACAGACAGACATACATACATACATACATACATACATACAT
>CAMXCT020001085.1:154835-180693 GCA_947184155.2 Cladocopium goreaui
TCATCTTCTCTTTCTTAATCTTTATTTATATCCATCGAGGCTTGAGCCTGTGTGCTTCTTTCTTGGTACGCATTGCGGGGGGAGGCGCTGCGCCCTCCCCCCTGCCACCCCCCCACCTGCTTTTATTTTTTCATGAGCTTCCCTTGCTACCTACTCTATTTCTTTTTTTTTTCGCAAGCATCGTTTATTTATTTTTTTTTGTATAATCAATATGTTCATTCTTGCTGCTACAACTACCATTACTACTATTACTACTACTACTACTGCTACTACTACTGCTACTACTGCTACTACTACTACTACTACTACTACTACCATTACTACTACCATTACCACTACTAGTACCGTTACTACTACTACTGCTACTACTGCTACTACTACTGCTACTACTGCTACTACTACTGCTACTACTGCTGCTACTACTACTACTACTACCATTACTACCATTACTACTACTACTACTACCACTACTACTACTGCTACTACTACTACTACTACTAGTACTACTACTACTACTACCATTACTATTACCATTACTACTACTACTACCACTACTACTACTACTACTGCTACTACTACTACTACTACATTTTTTGTTTTCTTTTTGATCCTTATTTGTTTTTTTTTTGATCCCTTATTTTTTGTTCTTTTTTTGATCCTTATTCGTTTTTTTTGATCCTCTAGCCCATACATACATACATACATGCATACATACATACATAGATACATAGATACATAGATACATAGATACATAGATACATAGATACATAGATACATAGATACATAGATACATAGATACATAGATACATAGATACATCGATACATCGATACATCGATACATCGATACATCGATACATAGATACATAGATACATAGATACATAGATACATAGATACATAGATACATAGATACATAGATACATAGATACATACATACATACATACATACATACATACATTATTTTTTTTAATCATGATATACT
The DNA here is from genome assembly GCA_947184155.2 of Cladocopium goreaui. Taxonomy (NCBI): domain Eukaryota; class Dinophyceae; order Suessiales; family Symbiodiniaceae; genus Cladocopium; species Cladocopium goreaui. The sequence continues at coordinate 155,817 of CAMXCT020001085.1, forward strand.
ACATTTTTTTTTCTCTCTCTCTCTCTCACTTTCTCTTTATGTGTAATGGAACAAGTCATTGACGTGTTGTTTAGGAGTTGAAGGCCAGTTTTCTTGTCCCTTGGCTTGTCCAGGTACGAGCCGTGAGCGGAAGCTGCTTGGGCATCATGGAGCTGCCGGTTACCAGCACCGTCGCAGATGTGAAGGCACAGCACCGGGTGCTACGGTTCAGTTAAAGCTTAGCGGCTTGGACAGGACTGAAAGCATGGCCAAAAAGAAGCTGCGTTGCTTAGTATTGTTGACAGATTTTATATGAGTTTACCAATGTTTGAGAGAAGCCATGCAGGCCCGGCTTGAAGGCATTGCTGGACGATATGATTTAGCCTCAGCAAGAGGTGGGAGCGGGCCATTCTGCGAAGCTGGAGAGTTACTCAATAAATTAGCCTAGAGTGGGGATAGGGTTGCCCGATATGATTTTTCAAATTCATCCCATTGATGGGCTCGAAAAGAAGAGATCCACGGCATTAATATGTCATCTCTCCGCTTGCACGACAGTCATCGAACTTCTAGATGAGAATGTTGGCAAGTATCTCGAAGCTTCAAAAGCAGCTCTAGATCTGAGACGATCTGAGATCCGCCTTTTGAACATGAAAAGTCACATCAGCCGCATCAGTGTAACTGACCAAACCTATGTTTGTAGCTGAGCTGACCTGAGGCGACAAGCTGATAGCTGACAGCACAGAGTTGTCGGAACTCACCGAGCCTGGACAGCCCATTGTGCTGTGCCTCATCCGGCGGCGAATGGGATTTGTCTACACGGCTTCCAATGTGGATGGGTGCCTTGCTGCATTTTGAGGCAAACGTGAGTGCTTTTTAGATGACATGGGATGCCCTGGGATGGCAATGCCGCGGCAATGCCTGATGCTTTTAGGGTTTATATATTGAATCATTTCGACATCTCTTGACAGTAATTTGATCCCCAAATGATGGATAGAGGTGAGTTGTAGCTCGCCAGAGAATGCAAGGTCCTTGACTCTTTGGGACCTAGCAAGAAGGGAAGTGGTCCACCGTGGGGGGTCTCAAAACGGGATGGGGGGCAAGCTCACAGACCATGGATGACAATGATCTTGCTTGGATTTTGCTGTTTGAAGTTTTAATGGGAACATCATCTTATAAATCTATAAACATGGGGGATTTTCCATTGCAATGTTTGATCACCGGAGGGTATATACAATAGTTGCATGACTTCTATTCTTGCACCTTACTTGCATTTGATAGACAGTTGTTTAACAGAGACTTCCTTTATCGTACTGTATGATATCTCTGCCGCGAAACTATGAAGATTAGATGAAATCAGTATGTCGAGCATCAGGTTCAGGAAAATACATGAAACATATTCCCTGCGCCCGAACTCAGGCTTGCAATGCTCCTTATGCCAGCCGCAGTGTCCCATCTGCTTGTTCGCTGATTGGGAGCAGCAGCGAGTGCTCTGCTGCCTCGAGGTGCGCTGTCTGAATGGTTTCAGGTCTGGTAGGCCGTCTAGCCATGAGGGAGTCAATTCAACTGGTGCTGGCAGTGCTGGCAGGTGTGTATTGTAGCTTTGATCTTTGTCGTTTTTGGTCCAGTCTCACACACTAGTGACTTGAGACGAATGTCGAAACAAAATCTTTTTGGCATTTTTTGGCACTCCATTCCAACTCCTCCTAGATTCATGTCGTTTTTTTTTTTCATAAATAAGGCTTCATCACCACTTTGGCTTAGCGGCTTCATTCATATTATGTATATACATACATTGCATTACAGTACAGTACATACATTACAGTACAGTACAGTATAGTACAGTACAGCATAGAAAAGTACAGTACAGTATAGTACAGTACAGAACAGTATAGTCGTCTAGTATAGTACAGTACAGTATAGTACAGTATAGTACAGTACAGTATATATATAGTACAGTACAGTATAGTATAGTATAGTACAGTGCCTACATTGCATTACATTACAATACAGTACAGTATAGTATAGTACAGTACATACATTACATTACATCGCATAACATTACATTCCATTACATTACAGTATAGGATAGTATAGTACAGTACATACATTACATTACATTGCATTGCATTACATTGCATTACAGTACAGTACAGTATAGTATAGTACGGTATGGTACAGTACATAGATTACATTACATTACATTGCATTACATTGCATTACAGTGGATTACGTTGCATTACATTGCATTACATTGCATTACATTGCATTACATTGCATTACATTGCATTACATTGCATTACATGGCATTACATTGCATTACATTGCATTAATTATATTGCATTACATTGCATTACATTGCATTACATTGCATTACATTGCATTACATTGCATTACAATTCATTGCATTACATTACAGTACAGTATAGTATAGTACAGTACATACATTACATTACATTGCATTTCATTACATTGCATTACATTACAGTATAGTATAGTATGGTACAGTACATAGATTACATTACATTACATTGCATTACATTACATTACATTGCGTTACATTACATTGCATTACATTACAGTATAGTATAGTACAGTACACACAATACATTACATTACATTGCATTACATTACAGTACAGTCTAGTACAGTATAGTATAGTACAGTACATACATTACATTGCATCGCATAACATTATATTCCATTACATTACAGTATAGTATAGTATATTATAGTACATACATTACATTACATTGCATTGCATTCCATTACAGTACAGTACAGTATAGTATAGTATAGTATGGTACAGTACATAGATTATATTACATTACATTGCATTACATTGCATTACATTGCATTACATTTTGATTACATTGCATTACATTGCATTACATTGCATTACATTGGATTACATCACATTACAGTACAGTACAGTATAATATAGTACAGTACAGTACATACATTACATTACATTGCATTACATTGCTTTGCATTACATTGCAATATATTAAAGGGCTACGCCCTCTGCCGCCGACCCCTGGACACTGGAGGGTCATGCCTGCCTCTGTGTCGTAAGCATGAAATGAACCCTAAAGAAACCAGAAACTGACCTAAACAAACCATTTGTATGTGCGTTTGGCACTGTGCACATGCAAGCAGCCTGGACCCCTGCAGGATGACACGCACAACTATGTGCTCTGACACTTTTTCATGGCTCAAGAAATAGGAGCTTTCGTCATTGGGCAGGTGTCTTGGGGACCTAAAGGGTTGCTCTAGCACTTAAGACCCGTACCCGAAGCCCCCGTTCGTAACCGCAGTATGAAACTTGAAATGGCATCCTAAAGAGACCCGAGACGACACTGCACTGCCAACTGCCACCCTGCTCGTGTCCTCCTGGAGCCGGCTTTCGTTCTGCACAGCTTCGGTCCAAGCTGGAGTCCAAGGACCGTGTCGCAGGGCTAAAACACCAGGGCAGTGAAGGACGGATTGGGCCCGCGGCCCGTATCCTAGACTGCCAAACGTCACTTTCTGAACCGACTAGAAACTAGCTCCAAACCATTCCAAACCTTGACTTTTCCTGCGTTTCTGCACTGCCAACTGCCACCCTGCGCGTGTCCTCCTGGAGCCGGCTTTCGTTCTGCGGCTCCAAACCTTGACTTTACCTGCATTTCTGCACTGCCAACTGCCACCCTGCTCGTGTCCTCCTGGAGCCGGCTTTCGTTCTGCACCGCTTCGGTCCAAGCTGGAGTCCAAGGACCGTGTCGCAGGGCTAAAACACCATGGCAGTGAAGGACGGATTGGGCCCGCGGCCCGTATCCAGACTGCCAAACGTCACTTTCTGAACCGACTAGAAACTAGCTCCAAACCTTGACTTTTCCTGCGTTTCTGCACTGCCAACTGCCACCCTGCTCGTGTCCTCCTGGAGCCGGCTTTCGTTCTGCACCGCTTCGGTCCAAGCTGGAGTCCAAGGACCGTGTCGCAGGGCTAAAACACCATGGCAGTGAAGGACCCCAGACTGCCAAACGTCACTTTCTGAACCGACTAGAAACTAGCTCCAAACCTTGACTTTTCCTGCGTTTCTGCACTGCCAACTGCCACCCTGCTCGTGTCCTCCTGGAGCCGGCTTTCGTTCTGCACCGCTTCGGTCCAAGCTGGAGTCCAAGGACCGTGTCGCAGGGCTAAAACACCATGGCAGTGAAGGACGGATTGGGCCCGCGGCCCGTATCCCAGACTGCCAAACGTCACTTTCTGAACCGACTAGAAACTAGCTCCAAACCTTGACTTTTCCTGCGTTTCTGCATTGCCAACTGCCACCCTGCTCGTGTCCTCCTGGAGCCGGCTTTCGTTCTGCGGCCCGTAGCCCAGAGTGCCAAACGTTCCTTTCTGAACCGACTAGAAACTAGCTCCAAACCTTGACTTTACCTGCGTTTCTGCACTGCCAACTGCCACCCTGCTCGTGTCCTCCTGGCGCCGGCTTTCGTTCTGCACCGCTTTGGTCCAAGCTGGAGTCCAAGAACCGTGTCGCAGGGCTAAAACACCATGGCAGTGAAGGACGGATTGGGCCCGCGGCCCGTAGCCCAGAGTGCCAAACGTTACTTTCTGAACCGACTAGAAACTAGCTCCAAACCTTGACTTTTCCTGCGTTTCTGCACTGCCAACTGCCACCCTGCTCGTGTCCTCCTGGAGCCGGCCTTTGTTTCTTTCTGCAGCCGCTTCGGTCGGTCCAAGCTGAGTCCAAGACCCCGTGTTGGCAAGGCCTAAAACACCATGGGTCAGAAAAGCACGGATTTTGTGGCTCCCGCGGCCCTATCCCAGACCTGCCAAACGCAACGTTTCTGAACCGAAACTAGAAAACTAGCTCCAACCTTGCTTTTCCTTTCCTCTGCGTGTTTCTTTCTGCATTGCCAACTGCCACCCTGCTCGTGTCCTCCTGGAGCCGGCTTTCGTTCTGCACCGCTTCGGTCCAGTCCAAGCTGGAGTCCAAGGACCGTGTCGCAGGGCTAAAACACCATGGCAGTGAAGGACGGATTGGGCCTGCGGCCCGTATCCCAGACTGCCAAACGTCACTTTCTGAACCGACTAGAAGCTAGCTCCAAACCTTGACTTTTCCTGCGTTTCTGCACTGCCAACTGCCACCCTGCTCGTGTCCTCCTGGAGCCGGCCTTCGTTCTGCACCGCTTCGGTCCAAGCTGGAGTCCAAGGACCGTGTGGCAGGGCTAAAACACCATGGCAGTGAAGGATGGATTGGGCCCGCGGCCCGTATCCCAGACTGCCAAACGTCACTTTCTGAACCGACTAGAAACTAGCTCCAAACCTTGACTTTTCCTGCGTTTCTGCACTGCCAACTGTCACCCTGCTCGTGTCCTCCTGGAGCCGGCTTTCGTTCTGCGGCTCCAAACCTTGACTTTACCTGCGTTTCTGCACTGCCAACTGCCACCCTGCTCGTGTCGTCCTGGAGCCGGCTTTCGTTCTGCACCGCTTCGGTCTAAGCTGGAGTCCAAGGACCGTGTCGCAGGGCTAAAAAACACCATGGCAGTGAAGGACGGATTGTGTCCCGCGGCCCGTATCCCAGACTGCCAAACGTCACTTTCTGAACCGACTAGAAACTAGCTCCAAACCTTGACTTTTCCTGCGTTTCTGCACTGCCAACTGCCACCCTGCTCGTGTCCTCCTGGAGCCGGCTTTCGTTCTGCACCGCTTCGGTCCAAGCTGGAGTCCAAGGACCGTGTCGCAGGGCTAAAACACCATGGCAGTGAAGGACGGATTGGGCCCGCGGCCCGTATCCCAGACTGCCAAACGTCACTTTCTGAACCGACTAGAAACTAGCTCCAAACCTTGACTTTTCCTGCGTTTCTGCACTGCCAACTGCCACCCTGCTCGTGTCCTCCTGGAGCCGGCGGCTTTCGTTCTGCACCGCTTCGGTGCAAGCTGGAGTCCAAGGACCGTGTCGCAGGGCTAAAACACCATGGCAGTGAAGGACGGATTGGGCCCGCGGCCCGTATCCCAGACTGCCAAACGTCACTTTCTGAACCGACTAGAAACTAGCTCCAAACCTTGACTTTTCCTGCGTTTCTGCACTGCCAACTGCCACCCTGCTCGTGTCCTCCTGGAGCCGGCTTTCGTTCTGCACCGCTTCGGTCCAAGCTGGAGTCCAAGGACCGTGTCGCAGGGCTAAAACACCATGGCAGTGAAGGACGGATTGGGCCCGCGGCCCGTATCCTAGACTGCCAAACGTCACTTTCCGAACCGACTAGAAACTAGCTCCAAACCTTGACTTTTCCTGCGTTTCTGCACTGCCAACTGCCACCCTGCTCGTGTCCTCCTGGAGCCGGCTTTCGTTCTGCGGCTCCAAACCTTGACTTTACCTGCGTTTCTGCACTGCCAACTGCCACCCTGCTCGTGTCCTCCTGGAGCCGGCTTTCGTTCGCACCGCTTCGGTCTAAGCTGGAGTCCAAGGACCGTGTCGCAGGGCTAAAACACCATGGCAGTGAAGGACGGATTGGGCCTGCGGCCCGTATCCCAGACTGCCAAACGTCACTTTCTGAACCAACTAGAAATAAGCTCCAAACCTTGACTTTTCCTGCGTTTCTGCACTGCCAACTGCCACCCTGCTCGTGTCCTCCTGGAGCCGGCTTTCGTTCTGCACCGCTTCGGTCCAAGCTGGAGTCCAAGGACCGTGTCGCAGGGCTAAAACACCATGGCAGTGAAGGACGGATTGGGCCCGCGGCCCGTATCCCAGACTGCCAAACGTCACTTTCTGAACCGACTAGAAACCAGCTCCAAACCTTGACTTTTCCTGCGTTTCTGCACTGCCAACTGCCACCCTGCTCGTGTCCTCCTGGAGCCGGCTTTCGTTCTGCGGCCCGTAGCCCAGAGTGCCAAACGTTACTTTCTGAACCGATTAGAAACTAGCTCCAAACCTTGACTTTTCCTGCGTTTCTGCATTGCCAACTGCCACCCTGCTCGTGTCCTCCTGGAGCCGGCTTTCGTTCTGCACCGCTTCGGTCCAAGCTGGAGTCCAAGGACCGTGTCGCAGGGCTAAAACACCATGGCAGTGAAGGACGGATTGGGCCCGCGGCCCGTATCCCAGACTGCCAAACGTCACTTTCTGAACCGACTAGAAACTAGCTCCAAACCTTGACTTTTCCTGCGTTTCTGCACTGCCAACTGCCACCCTGCTCGTGTCCTCCTGGAGCCGGCTTTCGTTCTGCACCGCTTCGGTCCAAGCTGGAGTCCAAGGACCGTGTCGCAGGGCTAAAACACCATGGCAGTGAAGGACGGATTGGGCCCGCGGCCCGTATCCCAGACTGCCAAACGTCACTTTCTGAACCGACTAGAAACTAGCTCCAAACCTTGACTTTTCCTGCGTTTCTGCACTGCCAACTGCCACCCTGCTCGTGTCCTCCTGGAGCCGGCCTTCGTTCTGCACCGCTTCGGTCCAAGCTGGAGTCCAAGGACCGTGTCGCAGGGCTAAAACACCATGGCAGTGAAGGACGGATTGGGCCCGCGGCCCGTATCCCAGACTGCCAAACGTCACTTTCTGAACCGACTAGAAACTAGCTCCAAACCTTGACTTTTCCTGCGTTTCTGCACTGCCAACTGCCACCCTGCTCGTGTCCTCCTGGAGCCGGCTTTCGTTCTGCACCGCTTCGGTCCAAGCTGGAGTCCAAGGACCGTGTCGCAGGGCTAAAACACCATGGCAGTGAAGGACGGATTGGGCCCGCGGCCCGTATCCCAGACTGCCAAACGTCACTTTCTGAACCGACTAGAAACTAGCTCCAAACCTTGACTTTTCCTGCGTTTCTACACTGCCAACTGCCACCCTGCTCGTGTCCTCCTGGAGCCGGCTTTCGTTCTGCGCAAACTCTTCGCCCCTTCTGGCATCTTGTTGCTAGTAAGGCCTCCTCTGACGCGCTCCCCCTGCTGACGGCAGGGGTCGGCGGATTACATTACATTGCGTTACATTACATTGCATTACATTGCATTGCATTATATTACAGTACAGTATAGTATAGTACAGTACATACAATACATTACATTACATTGCATTACATTACAGTACAGTATAGTACAGTATAGTATAGTACAGTACATGCATTACATTGCACTACATTACATTGCATTACATTACATTGCATTGCATTACATTGGATTACATCACATTACAGTACAGTATAGTATAGTATAGTACAGTACATACACTACATTACATTACATTCCATTACATTGCATTGCATTGGATTACATTACATTACATTGCATTACATTACATGCACATTTTTTTTGTGCATATTTTTATTTTTACTTTTCATATCCCTCTGTTTGTAATCATTTTCCTCTCAGCACTTTCCTCAGGATGGCACCTTGTACCTTTGGGGACGGACCAGTGAGACCGATGAGTCGCTTCATCTACTGCGCGTGATGCAGGACCTGGTGAATGCTTGTACCCCGATCCCAACCCGCCCTCAAGGGCCTTGACCAAGATGGACCCAGATGGAGCAAGTTGGTAGTTAATATAGTTGTTACAATAGTTGGGAGTTAGTTGGGAGTTAGTTGGGAGTTAGTTGGGAAAAAAATGGTAAAATGGGGGTTTCAGGGCGTGTATGTTGGTATGTTGCTTGTTATGATTTTGTGTTGGGGTTCAATGTTTCATCCTTGGTTTTGATGATTTTTCAGGTGGGGTTTTGGGGGTCATTTTGATGCTAAAGTGATGTGTCAATGTTTGGTTCAGATGAGGGTAGGATTGGTTTAGGCTGTTGGGGTTTGTGTTTTGGTTCAGATGAGGGAGATACTGTGGATAGTGTACTTGTGGCTGTCGTTTTTTTATTGTCAAGGTATGTCTTGTCTTTTTTTGGGTATGATTTTATTGTGTTTCCTTATCATCAGTTTCAAGACAGAACATTCAACTTGATATCTTTCAAAAGGTTCCATGTCTTTCAACATCTTTCATTTTTTATTCTCTCATTCTCGTCTTTTTTGGTGGCGTTTTTTTCTTGGTTGTGTTTTGATTTGAACGTCTTTCGCTTCGCCTCATTTTTTGCGGACTTCTTCATGGACTTTCTGGATTTCGTCGGGGGCGCCCAGATGAGATGTGCGCGCTGTTTCGTTTGCATGGAAGCATCACTTTTGAGGACATATTGCGTTTCTTGAGGCACTATGTACACTCTATGTACACATTGTGGCATTACACTACACCCAGAGATGTTGAGTGCTTTCTCCCGCAGCAGACAGGCTCACAAATGCTCACAAGATAAGATGAGTTCTACTTGCGGCATGTGTTGCACTATGAACAAGTCAACGCATCAAGAAATCGTAAAGTGCTTGAGCTCCAGCACAGTCCCAGTTCTGGAGATTTCCGCCATGGGTATGTCGCGTTGCCTCATTGCCCGATGTTGTGGTTTTCGGCTTCTCATGTCAGGCCGACGAAACCACCGTTGCTTCTCAAACAACGCTCCAGAGAAGGAGCCGACCACGAAACAGCAGATTGGAAAGTGGTTGGTTGGTGGTGGTGGCTCGTTGGCCATCGTGACCTTTGGATGGGATATGTGGCGGCATCGTCAAGAACAAGAGCGAGTGAAGAATATCATTGTGAATGCCTCTTTCAAAGCACGCGAGCCACGTGTCAAGATTGAACGGAAGATAATCAAGGCGTCCAAGCACCACCTTTTTTTTTTGTGTTTGTCCCTGCGTTTCTTGACAGAAGGGATTTGTTCTTGAGATAGGTGTTATTTCATGTCATACTGACATTTTGAATTTGATGCACTATGCTCACTATGCACTGTGGCAGGACGAAATGCACCAGTTGTTGGACTTGGACGACCCCCGCCCAATCCTCATCTGGGGGAACCATGAAGTTGGCAAGAGCACCATCCTTTGGGAAGTGTTGCAGGAGAAACAGTGGAACAATGGAGTGCTCCACATCAAGCTCATGCAGAACAACGACTTGGCCAAGGACGCATTGAGGAGCAGGTTGGCAGTGCTCCATGAAGAGGAGGTGGTGCGTGGCTTGAGAGATGCCAAGACAAGAATGGGACGGCAACCCATCATCATCCTTGAAGTTCCTCGTGGTGTCTTTAATCCAGATGTGATGAGCAGCGTCTCCGCCTTTGCAAAGTCATGGGGCTTTGATGACACGGTCGCCAAAGTGCTGGTGATGGTCAGTTCTGCAGTGTCAGCCATGGCTTTTGACGCAGACGGTCGTGAGCGCCGATTCTTCGTTCCACCACTGACGAGTGAAGAGCTCTCGCAGAAGGAGGCCATAATGAAGAGCTTCAGTTCATGTGGTAATTGTTCAGTCACCTTCAATCACTTTAGTGCTTTTTGTTGGTGCTACTTCTGGCATGGGTTGGGATGTTTGCAGATGGACGTCTCCTTGTCAGGTTGAGGAATTCCTACGTCATCATGGCGGTGAAGAGGCCTCCACGCACAAGAGCGACATGATTCAACTCACAGGTGGCAACATCGGTGTAATGGAGGACAAGGGTCATGAAACCATGGGACAACAACCCGAAACATCAACGAACGTTGAAACCTTGAAACTTGCCCACATCTCCTGCAGGACGTGGCGCAAAATGCCAAAGAGACATCATGGGAAGAAGCAAAGTCCAAACGGCTTGCGGTGCAAAGAAGTCAGGTCCAGAAGTTCTTGGGCATTGACAACCAAGGTGGCTTTGGCCCAGAAAAGGTGAGGATGGCACGCACCTTGGCCAAGGCCGTGGCGCATAGCTCCTTCGAGCAGTGTGTTGATGCTGAGAGGTTCATGAAGCACTTCACGCCTGCGGACGTGGCGAGAGCGGTGCGGAACCGAAGCGCTCATTGCATCTATGTGGATGCGCGGGCAGAGGAGCGACGCTACTGCGCAGTTTCTCGCACAGTGCATGACCTTTTGAAGAAGGTCTGAAGGCGGAAGTGGCAGTGGCGTGTGAATGAGAGTGCTTTGTTCCTTGTAGGACCAGTAGGACTTTTGGATTGCAGGTCGGGTGCAATCCGTTATGCACTGAAGGTGCCATTCGTGATTCATGGATGGTGCAATCCGCATTGCATCCAACCAGACTGGCAAAACACAGAAAGGTGATGATTTTTATTGGGGTTGCACCTACCCTTCAATCCGGGATGCACTCTATCTGCACTGCACAATTGACCGGTGGGACAGACCGCACAGTGTTCCAAGACTGGATGAGCAAAAGTGAAATGAAACGGCAGAGATTGAATAAACCATCTTCATTTTTTCAACGAATGCGAGTGATGGCGGGTTCAAATGTTATTGCTGAAATTCCTGACTTAAACCGCTATGAAGCAATGATGGATATTTTACAAGATGACGGTTCAAGAAACTATACTGACAATCTTGGTTTTGGCGAGACCTTTTACAATGAAGGAAACCGATTTTTGACATATACGCAGTTGGCAACGAACCCAGTTTCAAACACAGTTCAGAATGTCATTGACCAAGCGAAATCTGACAATTTCGGAGGATTTAAACACAAAAAGACCGTTTATTACCGACCTTCTTGTCCCTTCTTCAATGTATCAAACTTCATTCCTTTATCATACTGTCCGATTGTCATTGAACTAACTTTGGTCAGTGATGCTAATGAACCCCTCGTTAATTTAAGTGGTGATTTTACCACAACGAATACTTCGTTCTTGTGGAACATAGAGCAACCCATCATCACCTGTGATATTCACCGACTTGATGATGGTTTATTTGCGGAGTATGCTGAAATTTTGGAAAAGCAATCTTTACCTATAACCTTCAACAGTGTTTCAGTTCAAACTCAAACAACAAGCAGAAGCACCGACATCTTCACGACCATAGTTAGAAATGTAAGTAAGGCTGACAACATCTTCATATCTTTCTATTCAAATTTTGGTTATAAGGGTGGTTTCCAAGAAGTGTTGAAACCTCATAATCTTCTTTATCATCCCCTTTCGTGGGAAAGCGGAACATCCATTGCTCAAAGATACTATGAAAACATTGATTTGTCCTTTCAGTTGAGTATTGGTAATACCGTCATACCCGAAATGCCAACGATGGGGGTTGCTGACAACTACAAGCATCTACAAGAAACACGAAACAATCACGTTTCCATAAAACCTCATATGTATAGGACGAATTCCTTTTTAGCGGGGTTCAACCTCAAGAAACTCAACAGTGCCAATTACACTGGACTGAATTTGAAGAACAATTCAAATATGGTTGTCCGTGTAAAGCCTCTGTATGGAACAGACCTATATACAACAGACAACGGGACTGATACTGGACTGATGCCTGACAAAATGTATATCGTTATTGAACACGAATGTATCTTGGAGATAAAAGCCCAATCTGTCATTTTCTATGACTAAAAAAAGATAGGGGATAATTAATAAAATTATAATGAATAATTTTATTAATTATTTTGATTTTAATTTTGGATAGATGATTGACTTGTAAAGTTCCTTCGCTTCCTTTAGATGTTGTTTCTTTTCCTCTCCCTTGCTTGATTTCCATTTACCATATACCTCTTGAAACCTTTGATAGTCTCCTGTGTCTATGCTTTTGCTGTTGTTCATCTCTTCAAACTTCTCTCTTATCACTTGTATTCCTACCTTGCTTGGTGATATTGCCTTGTTCATTGCTGGTTTCCTGACTGGTGCTTTTGATGAAGATGACGCCCCTGTTTCTTCCTGTGCTGTCTCTGCTTCATCTACATTGGGTGTCTTGTTGTCTTTGGGGATGTTGATTGTTGCTCCTAATGCTTGTGGTTGTGGTTGCTTTCCTCTTACTCTTCTTGCTTTGGGTGGTTTGGTGGTTGTGGATGGGTCTTCCTGAAATTCTCTCTTCTCCTGCGTTGGCGGTTTTGGTTTCTGCCTCTTTGCTTTGGACTGTCTCACGCTTAAGGGTTTCCTCTTTTCTGCTGTTGGTATTGCTGTTGTGTCCATTGCTTCTGCGGTGTCGGGCACTACATCTACATTCATCTTTGATTTTTCCTCCTTTAATTTCTTTTGGTGATTTACCTTTTTGACTTGTTTGTTGATTAGTTTTTGTGTTGGTTTTATCTTGGACGGTTTCTCTTCCTCGTCTTCGTCGGGTATGATGGTGTCTGTCAGTTTTGATGCTATTAGTCCTCCTATTGACCCTCCCTTTGCTGTTCCTCCTGCTGTGGCGACTGCTTTGATGACTGGTTTGGATGATTTAAGGAAGTTCTTTAAGATGCTTCTACTGCTTGAAGGCGGTTCTTCGTCTTCTTGTATCCCTGCCGATGCTGTTGCTCCAACGGCGTCGTATGTTCCTTTGTTTGCCATATAGTGGTCTTGTGAATGACTTAAATTTGCCTGTTCTGCTACTCTCCTTTCGTTCTCTTCCCTCAACTCTGCCTCTCTGTCAAAGGACATCTCAAAGTCGCTGATGGCGTCGTCCCTCAAGTCGGTCATATCTTCAAAGTCAAGGTTGGGTGTTTCTTCTTCCTTCCTTGCGGTCGCTTCCTCTGCCATCTTTTTGAAGTTCATTTGCTGTAAGTCTGCTGGGTGGATGTTGTTTGTGTTCAGTGCTTGACCCTGCGGACTTTCGTGAAAATACCAAGCGTTCCTATCAAAGATTTTTCTGATGTCATTGGTTTTGAACTTTTCCCTGTCTATTTCCTTGATGAGTTCCGCGTAAGTGGGTATTCGTGTCAATCCCTGTTTTGCGTTGATTACTTCTGCTGTCATTGCTATATATTAATACTTTAGATTTTTATATTAATCTTGTGTATCGCCTCTCAACCACTGATTATACTCATCAATTCTCTGTTTCATATTCTGGACGTTCGCCCTGTAATCTTCCAATCTGTGATTTTTCCTCACCTCCCTCAACCTTGTCATTTCGTTCTGTAGCATCTCATTCTCTTCCTTCATCCTCTGCTTTACTTGTAAGACCTTGTAGTCGTGCTCGGTGTTGTGATATTCAAGAAGACGCTTTAGGTAAAGATGATGGTTGTGAGTTGGCATCCTTGCCGTGTTGCTGTCGTTGTGGTAGTAGTGGTCATAACTACTATACACTTTTTTTCTTCTGTCTGGCATTTCGGGCGTTCCGCTCCTGTAGTTGGCACTTTTGTTTGAATGGACGGTTTGTCTTCTGTTGATGTCCTTGCGGACGTTTTCGTAGATGTCAGTTTTGTTGAGTTCCGTTTTCTGTTCCTTGATGTTCATTTTTATATATAATACTTTATAAAATTTTTGATGCTAAAGATTTCAATTTCTCTCTCGTCGCTTTGTTCTTTTCCTCTTTGGCTTTGTTGTAGGTGTCTCTGGCGGTCATTGCACTCTGTAGTTCTTCCTTCAGTTGCTTTACAAGGTCGTTTTTGAATGCTTCTGGGTCAAAAGGTGGTTTCGCCCTTGACGGTCTTACCCTTTTGGGCTTTGGGACTACCGTTGCTTGTTGCGGTTTCTCTTGAACTGGTGTTTCAATTATTTCTTCTGGTTTCTCCTCTTCCTTCGGTGCTTCTTCCTGTATTGGTTCTGGTATTGTTTCTTCCTTTGGTTCTTCATTATCAATCTCTTTTACGACTACCTCTGTCATATATTAATATTATAGATATTTTTTTTTATACTTTCAAAATCTCGTGCCTCAAATACGGTTTGTTCAATCCTTCCAGTTTGAAGGTTCTGTTTCCGACGTCGTCGTATTCTATCTTGACGATTTTGTAGGATTGATTGCTCCACTTTGAGTTATACTCCTTCCTCTCGGTGTAGTTGTCTTTTTTCTTCTCAAAGACCTTGACCATATCATTCACTTTGACCTCTGGATATTTGCGAGTGTTCTTTTCCCTCCTTGTCAAATTCACCCTGACGTCCATATGGTTCTTGTCGTCGTGGGCATCCTTGGGTTTCATTTTTGTAGATGAATGGACGGTGTCGTTGTATTTATCCAACGCTTTGGACAACATCACAGTCCAACTACCACGATTAAACCTGACCCTATCGTGAATCATATTCTTCATTGTTCTGATGAAACGCTCCACAACATTAGCGTGTGTGAGGGTGACGACGTGAGTGATGCCTTCTTTCTCAAAAAAGTCTTTAACTCCCGCTTGGAAGGCACGGTCATTATCACTATAAACGGACATTGGAAAACCCATTTTGTTGAAACTCTCTTTCATTGCCGACAAAGTGATTGGTCCTGACTTTTCCTTCATAGGGACGACGTTAGCCAACTTGCTGAAGATGTCAATGACTACCAACCCGTATCTCGGCTCACCATTCTTGATTGGAACTTCAACCTCTGGTTCTTTGGTAAGGGGTTTCATATCCATTATGTCAATCTGATATTCAAACCTTGCGAACGGGGCGGTGTAGGAGTTTGAACCCCTGTATTTTCTAATCTGTTTGTTGGGCTGTTTCCTCATAAAGGTTTCCACATCCACCCTGTTGATGGTCGGGTCTTGTTCCTTCGCTTTTTTGAGGGTCTCATTGATTGAGCCGAAGCCCGTTTCAAGATTGTAATAGACATTGCTTATGATGTCATCTCTTGATAGTCTCCTTGCCATATATTATAATATTAGATTTTCAAAATTATCACCAATAAAAAAATATACTTAAAGAAAAAATACCTATATATAGTAAGACTAAATAAGATGACTAAATTTGACTGTGGATGTCGTATAATGAGTGAGTGTATCACCTTAAACAATGGTGATTACAAAAAACCTAGTTGGAATTATTTGTTAAAAACCTTCGTGAATGTTTGTGGGAAGTGCTACAAGAAGCAATTGAATTCCAATATATGGAAAACAAACTTATGGAGATGGAAAAGCAAAGAATGGACATGTTTTTGGAAAATGAGGATGAAGAACAAGACACATACTTTGACCCGACAGAGTTGAAGGAACATCTCAAAACCCTCCCACCTAATGAAAGACACAAAGTGAAGGATTTTGAGAGGTTAAGAAACCTTGCCAATGGACAAGACCCCAACGAAGGAATGAGTGAAATAGATATGGTCATAAGAGAACTGGAAGAGGAGGAAAGGGAAAATAAAAACGAACCCGAACCCGAAAACTGAACGAGCCCCCAAAAACTACTTAAAGAAAAAATGACTATATACAGTAAGAGGATGCTATTTACCTATAAAAACTGTGGATGTTGTAAAAAAGAAATGACTGACATTAAGGTTTTATTGAACAACATTTTTCCTGCTGGAATTTGTGATGAGATATGTGATTACAACCTTCACTGTTCAAAATGTAAAGAGTTGAATGATAAGGAACGCAGAGATATAACATTCAACTATCATTTCGACCATTTTGAAGAGAAAGAACTAACAAGAGTTGAAAAACAAATACATTTCTTTAAAACACGGATGGAAAAATCACCTATCTATTTATCCAACACCGACCGAACAAATTTAAGAGTAATGAAGAGAGAAATAGATGCTTTATTGGACACCTATAAACTGAAGGTAGAATTTCAAAAGGATAAGATATATCTTCAAGCGATTAAGTCTTATGTCAAAAACCATTGGAAATACACTTATCATATTCTAAAGAACTTTCACGACCTTAATTTCATCAATTACAGTAAGCAACGAAGATGCTGGTGGTTTCCTAATGTTGAACGAACTTTTATGTTTAGAAACAGGGAGTTCAAGATAAAAAAACATTTTGGAAATTTTCTTGCGTGAATATGTTGAAGAACTGTTCAACGGTTATGAGAAATATTTGAACATAGAAGAAATAAAAGAGCACCTACAAAAAGTGATAAATACTTAAAGAAAAAATATCTATATATAGTAAGAGAAAATGAGTAGAGCAAAAATTGAGGTTATAGATACAGGGAATATTGGTATATATGCTGACTTTGGTAGTGATAGTGAGGACGATGATTGGGAAAGAAAACAAATAGAAAAAGAAGATGAAGAGATCAGAGACTTTGTAAAGTGCCATCCTATGCCTTCACCAGATGATGAGGAAGGAGAAAAGTTTTGGAAGAAAGTAATTGATAGGATGAAAGAAGCAGAAGGAGTAAATGGAATGATAATATATTCATTCGTAAGATTTGATATAATGAAAAAGATGTATGAAAACCTCACTGATAAAAAGTCATCATTGATTGTGGAAAGGAACTCAACCGAGATGGAGAATTCAACGCTATGATTATCAACCTAACGCTTTTATCAATAGCAATGGATGAACTAAATGATACAAACAAACCTTGCTTAACACAAATGAGAGTGATTGAACACTGGTGGGATGGAATAGGAAAGTGGAAAGCATAAATGATTAATTCATAATATCTTAACAACACATATTATGAAGTAATCACCCACCCAAACACAAACAAAAACCCCAACAGCCTAAACAAATCCTACCCCCCTTCAATCCAAACATTGACACATCACTTTAGCAACAAAATTACCCCCAAAACCCCACCTGAAAAAACATCAAAGGCGAAGATGAAACATTGAACCCCAACACAAAATCATAACAAGCAACATACAAACATATACGCCCTGAAACCCCCATTTTTCCATTTTTTTTGGGAGTTAGTTGGGAGTTACTATACTTGTTTGTTTCAAGTTGTTGTGATCCACCTAGCTTTCGACATTTTTCATGGGTGATCGGGTGATTTTTTTGTTGTGACCATAAGGATGACCACAACTCTGACACTGTCCAGCATCTAGGATGAGAAGAATGCTGGAGACAGACCTGGAGTAAGTTCCAAAGAAGCCGTGGCAGCTGACTGGTCCCAAGGTGCTATGCGCCGTTTTAGGGGGACATTTGTGGTTCAAACATGCTCATGAAGCACTATGAAACATGATGAAAGATCGTTGGTGCTTTATCACCATTTTGTCCAAGAGAACTTGTTCTCCTCAATGTTAAGACATCAGAAAGGATAAGGAAGTCATGTCCCTACTTGAATCCTGTGAAGGCAAAGTCCTCTTGGGCACCATGGCTGGACGCCTGCTTTTGTGGGATCTCCTCTCCGGCAAGATCTTGAGAGTCTTCCGCGGCCATCGCAGTTGCATTGAAGCTTCGTTTGAGCTAAGTGGCAGCCACCTTAGCAAATCCTATGTGTTTCAACAGCTGTTCCAAACCTGGTGGATTTTGCGAGTGTTTCCACGCAAAGTATGGGATACATGGGTCCCGACCACATGTTGCAGTCGTCGGATGATGATGATGATGATGATTACGAGTTTTCTTATTATTCAAAATATTTCTTCCTATCGCCATCATCACTACTACTACTACTATTATTATTATTATTAATGATTATTGTTATTATTGTTATTATTATATATTATTATTACAATTATGTATCATAATTATTATCGCTATTACGCAATGATATCATTATCACTATTATTGCTACTGTTTGTTATTATTCTTGTTATTGTTACTTATTATTGTCGTTATTATCATTATCATTAAATATCATTATTGTATATTATATAATTATATCATTATTACTACCGTGATATTTTTCATTATTATATATCATTATCACCATTATCAGCATGAATATTATGATTTTTCTTTATTTTCAATCAGCGTTTGGCTTCTTTGGATTGGATCAAGGTCGTTTTACCAAACGCCGCCTGCTTAGGACGTGGTGAGAGTTTGCTGGCAGCGATCTGAAGCCTTGAGCGCCTGCCGTGATCGTGTCATCCGCTTCTGGAAGATGGAGACAGGGGAGCCTCTTGGATTTTGGTGAAGTGGTCGGCAAAGCTTTGAGGAATATGGAGCTTTCATGAGGTTTCCTGAAATGGGGGGATCCCGAAAACCCATGGCAAAATGATGTTCAAATGTGGATGATTTGGAGCATCCTTATTTTTAGGAAACCTCCATATGAAGATGAATTTGGATACTATGAATGACTGATATTGAAATGGTAGTCCTATCTGATAGTCACTATTTAGTCCCTTGCCTGGTGCGCCTTAGGTGTAGCCTGTTGCGTGGTCACACCAGTTCTGTTTGCTGCTTGCTGGTGAACTGGGAGCTAAGGCTGAGGGCCCTTTGGGCCGGCTTGGGTTATGCAGCCAATAATGGGGCAATGGATGGCAATACTCAAATTATGAACATGGCAATATATGGCAGTGTGTCAAAACCAATAGTACCCCTGTAGTTCACATCAAAATAGCTGGGATTTATGGATGTTCATCCCACTAAAAATGGTATGTATAGGTATTGATCCATACCCATATGGCAATCATATGGCAATCATGGTCCAATGGTCAATGCCGACGAGTGCAGGCGAGCCATGAGCGCTGGATTGATGGACGGCCTTCGCTTGTGGACTTTGGAGTCACGGCAATCCGTTGAGGCTTGGGCGAAGGCGTAGCAGTTCAAGTTCAATCCCAGTGGCTTCCAATGACGGCAAAAATCATCAAGAATCCTGATGCCATGGTGAACATCTCAAAAGCTCGCAAGCAGATTGCACAGTCTTCAATTTTGAGGTCTTCAATTTGACCCATTTGACCCATTTGACCAAGTGGCCTGCACTAAACTTAAGTTGAGATGAATCCAACAGTCCAATACCAGCCACAGAAATCTTATTCCTTGAATGGGGGATGAACTACTGCAGTGGGAACGGTAGCAGAATGGACAGATGTCAAGTTTCCGCGGATCACGACATGTACAGCTCACTGCACACTGAGAGGTGAGCCGGCTGCAGATGGGAGAAATGGGCAGGATTTTTTGCTGCGACATTGATTGGAAGAATGAAAAGGCCACCTGGATGCAGTTGTGTGCACCTGGAGACAGCCAGACAGCCAAATCACCTTAGTTGGGTCATTCAGCATCATTTACTGTAGCGACATTTGTAAGAATGACTCAAAGTTGATCAGTCGCGTTGGCTTTGGCGCCAGCAAGGCCATCACTGGATCAGGAGCCTGCAGCTTCCGGGTCCTTGGAACTAGCGGGGGCAATGAAGGTTGCGGCACTTCAGAGATTTTTGTTGTTACCACCATAAATTCTGCCTGGCAAGTTGGCATGAGAGGACTTGGTGTTCTAACGCTTTGGGACCTCAACCTGCTGATGAAGGCCAGTCACTACTCAAAGCTGCTGCAGCTTGTCCAATACTTCCAGCCATCAGCCATCCATGTTTAGGTTTGTTTTTCAGGCTGTTTTGGCTGTTGTGGATCCTCTTGCGCATGCAAGATGGGCGCAGGATTTTCTAGTGATCTTAAGCAACAGCTGCTTGGAGAGATCCATCAAGTTGGGCAACAGTTGGGCAACAGATGTTTGTGCAACATTGGATTGGTGTTGCCAGATCGTCTGGCGGAACGATTCCCACGGACATGATGTTTATGCCGTGAAGCCGGCGAATTGACAAGAAGTTTTGCTCGGACACATGGGACACATGGTCGCTTCTTGCCTTTTGCCTTTGGTTCACCATGAAAGCGGGCTGTCAGATTTTACTCGTACATTGGTTGGCGTGTCTACCTTTTTGCCTGGCAGAACATCTGAGACACATGAGCAGAGTTCATCACCCCTGTTGGTTGATGAGTACCTCGGGGATTATACTATTATAATCTATTATACTACTACCCTGTAGATATTTGGGGAAATCAATGATTCAATGATTCTCAATGATTCTCATAATCCATGATGGGAACATATGGGAACATATCAATCAGTATGGAATAACAGGTCTCCTTTGAGCCTGGATCGATGCGCTGCCTGAGTGCTGGCGAGTTTTCGGCCTCTTGGTGCAGCCTTGGAATGGAAGGGTGTACTGTACGGCTTCTCCATGGCTTCTCACATGGCTTCTCCATGGCTCTTTCTATCAGAAACAGCTGAACTTTACAAAGCGCCTGCAAGACAGCTGGAACAAAATGGTTTGATTCGTGAAAACATGTGAAAACATGTGAAAACTAGTAAGTATTCCTGAATATTCCGAACATTCCACGGGAGTATGCGACCAACAAGAATGGCTATACGAACGGGGTCAGATTTTTGGCCACTTGGCTCAGCCACTGTCCTCGAGCCCTAAGCGTGGAGCTCTAAGCCTAAGGTCTGTATTTGGGTCCCGTGGCATGTTTGACCCTGTGGAGTTCAGATCCTGTCAAGGTGCTCTAGATTTCAGAGCGGTACACACTTTACCAAGACATGATCAAGAGCACCATGACAGGATCAGATGGGCGCATTGCAGTGTCGAATTGAAGGACGTGCTTTTAGCTGCTTTTAAAGTTTTTTTTTTTTAATATCGATCCTTCATGACGTGCATGGTTTCGATTCATATTTCAAAAGCACTGCGTTGTACATTCCATATATTTATTCAGAAACTATGCTGGTGTGATTTGTACGTAGTGACTTTTGCATTTTGCGGTTTGACTTTTGCTTTACAACACATTACATGACATGTCGTTGAGTCGTTGAGGTGATTTCTATCTGGGGACACGCAAGGGTTTTGGATGAAGCCCTGCAGGAGCCTTTGGACAAGCAAGTCTGGTACTGGACCGGAGCTGGGGCTCCGGAGACGTTTGATAGTTGAATTTTGATTATCTTATAATCAGCTAATCACCATGAAAACTTAAAAAGCAATATCAGGATATATCAGGTTTATCATCATTTGAAATACAGGTATTACCAATGGTTATAAACATGTATTATTATGATACTATTTTGATCGATCGAGCTGTCCTGATTTTGCACATGGAGTGGTTCTGTATGTATTGCAAAAGAGTTAGAACCTGATGATCACCATGAATTCATTTGTATAGCTAACATGAGTGCATGACATTTGTGAGCAGCTTCCTTATTATGGAACATGCTTAAGCACACACTTTGGTTTGACATTCAGAACAATGGATAGCTTCACAGGGAACTTGACAGTGACCGTGGCAGGAATGGAAGAGCCTTTGGCTTCTGTGTGCTTCAGACGCAGCACGCGACTCAGTCACCACAGCGGGCAGCTTTTCAATCACCAACCGTTTCCATTCACATGTTCACGCAAAGGTCATGTCAGAACTGAAAGGTGACTGGTTCATTTGCCTCCAGTTCGAAGCAACAAGGTTTACCTTTACGACATACCTGACAAAGACACCAAGCCGGAGACTGGATTCAAGGCGAGGGGAAACCAAGAGTTGTTGAACGCGGTGGAACTTTTTGCGCCCATCTCCCAGCTTGGCACACTGCTTCAGGCCAAGATGAATTGCCAACTCAAAGATGAACGAAAAGGGGCCCACCAGACTGTTTCACTGAGCTGTTTGGCAGTGGAATGGCCTGATGCCGTTTATCTATAGCTTGCGAACTGTGGCAACTCCTTCAGCATCTGAAAAATGATCGAATCGTTGGACCTGATTGGCCGCCAAAACTGGGCGTGCCAGTCCACTGGCTTCATTTGTGCTTCAAGCCAAAAAGCGACAAAAGCTGGACGAAGGATTGCCAGGAACCCCACTGATCACCAAATTTGACCTTTTTTCCGTTGGCACATCCACAAGTTCCATGGCAAGTCATAGTCACCCCACCCGTGTGGTGTGGGTTCTCCAACCGCAGTCTCCAAATTACGCAGGCTGGCGAACTCACATTGCCCGCGCTGGGAGATCAGGTGAGATGGAGGAGAAGTGGATAAAGTGTCAGCACCTTGCCATGTAGGTCCTGAACCCTTTGGTGCTGAGCCAGTAATACTAAAGTTACAAACGACAACGTTAAGCAAGTTCAGATGCATCGAGAAGGTAAGCTGATGAAGAAAGTAAAGCCATCACCGTATTGCAAGCAAAGAGATTGGAAGCTTCTGTGCTTCAAACTCAGTTGCTGATTATCAGGTGGCCAGGCTCTCTGAGAAGATTGAAGCTCACTCAGATGCTCTGGCACAGGCGGAGATTTGTGGGCAAATCAGGTGACTGGTGACTGTGACAACCACCATTTACAGAAGGCCAGCAATTTGTTGCAAGTTGCTGGCAGGTTCGCAAGGTTTTAGAGCTGCAGCTGCTACAACAGCATCAACAACAGCAACAGCAGCAGGAGCAGCAGCAGCAGCAGCAGCAGCAGCAGCAGGAGCAGGAGCAGGAGCAGGAGCAGGAGCAGGAGCGACAGCAGCAGGAGAAAAGGCACTTGCAGGAGCGACAGAGCGTTGAATCGATCTGTCACTTGGAACCTGATGGAACGGCCTCGAACAGCTGATTTGACATAAAGCGTCCTATCTTTGACCCCTGTTCTCACGTGAAGAGGGTTGCACCCGGCTGTGAACGTGTCTTCCCACCTGAGGAGGTGAAAAGACCGTATCCTCGGCCAAGGGGGACAATTCAAGACGAGGAGAGCTTCAAGTCTCAGTCGAAGAAACGCGTATCCGAACCACTGTAGTAGGGATACTATAGTTACATTATATCATACCTCAATCTTCATACCATCCTGATCATTGTGTTATAGTAAATCACCTAATATATAATATTAATTATATATAATATATAATTGTGCTATATTATGTGTATATATATATATACAGATTCTTACACACACACACACACATGAATCCAACATATGCATACAATGATGTACATGAAGTGCACAGGCGGCTTTCCGGCTTGTGTTCACGATTGAGAATTAATCAGACTCTCGATGGTAGGAAGTTTCAGATAGCTGAAATCAAGTGACATTGCTCAATCTCCAATCATCTCCAATCTGTCCGATTGCAGATGCGTATCCTAGCCGAGTGCATTGCTTCAGCAGAGGTCAGGTACACGGATTTTGTTGCCAGGATATGAGGGGAGTAAACAGTCACTTAACGCCAACAGCTCCAGAACGTTTGTTGATTCAACGATGTCTGGACGTCCTCACAGGTTGGAGTGTTGTTGCCAGCTATTATGCCGGTTGAATTTCAAAATACATTGCGAAGAGAAGGCAGCTGGTGGCCACTGTAAACTGCTGCCATGCTTGGATTTCCATGATATCCGCCCAAGAGCCGTGCTATAGGGAATTTGATTGTTCCAGATTGTTCCAGGTTATGGAGACCATGGACTGATGCATTTCGTTTACTATTCCATCCATTTTCCGAAAGTGCTGGCTGGAATAGGTATTTGGATGTATTTGGATGTATTTGGTAGATGAACTGGCTGCTCCTAAGCCTGCCTCAGCACGGGGGCAGGGCGCAATTTTCCACTTGGCTCCAAAGCTGTTGAAAGCAGCTGCCAGGGGCCTCAGGCTGAACGGATCTTACTGGACACTGACGCGCTCTGACTTCATCTATGAAACACTTTGTTCGGATTCTTGAATTGACACATGAGCGTATTCATATGTATTCATGACTTCTCCATGCAGAGGTGTAAATTGATTAGCTTTCTTCCCTGTCAACGCCCCCCTTTAGACCTGCTGTGTCAAACTGTCGGCTTGGTGCATTGGCCCCACTGGGCCTCCCTGGGCCGCACGGCAGCGCAAGGAAGCGGCACAAAGCAAACCAGAAATATTGCAAGCTGCGGAGTCCCTGCAAGCTGCAGTGGGACACGGTGCCGCATGCGTCTTGGATGCAGCCCATGCAGTGCCACCCTGAGTCTCTGCTGGATTGGCAAGTGCGACAGAAGTCTATGCATGACAGTAACGCATCACATGACCCAAACACGCGACAACAGTCTATGAATGTTCCCTGTTTTTGCCGCTAATTGGGATTAAAGGGTTGCTTTATTTTATTCCGGTGTAGCAACATGTGAGATGAAGCGAGATGCAAAGTCAAAGTACTGCTCCTGGTTGCTGAGGTCGCGACGTTCTGAACCTTTGGCAAAGCTTTCCATGGGGGTCTGATTTAACAAGCCTTGAGATGAAACACAACGATTAGCCATGGTTGTATTGGTCGTGTTCCACTTCAAATCATGCAGCCAAATTGTACTGCGGAGCGGCTGAGTGCTGGAATATCTTTGAATTCAGTTCTTTGTCAGGTATTCCTTTCAGCCTGCCGACCTTCACTGCCAAAGTTGCATTGATTGATTGTACGAAGGACCCAAGAGAAT